>JAGFNQ010000594.1:95196-195028 GCA_024364735.1 Boesenbergia rotunda | reverse complement strand
TCAATCCGGGCGCCCCGCGCGCTCCGGCGCCCAGTCAAAGATGATCCCGAAGAAACAGAGATCAGCCTTGACCAGAGGGCTCGCCGGATCGAAAGCCACGTGGGGGGCGCCCCGAGCATCCCGGGCGCCCCCCAGCCCTATATAAAGGGCCCTCGACCCTCTTCTTGAAACACCCATTCTTCCAACGCCTCGAAGTTCTTCTACGCTCGCGCCTTGCTCCGGAATCGCTTCACTTCGAGCCGACGACGTCCCGCTGCCCCGAAAGAGTCGACCTACTCCGGACGTCGGTAAAAATAATTTAATTTTTAATATATATTTTATTGCATTTAATTACTTGAAAGTGTGGGGTTGTCACACTTTCAATTCTTGTGTACTCGCCTACTCTATCGGGGTTTTCCGGTAGAGAGTTTTAGTGGATTGCCCAACGGAAAGGTCCGAGGGACCTGGGCCTTCGAGTAGGAGTCGCCGAAGGCTCCGAACGAAGTAAAAACTCGTTCGTGTTTTTGTGGTTGTTTTTTTTGTTTCTTTCATTTCCGCTGTGCACGCTTTTTAAAGCGCTCAAATTTCTTTAAAGTCACGTGATTCACCCACCCTCTCACGTGCATCGATCCTACACAAACTTCATGGACTGGCTTCGAAACCTGAGGATAGTCTTCAAGGCAGAGAAGCTTGCTTATGTCCTTGAAGATCAACTTCCCAACCGTCCTCCTGAAAATGCAACTCCAGACCAGTTTCCTGAGTTGCTCAACCTGCTGATGACTGTAGAGCCTTCTGTGAAGCAGGATCAAAAGACGGTACTGTTAGTTGGTTCCTCGAAGAAAGGTTCTAAGAGGAAGTCCAAAGAACATAATAAGGGAAAGAAGAGAAAGGCCAAAAAGACTGAAAATACCCTAAAAACCACTTGCCATCACTATGGCAAGGAGGGTCACTAGCGAAGAAACTGCAAGGTTTATCTTGAGTCCTTGAAAGAGAAGGCATCCGATGCCCCATCCTCTTCAAGTATCTTCGTTATTGAATTTCACTCTATTTCCTCAAACACCTGGGTACTTGATACTGGGTGTAGCTCACATATATGTAATGACATACAGGGGCTAAGGAATAGAAGAAGACTCGTCAAGGGAGAAGCGAATTTGTGAGTTGGAAACGGAGCAAAGATTGCTGCTGTTGCCATCGGAACATATTTGCTAAAGCTCCCTACAGGACGTGTCTTAGAATTGGATAATTGTTATTTTCCTTCGTTAATAAAGAACATTATATCTATTTCATGTTTGAATGAAAAGGGTTATCATTTAACTTTTAGTAACAATTGTTGTTACATAACTTTAAATGGCGTTCATTATGGGAATGGAACTTTGTGCAATGGTATCTACACGTTAGATTTATTCGGTGACATTTTCAATATCGAAGTTAGAAAGAAACGTGCTCGAATAGATAATCGAATAGACTCCTACACTTGGCATTGTCGTCTTGGCCATGTAAGTAAGAAACGCATGACCGAATTACACCGATGTGGAATTTTGGAATCATTTGAACCCGGTTCATTTGATACATGCGAATCATGCTTAAAAGGCAAGATAACCAAATTACCCTTTTCCGGAAAAGGTAATCTAGTGGGAGAATTGCTTGGTCTAATACATACTGATGTATGTGGACCAATGTCAACTCTTGCACGAGGAGGCTATAGCTACTTCATCACCTTTATCGATGATCACTCACGATTCGGGTACGTGTTCTTGATGAAACACAAATCTGAAGCTTTTGAGAAATTCAAAGAGTTCAGAAATGAAGTAGAGAAACAGCTTGGCAAAAGTATTAAAATACTTCGATCCGATCGGGGTGGTGAATACTTAAGTCAAGAGTTTCAAGATTATCTTAGGGACAATGGGATATTATCCCAATGGACTCCGTCGTATACACCACAGCATAATGGTGTATCTGAGAGGCGCAACCGAACCTTGATGGACATGGTTAGGTCGATGATGAATCATGCAACTCTTCCAAAATTCTTTTGGGGCTATGCACTTAAGACAGCTGTTTACTTGCTAAATAAAGTCCCGACCAAGGTAGTCTCTACTACTCCATATGAGACATGGAATAGTAAGAAACCCCACTTAACTCACCTTAAGATATGGGGTTGTCCTGCTTATGTGAAGCGGATTGTATCAGACAAATTGGATGCTAAGTCTGATAAATATCTATTTATTGGATACCCTAGGGAAACGAAGGGTTACCAATTCTATCATCCCTTGGAACAAAAGGTGTTTGTTTCAAGGCATGCTGTATTTCTGGAAAAAGAATTTCTTTTACAAGAAAACAGTGGGAGTGGCATTGAACTTGATGAAGTTCAAGAAACTCCAATAGACATTATAGAGACACCTAATCTAGACCCACAACCAAGAACTCATAATGATAAGCTATCAGTTGAACCTAAAACTATACCACCTCTTCGTAGATCTGATAGGACACGCAATATTCCAGAGAGATACGGATTTCTCGTAAGTGAATCGAACGACGTGTTACTCATAAGCGATGACGAACCTATTAGTTATGAAGATGTTCTGAAAAGTTCAGAAAGGGATAAATGGCTTGAGGCCATGAAGTCGGAAATGGATTCCATGTACAAAAACCAAGTATGGGACTTGGTTAACCCACCTGAAGGGATTAAGCCCATAGGGTGCAAGTGGGTTTTCAAGAAGAAAACCGACATTGAAGTTAATGTAGTTACCTTTAAGGCTAGATTAGTGGCAAAGGGATATCGTCAGAAACAAGGAATTGATTATGACGAAACCTATTCGCCAGTAGCTATGCTTAAATCCATTCGGATGCTCCTAGCCATAGCAGCTCATTATGATTATGAGATATGGCAAATGGATGTGAAAACAGCTTTCCTTAATGGAAACCTGCTTGAGGATGTATACATGATACAACCTGAAGGTTTCACATTGGTTGACAAAACCAAAGTATGCAAGCTTTGACGATCCATATATGGACTGAAGCAAGCATCTAGGAGCTGGAACATCCGTTTTGATGAGACAATCAAAGAGTTTGATTTCTCTCAAAATCCTGACGAACCTTGTGTGTACAAGAAGGTTAGTGGGAGTGCAGTCGTATTCCTAGTATTATATGTCGATGACATATTACTTATAGGAAATGATATATCAGTCTTACAGAATGTTAAAATTTGGTTGTCCAAAACTTTCTCCATGAAAGACCTGGGAGAAGCAACCTATATCTTTGGGATTAGAATCTATAGAGATAGATCAAAATGATTGCTTGGTCTGTCACAGTCTACATATATAGACCGAGTGCTAAAAAGGTTTAGCATGTCGGAATCCAAGAAAGGTTACCTTCCCATCAGGCATGGGATCAACCTTTCAAAGTCTATGTGTCCGCGCACAGAAGACGAGAGGATTTGCACGAATAAGATTCCTTATGCATCCGCGATAGGATCTATCATGTATGCTATGTTATGTATAAGGCCCGATGTATCGTATGCTCTGAGTGTCACAAGCAGATACCAGTCGGATCCAGGAATGGATCATTGGGCGGCTGTCAAGACAATCCTTAAGTACTTAAGAAGAACTAAGGATGTGTTGCTAATATATGGAGAAGGAGATATGGTAATACGTGGGTATACAGATGCCAGTTTCCAGACAGATAAGGATGACTCCAAATCGCAGTCTGGATACGTATTTACTTTGAATGGAGGCGCAGTAAGTTGGAAAAGTTCCAAACAAGACACCGTAGCGGATTCCACCACGGAAGCGGAATATATCGCAGCTTCGGAAGCAGCAAAAGAAGCAGTCTGGATCAAGAAGTTTGTCTCCGAACTTGGTGTGGTTCCAACCATTGATGAAGCAGTGCCGGTTTACTGCGACAACAATGGAGCTATTGCACAAGCCAAGGAACCAAGGTCACATCAGCGATCCAAACACGTGCTTCGCCGCTATCATCTGATCAGAGAGATTATAAGTAGGAATGATATACAAATTGAGAAAATTCCCACTGAAAGGAATTTAGCGGATCCTTTAACTAAGGCCTTGCCTCAAAGCAAGTTTGAGGGTCATGTTAGAGCCTGTGGTATTGGATACCGTAGTGATTGGCATTAGGCCAAGTGGGAGTTTGTTAATGATATGAGAGAAGTGTCCTAAGGCAATCGTCTTATGATTGTAAACATTTATTTAATAAATGAAAATTCACTATTTGAGTATACATATTTGTGTATTTGATTGGGATCTTAAACTCATCTACTGAATATCCGCAATACAATTCATAGCATAAGAGAATTTGTGATGGGATCACAACTAGTGATTATCTCTACATGTGCAATTGTGAAGTATTGAAAATATCCCTAGTCGATGAATTGATAAAAATGGACACTATCAATTCTGTTAAGACTAGCATGGGTTATTCTCTAATCTGCTGATTCTCACTGGCTGGTGACATTGGGATGTCCGGAGATAAACATGGATGCTAGTTAAGGGAACTAGTTCATTGGAGTGACTAGCTGTAAAACTTCACATGGTAGTCTATACATAGACAGGTCAGTGAAGTTCTTACCGCAGCTTAAGTGCGATGTTCCTTTGACTTGCGGTGTTCAAGTCATCTTGGTCATGGAGACTTATACTTTAACATCTTAGGCAAGCATCTCCAAAGGAGGTGTGGACCCAGGATGGTTGGGTATAAGCCGAAGTGCCCGAAGATGTTTGAACAGCCTATAAAGGATTCACCACTCATTGCGAGGAGATGTATACCCAGGCCTATCGTCGGATTGTTACTCAAAGCCTCTGGCCAGAGCATATCATGTTTAGAGTATGAGTCTCTTAAATACATGAGAGTAATTAGAAATCCAAAGGACGAGAAAGATACTACTTGGGCTAGGTGTGACATAGTCAGCCTAGTGGGGACTGACACACACAGACCATGTCCTGAACCAAGTGGGTATAAGATGGTGAAGGGAATGAGGCACGATACATTAGAGCTGCTGAAGGGTTTCAGAATAATTTCTGAGGTCAACCGTTGATCTTTCGATTAATTGGGGATCATGATGTACTACTAGGTGCCACTCATGATCGTTCTATAATTGATGAATTATAGACGACCAACATAAATCAAAAGCCTATTTAGTCACACGCACTACGAGTAATCCGAGGGATTTAAAACGAGTTGAAAATTGGATTTTCCGATCAAGAGAAATAAGTCGAATCTGAATTTATCAGATGCGCATCGGAAGCTTAAAATTGCTAAGTCTTTTGAAGGCTTATTGGGCGAATTAAATGAGTTTAATTCGCGAGGGCTTTGGCTTGGTGTGGCCGGCCAAAGAGGGTGCCCACCATCTTTGGTTTGGCTGGCCACCACAAGGAGAGAAAACCAATTAATTTGGTTTAAATTATAAAATAAATCAAGCGCGATTTGTTTTATAAAATTTATGGATAAATAAATTTGTTTTCATGGAAATTAAAATAAACTTTAAATGGTTTATTTTTATTTAATAAAATCAATTATGAATTGATTTTTCCATGATAAAAAAAATTTATATAATAAATTTATTCTTTTTATGGAAATTAAAATGAACCATGAATTGGTTATTTTATTTTATAAAATCAATTATGAATTGATTTTTCCATGATAAAGAAAAATTTATATAATAAATTTATTCTTTTTATGGAGATTAAAATAAATTTTAAATGGTTTATTTTTATTTTATAAAATCAATTATGAATTGATTTTTCCATGATGAGAAAAATTTATTCCATAATTAAAAAGAGAGATGTATTTGTTTTATTATAAAATTAGTTATAATAAAACTTGGCATAACGGAATAATTAATAAGAAAATTTATAAGATAAATTTCTTATGAAAATTTATTCCGTTAATTCCATTAAAGGGGAGACATGGCAAGGGAGAGGCTACTATATAAAGGAACCAAGGCTAGGCTTGAATTCCTCAATTGAGTTATCAAGAGATTAGTAGCTCCCTCTCTCTCTAACTCTCTCTCTCTCTCTAGGGCCAGCCCCCCTCTCTCTCTCTAGGGCCGGCTCTCTCTCCTCCCTAGGGCCGGCGCACATCCCAAGGGTGGCCGAGAGCTTCATCCGCCAAGAAGGTGCCGAAGAAGAAGAAACGGATCGCGACTCCTTCTTTCCTTTCCCGGAATTTTGATTCCGTTACTTGGTGGTTAGTTTCCTTTCTTCTCTCTTGATCTTCTAGTTGTGCCTTTAGAGAATCTAGTAGTTCTCGTCGGTACAAAACTCGTGACTTTGCGAAGTCATCCCGAAGAGAACTCGGCGTGGACGCGAATAGAGGCGGAGCTTCCAAGGGACGCTACGGTTGGATCTCGTCCCTTTCTTCGAGTTACGCGAGGTACAAAGTAAATTAGTTTACTTTTCCGCAAAATTTTAATTTATGATCATGTCCACACATCATAAGGTCGCATGCTAGATACGTGATTAAAAATAATTTGAGAAATTATTTATGCCAATTCTTCTGCTGCACGTAAATATTTTAAAATTTATGAACCCGTATCCTTGTCAACATGCACCCGGTCCCAACAGCGGGGAGCTCGGCATACTGGGTCGGGAGCTCGGCACTCGGCAGACTTGGTCGGGAGCTCGGGGACTCGGTCGACAGACTTGGTCGGGAGCTCGAGGACTTGGTTGGGAGACCTGGTCGAAAGCCCGAGATGCCCGATCAGAATTGCATGGAAATTCATTAATGTGTTTAATAAAGGAAAGAGAAAAGTCTCTCTTCATTGTATGAAGAGGAGGGGAAGAGTCGCATGAAAAGATGTGCTCTTTATTAACTTTAATGAAGGGAAGTCAAAGAGATAAAAGACTCTTCATATTCATGGGATGAATATAAAAGAGGGTCTAGTCATTTTGAATGAAGGAAGTGTGGTTTTCTTTCTTCCCTTCCTCTCTTTTTCCTCTCCTCCCTCTTGGCCGAAACCCTTGCGGGCTCTTGGTGGTCTTGTGAACTACCCCAAGTTGCTAGCATAACTAAGGTAGTTCTCCCGAAGTTGAGAGATTGTGTCCGTGTGGATACGAATAGAGGCACGGACACTTGAACATGCAAGAGATCCGTCGCATCTTGGACGAGCTGGATAAGCAAAGGGCACGATCCAATGGTATACACTGTAGATAGATCTATTAGATAAATGAACTTCGTACGAGTTTTTCTTTCACATGGATCACTTAAGGGTTCTTGTTTCTGCTGCGTTTTTGTGTTTTGGTGCCAGGAGAACCCAACAGAAGGCACTCAGAGCCGACGCACAGACTTGTTCACATCACTTATAGAATTGTAATGGAAATCGTGGGACCCTTAGGGTCCCTCTCCCACTTAGTAATTTATCTTGAGGAATTTTCTAGCAATACAACACAACCAATCACATGAAAATAAAAATAGTGAAAAATCCTAGATTTTTCCAGCTTTCATGGCCCCTTGGTCTCTCATGTGCCTCCAGTCGTGTCTTCACTTCGTCCACTCGTCCCTTCCGTCTGTGCATGCTACCTTGAGGGATCTCCGAGCCGAAATGAAGAGCTAATTATTTACATCATTGATCCTATACTCCACCAAGGAGTGTACATGAAATCTAGATCAACTGTAAATAAAAAAATTCGGCTAAACATGTGTCATATTTAATTACAAAAATTAAATACCTAGCCTCGTCAACCCTGAGGATTAATTAATTACAATAATTGCAAACATTCACACAAACAATATTTTGGCCATGAAGTTGGAATCTCGTGCCTACAACACAAAGTTAACCTACACACATCCACACATCATCAAAATAAAAATGAATGAAAATTACAAAATTAACCAATCCTAAACACACAATGCCGGAAACCTCAGCTCTGATACCAATTGTTGGGTATGACTTGGCGGGTTTCCTAAGCGAATACCTGGTCGATCCGAGAGACCTCTCTATGTATACAGATTAAAAATTTAATCCGAATAGAGAGTCGTTTCCCATCGACCGTCTTGTGCCGTATCGAACGATCCAAAATGCAACTTAGCCAATTACCAAAATTGGCCTTGCAATTTGCTCGATCGTTTGACCGCGGAAAAGGCGATGAGTTGATCTCCGACTTTTGTGTTTATGGTTAGGGTCCAATTATTTAATTATTAACTATGATATCAAATCAAAACAATTAAATAATTATCTTGAATTACGAGGCAAATGAATAAGGCACAAAATGAACCTAAGGAGCCAAGGAAGAATATACCTTCCGTTACCTTATGATTTTCTACCGTATGACCCTCCCCTCTTGGACGTCGTGTGGGCGACGATCTACCAAAACTCGTGGTCACAAAGTTGATCCACTCTCCTTGCTCCAACCAATCCCCAACCAAGGGATTGATTTTACTGTTTCCGCTGCGTAATTGCTCTCTTTGTCCGAAAATTTTTACGATCGATATTCACCCCCCCCCCTCTATCGATTCAATCTGATCCCACAATATTGTTGCACAACTACACGCTTGAATCCAGGAGTTGATGAATGGTCTTCATTCCATCGGCCACAAGGTAGAAAATCGCTATCTAATACGGTATGCACTAAACTCTTTTCCAAGAAATACGTTATGGGAAACTATGGTGTATGCTTACAATGTTTCAAGGATCCTTTCCAAAATTAATTTAGATAAATTATTTTTTGAACTTGAATTACACGAACTAATACTACACAGGTTGAGAGAGGTATTGCTTTTATTGCAGGAAAAATCAAGAAGAAGAAACTACAACCGAAACTCAAGTCTGACTTTGACTCGGAGTCTGATGAAGATGACATTGACTACACCGAGCTAGTCAATATAGTGTGAAGGATGTACAAGAAGAACAAGGGTCAGAAGAAGAAGAAATCGGTTCAGCTCAAGGATGATTCAACTGAATCAAGCATGTGCCAGAAAAACAAGACGGACATCACCTATTATGGGTGCAATAAGAACGAGCACTTCAAATCAGTGTGTCCCAACTTAAAAGAAGCAGAGAAGCAATGAAGAAAGAAGGCAGCTATGTTGGACGAATCATCCTTGGAGGTCGAAGAAGAACTATGCCACTCGAACCTTCTCGCGCTGATGGCATCAGATGAACTCGACACTGAGTTTGAATCAGAAGCAGAGCTGTAGCAAAGTCACGTAACCAAAACAATCTCCCTATCGGAAAAAGGCCGACTCACTGTAAGCAATTTCTCTAAACCTAAACCATATGATCTAATTTCTTATCTATCACGTAAGTTGTCTAAATCCAATGTCCGAGTTAGGTCCCTCTAAAAGGAGGTAAAAGCACATAATGAGGAGACTAACTTAAGTACCTTGACTGAGACTACTCAAGAAGGAACCTCCACTCAAGTCCAACAACTTGAGAAAAAAAATTCCACCCTGAAAACTCAAGTCAAGGAACTTAGAGATACCCTAGAGCGGTTCACTTTGGGTTCTAAGAATCTTGACATGATTTTTGGAAAACAAAAGGTCATTCTTAATCGATCCGAACTTGGGTATAAAAACCCACTCATGGTATAGATCCTACTATTCAATTCTGAACCGTACTAGCACCCGAGTTGAAAAATGGGACCCTAAACTTAGCTTTGATAAATCAAATAGGACCAAATCACTATTGGATCCCTAAGGACAAAATACATTTCCTAGATAGTCCATATCGAGGCTTTAGTCTAGGAGGAGCTAATAGAAAAACTATTCATATTATTAGATAATTTCTTTGCATGTTTGTAAAAATTGTTTGAATATTTGTTTATTTATTTTTTCTATAAATTGCTATGCTTAGGAATAGAAATGGTTAGATAAGGACCAGACTTGATTGAAAATTGTACAACCTAGTATTAGGGTGGGGCAAGCTGATAGTACATTACGAAAACTTGTCTAAAGAGTCAAATAGGGTAAAGAGTATCCTATTTGGTCTTTTTATCTCGATGGAACTTGCCGAAGCCACCTCGCCACATCCTCGACTAGTTAGACCAAGGTTTCTCAAAGAGTAACTTCAAAATATAATTTTTTTAAAAGACTTTGTTTAGGAAAGAGTCATTACTCCAATACTTAAGAAGGTCTCTGTGCCTCACCAAGCCCTAGAAACCAATTATTGAAATTCATTTTCAATTTACTATGTGTTAAACTTGAATCTAACTCACGGTTCAATCAAATCTTAGTTTTCAAATTAAATTTAAAGATAAAATTTGATACATCATATAAAACAGATAAGGTTTTCTTGTTTTGTCACGTAGAAATGAGTGAGATGTTTAAGATCCAAAAGGATTAGTCCAACCCAACCAACTTCACAAATCTAATTAATTTCACTTTTAATTTAATAAATCTAATTCAAAATTTTACCTTATTAAAATTCTAACTTAAAATCCTTAATCTAATTTAATTTTTTAAAACTCAAATTTATAACATAATTTAAACATAATTTTACTTGTCAAAATTTTAACTTAATTTTACTTGTCAAAATTTTAACTTAATTTTACATTTTTAAATTTAAACTTAATTTTATTTTTAAAAAATTTAAACTTAATTTCATGTTTCAAAATTCAAACATAACTTAATCAATTTTCAAAATTAACATAACAATAATTTTACCTAATAAAAACTTAATTAATCAAACTTTTCAAATTTAATTTGATTAAGTCTTCAAATTAAACTTAACTTAATTTTTAAATTTCAAATTCAAATTAATTTTTCAAATTTCAAGTTCAGATTCAACCTCTCAATTTTCATACTTAATGTTTTCAAATTTCAAACTCAATTTAATTTTTCAATTTTCCAATATAATTTATTTTCAAACTCAATTTAATACTTAATTTACATTATAGTATGTATTGCTTAGTAATGATTTCAAATAATGCTTAAAGTTTATTTTTCAAATTTGTTTAAAATGGATATTATTTCTCCGTATATATTTTCTTTAACAATCACCTTTAGTAAGTTTTTAAATCTTGTCTCTTTTACTTAAATTTTTACAAAAGTCTATCTTGCATTCAATTAGATTTTAAAATATGCATTTTAATAAATCTACTCTTTTTTAAAGGTTTGACCAATCCATTAAAACTCTTTGAAAATGCATATTTTCCAAAACTACAGGGGTAGAGAATAAATAAGTCAATTTTTTCAAAACTCTCAAAACCTAAACTCCTTAGCAAGATCAAAATGTATTTTTTTTTATCAAAACGAGAATAATACATTAAGGAGGAGCATGAGTAATAACAAAAAGGAAAATCTATTTTTTGATACTTCTTGGAATTTAAGTTAACAAATGCATTTAAAAATACTTTTTTTTAGAAATTTTTCAAAAGTTTCTTTTACTTAGGATTTTATTTTGCTATTTTGAAACAGTAATCTGTTTACTTAAAAAACTTATCCTAATTTTCTTATGAAATGTTATATTTTGAATTAATTTTTTATCATGAAAATTACATGTTCAGACTCAAATCATGCTTTGACTTTATTGCGTGAATTAAATTTGTTACAAAATGTTTATTCCTGTTATTTATTATTCATTAATTATTTGCTTCACTTAAAATAGCTGTTCAATTTTTTTTGTCGCATGACTTAAAGTATTTTTTAAAAATTTACATAGAATTATTTACTTGCCTCACTGAATATATCTTTTCTTTGACATTATTTACTTATCATTCTTTTTGCATTAACTTAAAATATTTTTCTAAATTTGTGGGTGCCAGAAGCACCAGATTGAACCTATTTTTGATAATTACAAAGGATTCAAAGTTAAGTTTGTATGGTGATCTGATGATTTTACTAAGTATGCAGGAAAGTCCTAGTTTAGCTAGGCGCGAAGTCTGACCTGCAGGGTTGAGCATGAAGACCTGGTTCAAGGAATTGAGCACAAAGTCCTGGCTGAGGGTTGGGCACCGAAGACCTGACTGAGGGTTGGGCACGAAGACCTGGTTCAAGGAATTGGGCATGAAGTCCTGGCCAAGGGCTGGGCATTGAAGACCTGACCGAGGGTTGGGCATGAAGACTTGATCGGGAAGATCGGGAAGAAGACTTAGCCGAGCGAGGACTACAGACAGAAGTAGAGATGGGTCAAGGATCGGATTTCTGGAGATTCGAGAGTCTTAGAGGCTATGCAAAAGTCCAACCGGAGGAGTCGGTTGGCAAAAGTTAACTTCTCCAGAGTGGAGTAGGTGAGGACGCATTCCCCAAAAGAGGGAACTGTAGCCGTCGATTCGACCTATGATTTTATTTGAAATCTAAAGTTAGAACCAAGACAGTTCTGGTTGTTATTCATGCATATATTTATAATATTCTATTGTATTCTTGTACAAGCCCTGGTTGCAAATCGAAAGGAGTTGGTGCTGTGAACCCAGGTGCCTGAAGGGGATCAGCCGCCTGAGAATCCAGGTGCCAGAATGGTATCAGGCACCCCAGAAGTGGTTATTCCAGCGGATGGAGAAGCTGAGTTGGCAGTCGGCCACATCATCTCCCAGGGGCCTGATTACTCCCAGGCGCATTAGCACTCACAGGCTCCCAAGAAGGAAGATAAATTTTGGCCAAATCTTCGGATAAGGACGCGGTTGAAATGGGTGACGTGGAGGGCGCCCTATACCCTATTATGCACCTGAGAAAGAACTATAGAATGGGCTTCACCCTTTTGCTTCCAGAATCAATTCAAGCTCTCGCAATTCTAAACGTTGAAGCTTCCATGCTCAAATTCTCTATGCCCACGATGTTCAAGATTGACGAGACACCGACTCCACAATAAAGTTTTTGCTATTAAAGTATAGTCTGTATAATTTCTTTATTTATGTACTTAATTATTGTCATTCACGAGTTATAGTATTTTCCAATGAAAACGGTCAAGGATCGTGGGCCTTGGAGCAGGAGCCATTACAGACTACGAATCAAGTAAAAAAGAAAGGTGTTATCCGTGTTTTACTTATTTCCACTGCGTCTTAATTTTGATTCTCTGAAAAATTTATGTTATTGATATTCACCCCCCTCTATCGATCATAGAAATCCCACAAGTGATATCAGAGTGGGTGACCCAATCTTGATGAAACCAACAATTGAGCATGTTTTTCAGATCTCATCGTTATTTTCTGACAGAAAAGTTTCTATTTCCTTTTTCTGATATTTTCTTAATTGTTTTTCGTTCGTAAATTCTTATAATTTCTTAAAGTTGGTGTAACACCACTCTAGATTTAATATTCTTTTCTTCTATGTCGTACTACTAATCCAAGACCAAGTCTTGGAATTAGTTTTTTTGTTTCTGTCCCTTTTCAAAATTTTCCATGGCCATGCAAGATGGTTATAGCACTGCATGACCACCTATCTTCTCAGGAGAAGATTTCTCTTACTGGAAGAAGAATGGAGGTCCACTTGAAAATTCTGGTGGAGATGTGGATTATTATCCAGGTTGGATTGGAAATCCCGAAGAATTCTCAAGGTGAAATTCTGAGATACTTAGAGTGGGATGCCCCACTCAAGAATAAAATTGAGCTAGATGCCAAGGCTACATAGACCCTCTAGTGTGGCCTAACGAAAGGTGAACTCAACTGCGTCGGCCCATTTAGCGGTGCAAAAGAGATGTGGAATAAATTGATCGAGTTGCACGAAGGCACATAGGATATGAGAATCATCAAGTGTGATCTTCTACTAAACAAACTCTATAACATGAAAATGCAAGACGGTGAGATTGTTGCACAATTCTATGCACGAATTCAAGAATTAGTGAACAGTCTACACACCATAGGTCACAAGGAGAAAACCATGACCTAATCAGGTGTGCGCTAAATTAGTTCCCTAGAAACTCTTTGTGGGCATCTATGGTAGATGCGTACAAGGTTTCGAGGAACTTATCTAAAATTAAACTAGATGAATTATTTTCTGAGATAGAATTGCATGAACAGACTAACACTGCACAGGTTGAGAAAGGTATCGCACTTTTCGCAGGAAAAATCTCAGGAAAGAAGAAAAAGGCCACAACCAATACACGAGCCAGATTCTGACTCAGAATCTGACGATGACGAAATCAATTATCCCGAGATAGTCAGAATGGCCTGAAACTACTACAAAATGATTAAAGGTCAAAGAAAGAAGAAGAAGGTGGTTCAGTCAAAGTATAATCCAACTGAACCAAGTACAGTCAGAATGGGAAGTCTGAAGTCACCTGTTATGGGTGCAACAAGAAGGGTCACTACAAATCGGAGTGTCCCAACTTGAAGGATGCCAAGAAGACTCGGAGGAAGAAAGCACTTCAAGCTACATGGGATGAGTCCTCTTCGGAAGACGAAGATGAAGCTTCAGAATCCAACCTCCTCATGCTAAGGACCTCGGATGAACTCGACACCGAGTCAGAATTAGAACCGAAAGAAAGTGGAGGAACCAGGAAGCTATCAATATCAGAAGATGGACAAATCACGGTAAGAGGTTATCCTGAATCTCAATTGTATGACTTAATCACTTATCTATCTCGTAAGTTGGCCAAATCCAACATCCAGGTTGAGTCCCTTCAATAGGAGGTAAAAGTCCTGAAGGAGGTGTGGGATTGGTGGCAGTCGATAGGGGGGGGGTGAATATCATTTCGAACATTTTTGTACAACTTTGTCGTATGATCAATCGTCTTTCTATCAGAATGTTAGTATGTAGCGGAATAATAAATAAAGAAAGTAAAACAATAGTAGGCACACTGGATTTACTTATGTGGTTCCCAACCCCCTAGGGTCAGTACGTCGAAGGCCTATGTACTCGACATGAGTCCACTATTCGTCTCCTTTCTGGAATTTCCGGAGGCAGAGAAGACCCATCTTACAGTTTGAAATGAAAGCACAAATATAAGAAAAATTACAACTTATAAATTAAAAGCAAACCAAACAAACTCGACGATCCCAACCAATCTGGAACTCTGAAGCGTCGCGCACTTTCTCCTGGAGCCTCCTTAGTTGTAGAGCTTCGTCTTGAGCACTTTTGCTTTGCATAGAATGAATGAGCAGATGAAAAACTTGATATATTGATGTGAGGGGTCGAACCCCATTTTATACTAGGTTATTGGACGATCCCATTTTATACTTGATATATCATCTCGAACATTTTTGTACAACTTTGTCGTATGATAAATCGTCTTTCTATCAGAATGTTAGTATGAAGAGGAATAATAAATAAAGAAAATAAAACAATAGTAGGCACACGAGATTTATTTACTTGGTTCCCAACCCCCCAGGGTCAGTACGTCCAAGGCCTATGTACTCGACATGAGTCCACTATTGGTCTCCTTTCCGGAATTTTCCGAGGCAGGGAAGACTCGTCTTACAGTTTGAAATGAAAGCACAAATATAAGAAAAATTACAACTTATAAATTAAAAGCAAACCAAACAAACTCGACAATCCTAACCAATCTGGAACTTCGAAGCGTCGCGCACTTCCTCCTGGAGTCTCCATAGTTGTAGAGCTTCGTCTTGACCACTTTTGCTTTGCATAGAATGAATGAGCAGATGAAAAACTTGATATACTGATGTGAGGGGTCGAACCCCATTTTATACTAGGTTATTGAGCACCTGATAAGCTTCTGGGCGCCTCACGTGCGGTCAAAACTGATCCGTAGCATCGAACTTAGCGCAGGGATAACATCAGCTTCTCAGGTGCTTGGTATTACTTAGGCACCTGATAAGCCTTAGGCGCCTGGGTTCCAGGCGCCCGAATTCATTCAGGCACCCAAGAACCCCTTTTCCCAGGTCCTTGTTTGTTTTGTGTTCTACTCTCCCATCTCGCCTCCAACTCCAAGTACTTGCAAGACCACAAAACACACAAAAAGCAAATAATCATAAGCCTTAATTGATTGGTTCTGACTTTAGATTTCAACTGAAATCCTAGGCCGAACCGATGCCTGTGGGATCGGTGGCGGTCGACAGAGGGGGGGGGTGAATATCGACTCGAACATTTTCATGGAACTTCGTCATCCATTCAATCATCTTTCTATCAATGTGTTTGTACGCAGTGGAATATAAAATAAAGACAATAAAATACAGCAGACATGTAGAATTTATTTACTTGGTTCCCAACCCCCCAGGGTCAGTATATCCAAGGCCTATGTACTCAATGTGAGTCAACTAGTGTGCTCCTTTCCGGAATTTTTGGAGGCGGAGAAAACCCGTCTTATAGTTTGATTTACAAGTACAAAATAGATAAATTGAAATACAACTTGTAAACTAAAAACAAACCAAACAAGTCGACAATCTCAACCAATTTGGAACTTCGAAGCGTCGTGCACTTCCTCCTGGAGCCTCCTTGGTCGCAAAACTTCATCTAAGCGCTTTTGTATTGCATGAAATGTATGAGAAGATGGAAAACATGGTATTCTGAAGTGAGGGGTCGAACCCCTTTTTATACTAGCTTCTTGGGCGCCTGATAAGCTTCTGGGGCGCCTTATAAGTGGTCAAAACTTGATCTGTAGCAGCAAAATTGGCGTAGGGGATAAGTCCCCTTCCTAGGCACCGGGGAGCACTCAGGCACCTAGGATGCTTCAGTCTCCTGGTGTATAAGGCGCTTGGGATGGCCACCCTTAACCAGGATGCCCACCACACTAGGCACCTGATATGAATCAGGCACCTAGGAAGCTTTTCCTAGATCCATGTTTTTCCTGCATTTGCTCTCCTATCTTGCCTCCAACTCCAGGTACCTGCAAGACAATAGAACATACAACAAGGCAAATAATCTTAAGTCTTAATTGATTGGTTCTGACTTTGGATTTCAAATGAAAACCTAGATCGAACCGACGCCTACTTCTCCCATTCCTGGGGAACGCACCCTCACCTACTCTACCATGGAGAAGTTATCTTTTGCCAACCAAGACCTTCGGTTGGACTTTTGCTCAGCCTCCGAGAACCCGGATCTCGAGACGTTTGATCTCGACCCATCTCTACTTCTGTCCGCGATCCCCGCTCGACTAAGTCTTTTTCTCGGTCCCCCAGACCAAGACTTCATGCTCGACCTCTGAGACTCCCATCTATCGATGACACCGATCCCACAATTGGTATCAAAGCTAGTATAAAAAGGGGTTCGACCCCTCACTTCAGAACATCAAGTTTTTCATCTTCTCATTGTAACGGCCCGTCCCATTTGGCGGCCCATTCGGCGACCACTTATTTTTTTGTTGGTCGTCGACCGTCGACAGTGTCGTTTCCATACTAGGTCTTCCCACCGTCTGGTCGGTGGATTTTTGCCTTCCCAGGATTCGAAACCTAGACCCAGGCTTAAGTTTAGTTCTTTGTGAATCCTGAATACCAATTGAGCTATAGCTCAATTGGTATTCAGGATTCACAAAGAACTAGACTTAAGCCTGGGTCTAGGTTTCGAATCCTGGGAAGGCAAAAATCCACCGACCAGGCGGTGGGAAGACCTAGTACGGAAACGACACGGTCGACGGTCGATGGTCGACGGTCGACGACCCACAGAAAAATAAGTGGTCGCCGAATAGGCCGCCGAATGGGCCGGGTCGTTACATAAAAGGCGCCTTTTTATGTAACGACCCGACCCATTTGGCGGCCCATTTGGCGGCCCCTTATTTTTCTGTGGGTCGTCGATCATCGACCATCGACCATGTCGTTACTATACTAGGTCTTCCTACCGCCTGGTCGGTGGATTTAAGAAGGAGGGGACGCTAGAGGATCTTTTTCTTCGTTGGAACCTCTCCGAGACTCCAAGGACCTTCCATCACCCTAAACCCTACGCCCTAGAGTTGTAAGAATAAGCGTAGGATGTAAGTATCCCTCACCTACGGTATAAGTAGCATCGTTTGTATGATTGATTGTCCTAGTTTATTTAATTGCAAGTTTATGCCCATATGTATAGATTAACTTCCTCTATCGATTTTAAGGGCACCACTAGATGGGCTGGACGTGCTTTCCCCTTTAGTTTGGGGTTTAGACGCATTGTCAAGTGCCTAGGAAGTGTTCTTAAATTAAAAAGGGGAGTTTTTAGGCACGTAAGGTGCTCGAGAAAATATTAAGAAGCTCTAATATGAGTTTTAGCATGTTCTGAAGTTAGCTACCCTTGCTTTATGTTTATGGACCCCAGTTCGTCCATTGGGTGGGCTCATAGATCGCCCCTAGGCTCTAGATCGCCTAGTAGATGCAAGGTTAAAGAAAAGAATATTTATGAAAGTATTTTACTTTTTATGGCATGTGCTTGGACTCTAGTTCGTCCATGGGTGGGCTCCTAGTTGCCCCTAGGCTCCTAGTTGCCCCTAGGCTCCTAGTTTGCCTAGTAGTAGTGCCCTAATGGGTTCGGGATTAGCTACCTCAGATCTATTTAGGGATGCGCACATTAGCAGCACATTGCCGGGCCCACAGCAGCATGATTATTATTTTCACTTATTATATGTATAAGTTTCAAAAGTTCAATAATAGCTTTAAGTGAACACAGTTTTAAGATCATGCCTAGTTCAGGCAGATTCTATGAATGCTATGTGAATTTAGTTAGATGAATGTGATTTAGTTCATGTGCTTAGTATGATGATTATGCCATGATATTTGTTTAGATTATATGTTTCAGCAAGAATGAATGACAAGCATGATATGTTCTTCCTACATGTGTTTCTAAAAGCATGAATTTTGAAATATGCATTGTTTTGTGAGTAGGATGGTACTTACTAAGCTTCATGCTTATAGTTTCTTTTTTCCTTATACTGCAGATAAAGGCAAAGGAAAAATAGAGTAGCGGAAGCGGCAGGGATGATGGTGGAGTGTGTGATGGTGGAAACTTGGAATGAAAGACCCTTGGGAACTTGAATTAAGAGGACATGTTATTAAGAATGTTGAATGAATTAGTTCCTTGTCATGTTTACTATTTCCCGCATCTTAAGTACCTTTGTCATGTTGAGTGATACATTCAAGTGCATGCTTCTAGTTAGACTTTGACATGTGTTAGCTTCTACATGTGATATGTTGGGTGATACATTCCAAGTGCATGTTAATTAGTAGTAAAATGAATGGTTTAAGGCCATGGAGCCATTTCTGATATTATAGAGCTACTATTGATGCATCTAGACCGAAACAATGCCTAGTTTTAGTAGCAAGTTGATACAAAGATCATGTTTCTAATTTAATGCTTAGAAATGGTTAAAGTATGCTTTAATGTCATGAAAATATGTAGAATATGGCTTAGAATCATTGTATACCTATTAGTAAGCTCAAATATGAGTTTGTGGTGTTTTTGGTACAAAGTAGGTTGACTTTGGCACGTTTCTTGAATCTGAATTTTCAGATTTCAGAACTACCAGTCGACTGCGACAGTTACCAATCGACTGGGACCAGCATAAAGATGGAACAGAAAGTTTCTGTCACCTCGGGCAGTCGACTGGCAATATATCAGTCGACTAGTGCAAGTTTAAAACAGAATATGATCTAGAGCTGCTGGTTAGTGCTTCAGTCATGCAAAGCTTAGGTTGGGGGATCAAATCTTGCCAAGCTAATAAAAATTAAAGTTTTAGTTTTATTTTGGCTGGTTAGTACTTTTAACATGATTATGAATTGTTAGTTCAGTAAATAGCGAAATAAAAATTTTTAAATTCTCCGAGTTGGTTTAGCATCTGAAATACAATGATCAGTAATCAGTTAGTTAGCCAGTTAGTTAGTAGCAATCCGCCTTAAAGCTTAGTACCAGAAGGTGGGTCGTTATAGAGCGGTATCAGAATACCAATTGAGCTCAATTCGAAACCAAATGTCTCATTCTTGGCATTATAGATAACAAGGTGCGTAGTGTCGCACAGAAGATTATGTTATCTGGTTCCTTCCAGAAGTATAAGAAAGAGGCTCACAACCAAGATAGAGTTGGACAAACCATCGGGATGGTTGTAGTGTAATTAGGTGTGGTTTATCTTAACCATAGAATTACACTAGTATACTTTGTCTACATTGAGTAGGACCAAAAGAGAGGTCATCCAATTTTGTACTGACTTCGTAAATTGGATTAGACCTAGGATATATATTATGGAGTACGATCACTTAATCCCAAAATAATAACGGGCACGTATAATTATATATTATTTCTTTGACTTTCGAAAGGGCGAGATTTATTCTGTTAAATCTATAGGCTCGGTAAATTAGGAAATAATATTAATTATATGGTGTGCCGTTGATTATTGACGGAATCTGTGTCCTGGTGAGTTGGGATGATGATGCCCCCTTGGTGAGCTCAAAAGAATCGTCATGTCAAATCTTGCAAGTGGACTATGATTCGACATGATGAAAAGGTTGAGTGGTACTAATCAAGGATCAAAAGGATAATTCATTTAATTGTCAGTAAATTAAATTAATTATTGGGCATTCGATATCTTAAACACGGGGAGATGGGCGACTCAATATAGGTAGAGCCCATATGAAAATATGAGGGTTGATGAGGAAGTTCAATGGGATCCTTTAGTGGAATGGATCTCCATTAATGGATCGGGTTTGGATCCATTAGCGGACCAAGAACCAACTCCTCCTCATGGTCCCTACCATAGCCCTATAAATACCCATAGAGTCATGATACAAGGTTTGAATGAATTAATCTCAAATTAATTCGGAATTAATAAAAAAATCCCTAAGTCTCTCTCTCTCTCCTCTCCTCCCTTAGGGTTCATGGTGGCCGGTGACAATGGAGATGAAGGGGGATTAGTTTTCTTCTCTTTTCTCCCTTTCCTCTTCACCTAAGGCTCGACCGTAGGTAGAGGGAGGTTCTCCTCTGGGTCTTCTTGGCCGAAGCGAGCTCCGGTGGGCGGAGGAGTGGTCGGCGGTGGCACCAGGCCCTCCTCAAGGTTGCGACACCGAATTCTTCAAGCAAGGGTTCTGGCGGCAACCTTAGGAGGAGATGAACATCTTCACTCTAATCCTTGGCTGATAGCAATTGTAGGAAGGAGGTGAAGCGGGTGGTGGCAGAGAGTAACACCTTCATCCTTGGTTGGCTGGCGGCAGCCTGCTTCTTTGATGGTTGGCCGACGCAAGTAGGAAGAAGGGAGGAGAAGATACCATCCTCTTGCACGCTTGGAGTTGCGGGACAGGAGGAGGCTGGATAGGGTAGTTTGAAGGGAGAAGAGCTCTTCTTCTTCCAGCTTGGTGCTCTTCCTCCTTGAAGGGACGTCGGTGACCAAAAACCCTAACCTAGGGTTTTTGAGGTTGGTACAATGTAAGGAAGAAGAAAGGTGATTAGTTAGGGCCTTGGTGACTCTGCGTCTTGGTAGCTCATCGTCCACACGACGTCCAGGAGGGGAGGGTCATAAGGTAGAAGACTGCGAGGTAAACGGCAAGGTATATCTCTCCCGAGCTCCGCCTTTGTTTTTCATGTTATTATTTCATGCTTGATTTAATTGCATGGTGATAATTAATTATCATAGATTAATTATTTGCTAATTAATTTAAGTAATGGACCTCGAAGATAAACAAAATAATCAGCGATCCATTCATCATCTTTTCCGCGGTTAATTAATCTGAAAAGTTACAGGGCCTTAACCTTGGTTTTGGCTAAGTTGTGACTTGGATTAATTAGCACGACGACTAGACGGTCGTTTGGGAGACGGATCTATATTCGGATTAAATTTTAATCTGTAGACATAGAGAGGTCGCTCAGGTTTGACCCCGTGGTTGCTTGGGAAACATCCAAGCCATACCCATCAATTGGTATCAGAGCAATGTTTCCGGTTTTGTGTGTTTAGGATTCGGTTATTTTTCTGCACATTATCATGTACTTTATTTTTGGTGGATTATTTTTGGATGTACGTAAGCTTACTCTTTGTTGCAGGCACTAGATTCCAGCTATTATGACATTAATATGTTATGTATGTGATTGATTGTATGTGATATATATTAATTGAATCCTCGGGGTTGACGAGGCTAGATAAGTTATTTAATTTTTGTAAGTAAATGTGACACTTGTTTAGGCACGCTTTTATTTACTTTTGATCTGGACTACATGTACACTCCTTTGTAGAGTATAGGATCAATGGATGCAAATAAGTAAGCTAGTCATCTCGGCTCAGGGATTCCTTCATGATGGCTTGCGCATGGAAAGGATGGAGTGAACGAGGTGACGACACGACTGGAGGCGCATTGGAGACAAAGACCATAATAGTTGGTAAAATCTAAGATTTTTCATTGTCTATTATATTGGTTTATGTGCTTGTTGTGTGTGTGTGCATGTGAAAAACCTCAACTTAAATAACTAAGTGGGAGAGGGACCCTAAGGGTCCCGCGACCTCCATTACAATCTAACAAGTGATGCGAACAAGCTCGCGCGTTGGCTCTGAGTGCCTTCCTCCATAATGGATAGACTTGTTCTGTGGATCACTAGGTTAGAAAAGATTATAGAAAATTATTAAAGAGCGTGTGTACTTCTCCAACGGAAGACACATAATCGAAAATAATTTTCTTAGTGTCGTGTAATGGTAAACACTTAGATACAAATATTAGTATCCTCTCCAACGGAGTCACTGCTATTATTTGTAGGGCCGAAGAGGACCAACTATTGATTTTATTTGTCAAAAAATTAGGTTGACAAGATAGTAAAATTAATGGGTAAAACCTCCTCTCACAAATGTTGAATTCGTATACGTCCACACTAACGTGACATGCAAAATTCTCGGTGTTGGTTGTTTTTGAAAATTTATTATTTTGAGGAGTCAATTTATTTTCAAAAACTAAAGTGTGTGATTGTTGTGATTCTCAGGTGCTTTAAAATGGATCTAGACCCACTTGACCTAATTCAAAGAGAAAACCAAATAAATGCCCCTAATAACAATAAGGATTGGGAATTAAACATGGACTTTATCTCTACTGCTGAGGAACCCAAGTATGATCTTGCTTAGTTATGTACTGAAAAGCCTAGTGAGATTAATACTGAAGAGGAGTTTGTGTTGGTGCAGGCAAAAGGAAAGAAGAAGAAGAAACATTCTGGGGCAAAGATAGTAGCAGGATTACAAGGACCTCAAGGATGCATGAAGAAGCCGAAGGCAAGTGCTTTGTGTGTAAGCAGTTAGGACATTGGAAGGCGGATTGTGTTGGTGCAGGCAGCACCTAAGTCAACCCTGGGTTTTGATAATGGCAAAGGGTTCAGAAGTTAAGGTGTTATTGTGATCTAATATGTTCACTGAGTGTGCAGGAAGAAGTCCTAGTTACCCTAGGCAAAGAAGTCCTGGTCAAGGACTGGGCAAGAAGACCTGACCGGAAGTCGGGCAATGAAGTCCTGGTCGAGGACTGGGCAAGAAGTCCTAGCAAGGGGCTGGGCACCGAAGACCGGACCGGAAGCTGAGCAAGAAGACCTGACTGAAAGTTGGGCACGAAGACCTGACCAGGTGGATTGAGCAAAAGACCAACCGGAGGAGTAGGTTGGCAAAAGGTAAACTCTCCTGAGAGGAGTATGTGAGGACGCGTTCCCCGTCAAGGGAACAGTAGGCGTCGGTTCGACCTAGGGTTCCATTTGGGAGACCCGAAGTCAGAACCAAGATAGGTACGACTGTAACTAATGTTTGGTATGTTTTGAAACTAACCCAAGTTGCAGGATTGAATGATTGATCGTTTGCAAGTAAGGTGTCTCACTGGGCCTAGGCGCCTGGATGGACTCGGCCGCCCGAACAGGCTCAGGCGCCCGTATGGATACGGGCGCCCAAGGGTGAAGGCAAAATATAAAACACAACCACGAAGCCTCTGGAAGTACTCAAGTCAGGCACCCGTGAGGTCACGGGCACCCCCATTAGCTCAGGCACCCAGGTGGATAAGCGCTGACCGAGCCCACGGATAAGGATTCGCGCAGGGAAGGCCACGTGTTAGGCGTCCCCATCGACACAGGCGCCCGTATGAGTACTATAAAAGGGGGTGCACCCCCAAGGCTTCGACATCACTTGCTCTCAACGTTCCAAACCTTTTCGTTCAAGCGCTATGCTCCGGCAAACTCTGACTTCGAGATTCCAGCGCCACGACGACCCTTTGCTTCGAAACTCGATCCACCTCGGGTGTCGGTAACGAAAAGTGTAGCAATATCAATTTTCTGATCTACTTCTGTATTTGAATTGTAAATCTTTATCGTGATTACAGAATTGCCCAAAGTAAACGGTCAAGGACCATGGGCCTTGGAGTAGGAGCTGGCCGCGACTCCGAACCAAGTAAAAAATGACTTGTGTTCTTGTGTACTTTATCTCTTTCCGCTGCGCATATTCTTTAACTGTCTGAATAAGTTTAACAATGATATTCACCCCCCCCCCCCTCTATCGTTTTCTCCGATCCAACAAGTGGTATAAGAGCGGGTGGCTCAAATTTGGTGGAACCACCAATTTGAGAATTTTTTTTCGGATTTTACGAAAGTATTTTAATTTCTTTTTTGAATTTTTCTCGTTAATCGAGGTTGGTGCAACACCACTCGATTGTTTTTTAATTGATTTTTTCCCGCACTACTAATCCAAGACCAAGTCTTGGGACAAGTTTCTCTATTTTTTTGTATTATTTCAGAAATTATTATGGCCATGAAAGAGGGTTCAACAAAGCCAGACCACCGCTCTTCAGTGGAGAAGATTTCTCCTACAGGAAGAGTCGGTTGGATGTCCACCTAAAAACTCAGGTGGATATGTGGATTATAATCCAATCTGGCCTTGAAATCTCCAAGAACGCTGAAGGAGTGGCATAACACTACTTTGAATGGGATGCCGCTCTGCAGAAAAAGATCGAGGCTGATGCTAATGCACTTAGACGTTACAGTGCGGATTAACCAAGGAAGAACTGAACCGGGTGGGTCCCTTCAACAGTGGTAATGAACTTTGGAGAAAACTGATTGAGCTGCACGTAAGTACCTCCGACACCTGAATCAGTAAAAGGGATCTGTTGCTGAATAGACTCTACACTATAAAAATGAATGAGGGTGAATCAGCAGCACAACTCCACGCCAGAATTCAAGAGTTAATGTACGACCTGCACACAATCGGTCACAAGGTAGAGAGCTGTGACCTGATCAGGTATACCTTAAATGCTTTCCCAAGAAATACTCTGTGGGCATCTATGGTAGATGCTTACAAGGTTTCAAGGGATCTTTCAAAAATTAAATTAGATGAATTATTTTCAGAACTAGAATTACATGAACAGACTAACTGCATTTTGGCCGAGAAAGGTATTCCATTTCTTGCAGGTAAACCTCAAGGAAAAGTAGCCAAGAAAAAGCCTCAACCAGCACCCGTGTCTGACTCAGACTTAGACTCAGAAGATAGTGAAGGGGATCGACCCAAGTTGGTGTGGCTAGCTCGGGACTACTACAAGGAGCTGAAGCATCAAACCAATCGAAGGGAATCAAGCCG
This sequence comes from Boesenbergia rotunda, assembly GCA_024364735.1. Lineage (NCBI taxonomy): Eukaryota > Viridiplantae > Streptophyta > Magnoliopsida > Zingiberales > Zingiberaceae > Boesenbergia > Boesenbergia rotunda. The sequence goes on along the minus strand of JAGFNQ010000594.1, from coordinate 169,752 downwards.
AAGAAAGGAAGATCCAGTTGACCCTTCAACTTCAAAGACCAAACCAAATGAGACCTGCTACGAATGTAACAAGAAGGGACACTACAAATCGTAGTGCCCCAATCTAAAGGAAGCTAAGAAGACTCGAAGGAAGAAGGCTCTTTAAGCCACGTGGGACGAATCTTCCTCCTCCGAAGAAGAAGAGGCCCCACAGTCAAATCTGCTCACCCTGACCACTTCAGAAGACATCGATACTGGATCGGAATCGGAGCCGGGAGACGGAAGGCTCACAATTTCAGAGAACGGCAAAATAACGGTAAGTGGTTATTCCAAAATTGAATTATCAAAGTTAATTGCTTACTTATCTCGTAACTTGGCGAAAGACAAAATCCGAGTCGAGTCCCTCCGGCAGGAAGTAAAACTCCTGAAAGAGGAAGTTGACTCTAGATCCTTGACCGAGAAGGTTCAAGAAAGAACCTCTACTCAAGTTGAAAAGCTTGAGAAAGAGAACTCCTCCTTGAAAACTCAAGTCAAGGACCTCAGAGTAGCTTTAGAATGATTTACATCGGGTTCCAAGGGTCTTGACATGATCCTTGGAAAATAGAAGTCCGTTCTAAATCGATCTGGGTTAGGGTATCGCACTAAGTCGAGACAACGATCATATTATGCTGTATTGAACCAATCTAGACCCAATGTTCAAGCATGGGTACCCAAACATTGCTTGAACAACCTGTTGGGACCGGGTGCATGTTGACATGGATACGGGTTCGTAATTTTTAAAAATAATTACGTGCAGCGGAAGAATTAGCATAAATAATTTCTCAAATTAATTTAACCACGTATCTAGCATGCAACCTTATGATGTGTGGACATGATCATAAATTAAAATTTTTCAGAAAAGTAAACTAATTTACTTAGTACCTCGCGTAACTCGAAGAAAGGGGCGAGATCCAACCGTAGCGTCCCTTGGAAGCTTCGCCTCTATTCGCGTCCACGCCGAGTTCTCTTCAGGATGACTTCGTAAAGCCACGAGTTTTGTGCTGACGAGAACTACTAGATTCTCCAAAGGCACAACTAGAATATCAAGAGAGAGAGATGGAAACTAACTACCAAGTAACGGAATCAAGATTCCGGGGGAAGGAAGGAGTTGCGACCCGTTTCTTCTTCTTCTTTGGCACCTTCTTGTGGAGGAGGCTCACGACAACCCTAGGCGGTGCGCCGGCCCTAGGGGAGGAGAGAGGGCGCCGGCCCTAGAGAGAGAAAGAGGGCGCCGACCCTAGAGAGAGAGAAGGAGAATAAGAGAGAGAGAGAGAGCTTGCTACTTTATCTCTTAATTGGAATTCAAGCCTTGCCTTGGTTCCTTTATATAGTAGTCTCTACATTGCCAAGTCTCCCCTTTAACGGAGTAAATTTTTCATAAGAAATTTATCTTATAAATTTTCTTATGAATTATTCCGTTATGCCAAGTTTTATTATAACTAACTTTATAATAAAACAAATACATCTCCCCTTTTATTATGGAATAAAATTTATAAGAAATTTATTATATAATTTTTTTCTTATTATGGAAAAATCAATTCATAATTGATTTTATAAACCAATCCATGGTTCATTTTAATTTCCAAAAAAAGAATAAATTTATTATATAAATTTTTCTTATCATGGAAAAATCAATTCATAATTGATTTTATAAAATAAAATAAACCAATCTAAGGTTTATTTTAATTTTCATGAAAATAAATCTCTTTATATAAATCTCTTTATATAAATTTCTTTATATAAATTTCATTATATAAATTTATTTATCCATAATTTTATAAAACAAATCATGCTTGATTTATTTTATAATTTAAACCAAATAAATTGATTTCCCTCCTTTATTGTGGCCGGCTAAACCAAAGAGGGTGGGCACCCTCTTTGTCCGGCCACACCAATCCAAACCTTTGCGAATTAAACTCATTTAATTCGTCCAATAAGCCTTCAAAAGACTTAGCCATTTTAAGCTTTCGGTGCGCCTCTGATAAATTCAGATTCGACTTATTTCTCTTGATTGGAAAATCCAATTTTCAACTTGTTTTAAATCCCTCGGATTACTCGTAGTGCGTGTGACTAAATATGCTTTCGATTTATGTTGGCCGTCTATAATTCATCAATTATAGAACGATCATGAGTGGCACCTAGTAGTACATCATAATCCCCAATTAATCGAAAGATCAACTGTTGACCTCAAAAATAATTCTGAAATCCTTCAGCAGCTTTAATGAATCGTGCCTCATTCCCTTCACCATCTTATACCCACTTGGTTCAGGACACGGTCTATGTGTGTCAGTCCCTACTAGGCTGACTACGTCACACCTAGCCCAAGTAATGTCTTTCTCGTCCAATGGATTCTAATTACTCTCATGTTTCCTAGAGATTCATACTCGGAACATTTTATGCTTTGGCCAGAGGCTTTGAGTAACAATCCGACGATAGGCCTTGGGTATACATCCCCTCGTAAGGAGTGGTGAATCCTTTGTAGGCTGTTCAAATATCTTCGTGCACTTCGGCTTATACCCAACCATCCTGGGTCCACACCTCCTTGGAGATGCTTGCTTAAGATGTTAAAGTATAAGTCTCCATGACCAAGATGACTTGAACACCGCAAGTCAAAGGAACATCACACTTAAGCTGCAGTAAGAACTTCACTGACATGTCTATATGTAGACTACTATGTGAAGTTTTACAGCCAGTCACTCCAATGAACTAGTTCCCTTAACTAGCATTCATGTTTATCTTTGGACATCCCAATGTCACAGCCAGTGAGAATCAGCTGATTAGAGAATAACCCATGCTAGTCTCAACAGAATTGATATTGTCCTTATTTATCAATTCATCGACTAGGGACAATTTCAATACTTCACAATTGCACATGTAGAGATAATCACTAGTTGTGAATTCATCACAAATTCTCTCATGCTGTGAATTGTATTACGGACATTCAGTAAATGAGTTTAAGATCCCAATTAAATACACAAACATGTATACTCAAATAGTGAATATTCATTTATTAAAATAAATGTTTACAATCATAAGGCGATTGCCTTAGGACACTTCTCTCATATTACTAACAAACTCCCACTTGGCCTAATGCCAATCGCTACGGTTGTGACGACCCGCCTTCCTTATCTTCTCTCTCTCTTCCTTAAGGCGGGCGCCACTTTCGCTTAACCTTAACTTTACCTTATTCTTAGCCTTAGGTTACAACTACTTGACTTCCCTTAACTTGCTCTAAAGTTTTTTTTCTTCCTTCTCTCTTTTTTTAAAAAAAAACAAAACAACTTTCATTTTATTTGCTTTGTAAGGATTTGACCCCTAGACCTCTTAGTTGTAACACTAAAGCACTAACTAGCTGCTCTATACCACTTCTTTTCAATGGTACCTGTCGACTGCTATATAGCCAGTCGACTGGTATCGGCCACAGCAATTTTTTGGGCGCGGCACCAGTCGACTGGCCTCTTGGCAGTCGCCTGGTGCGTCGAACAGAAGCTACTGTTCGATAGGGCAGTCGACTGGTTCTGAACCAGTCGACTGGCACGCCCGAAAACCTGCATTTCAGACCTGAAAACCATCTCCATCAATCCACAAAACATATACCTTCAAGTCATACAAAGACATAACTCCATTTCTATACTCCATACTAGTTTTCTAAACATTTTAGCAATCCAAAACAACCTCATAAACTTGAAATTAGGACTTTTGCGGAAGTAAATAAGCTATCAAAATATGTGTGAACTTTAGACTAGAGTTTGTACCAAACTTTGTCTCTATGCAAGGTTTAAACAAAGTCATTCATTCTACCATTTCAAAACACCAAAACACATGTTCTACAAGACTTAGCCCAATGATCTCTTCCACGGTTCCGCCGCCACTGAACATCAATGCAAATCCCTTCGCCTCCTTAACTTATGTTTTTTCTTTACCTTTGTCTGCAATAGAAGGAAATGTAACTAATAAGAAAATTGCTTAGTAAGTAAATCCTAACTCACAAATCCAACGACAAGGGATAAACATGCTCTTTTCAAAGAATGCTTGCTTCAAAATACATGCACTTGGAAATATTTGCACATGAGAACTCTCCTACACTTATCATGCTCAATCATGATTGAAAACATTTACTAGCATCAAAACACTTGCAACCTTAACATGCTCATGATTTCTTTTGAAACTTACTAATACATTTCCATACTTTAAAAATACTAACTTCCTTGCTCTTTCTCTTTATCATGTTTATATCGTAACCATGTCAACATACATAACCAAACATGTACTTAAGGAAATTGAAACACTTACATAAACTCATATACTTCAAAATAATAATCAACTTTCTTAGGCCTTGACACTGTACCTGGTATCAGTGTACCAATGCGCGCATCCCTAATAGGTTTCGGGGTAGCTAGCCACCGCACCCTATTAGAGCTTCTTTCTTATTTTCTGTGGGCCTCTCATTTGCCCGGTACATGTCACTTTACAAAAGTAAAATACTTTCTTACTAGTAATGCTTGTATTTATCAAGCTAACTTTCTTTTTCATAAATCTTGCACTATAAACCTTTACCTATTCTTACTTGGAACTTTCATCGAGCACCTTGCGTGCCCTTAAGCCCAAAACTCCTTTTTGGGACTTTTCAAGAACTTACTCTTGTCATACTTAGGTCACATACATAAAAACTTACTCCAATTCATATTCTATGATAAAACATGTATTCTTTAGGAACTTAAAACACACAAATAAGAAAACCATAATCTTAAAGCATGCATTTAAATCACAAACATGGTTCTACAACGAGAACTACATGGCGAAACAACTTCCATTGCAGGTGAGTGATTTACTGACACTTTTTTTGAAGAAAACTCACTAAGTATCTCGAAATTCCTAGTGTAGGGTTTTTTCCTCTTCCTTTGCAAGAAAACTCCACTTCTTGGCCCTAGGGAAGAAGCCCTAGGTTCTCCACTCAAGAGGAGGAAGAGGAAGTAAGGAAACTCCTCTCTTTTCTCCCTATTTTCGCAGCCTCCCACCCCTGTTCACGCAGCCTCCTCCAAGCCCTAATCGCGTCTTAACGTGACTTAAGTGGAAGTTTAAATACCTCTTCATGAAACGGGCTAAATCAACTATAATATTATTTCGCTTCATCCTTTTCTGTGCTTGATACCCTAGCCCAGTTGGCTGCCCGGATGCCCTTAAGGCCTTGCTTGCCTTGTGGTCTCGGGATCAAATCCCACCCGACCCCTTATTTTTTTCTTTCTATTTTTAATCAAAAAAAATGCTATAAAATTCCGAAATATCCCTAATAATATCAGAAAATTATTGGGTGTTACAACGGTATCCAATACCAGAGGCTCTAACATGACCCTCAAACTTACTTTGAGGCAAGGCCATAGTTAAGTGATCCGCTAAATTCCTTTCAGTGGGAATTTTCTCAATTTGTATATCATTCCTAATTATAATCTCTCTGATCAGATGATAGCGGCGAAGCACGTGTTTGGATCGCTGATGAGACCTTGGTTCCTTTGCTTGTGCAATAGCTCCATTGTTGTCGCAATAAACCGGTATTGCTTCATCAATGGTTGGAACCTCACCAAGTTTTGAGACAAACTTCTAGATCTAGACTGCTTCCGTGGTAGAATCCGCTACGGTGTCTTGTTTGGAACTCTTCCAACTTATTGCGCCTCCATTCAAAGTAAATATGTATCCAGACTGAGATTTGGAGTCATCCTTATCTGTCTGGAAATTGGCATCAGTATACCCACGTATTACCATATCTCCTTCTCCATATATTAGGAACACCTCCTTAGTTCTTCTTAAGTACTTAAGGATTGTCTTGACAGCCACCCAATGATCCATTCCTGGATCAGACTGGTATCTGCTCGTGACGCTCAGAGCATACGATACATCGGGCCTAGTACATAACATAGCATACATGATAGATCCTATCGCGGATGCATAAGGAATCTTATTCATGCAAATCCTCTCATCTTCTGTGCGCGGACACATAGACTTTGATAGGTTGATCCCATGCCTGATGGGAAGGTAACCTTTCTTGGATTCCGACATGCTAAACCTTTTTAGCACTCGGTCTATATATGTAGACTGCGAAAGACCAAGCAACCGTTTTGATCTATCTCTATAGATTCTAATCCCAAGGATATAGGTTGCTTCTCCCAGGTCTTTCATGGAGAAAGTGTTGGACAACCAAATTTTAACTGACTGTAAGACTGATATATCGTTTCCTAAAAGCAATATGTCATCGACATATAATACTAGGAATACGACTGCACTCCCACTAACCTTCTTGTACACACAAGGTTCGTCAGGATTTTGTGAGAAATCAAACTCTTTGATTGTCTCATCAAAACGGATGTTCCAGCTCCTGGATGCTTGCTTCAGTCCATATATGGATCGTCGAAGCTTGCATACTTTGGTTTTATCAACCGATGTGAAACCTTCAGGTTGTATCATGTATACATCCTCAAGCAGGTTTCCATTAAGGAAAGCTGTTTTCACATCCATTTGTCATATCTCATAATCATAATGAGCTGCTATGGCTAGGAGCATCCGAATGGATTTAAGCATAATTACCTTCCATGTTGGTTTTCTTCTTGAAAACCCACTTGCACTCTATGGGCTTAATCCCTTCAGGTGGGTTAACCAAGTCCCATACTTGATTTTCGTACATGGAAACCATTTCCGACTTCATGACTTCAAGCTATTTGTCCCTTTCTGAACATTTCAGAGCATCTTCATAACTGATAGGTTCGTCATCGCTTATGAGTAACACGTCGTTCGATTCACTTATGAGAAATCTGTATCTCTCTGGAATATTGCGTGTCCTATCAGACCTACGAAGAGGTGGTATTGTTTTAGGTTCAACTGATAGCTCATCATTATGAGTTATTGGTTGTGGGTCTAGACTAGGTGTCTCTGTAATGTCTATTGGAGTTTCTTGAAATTCATCAAGTTCAATGCCACTCCCACTGTTTTCTTATAAAAGAAATTCTTTTTTCAGAAATACAGCATGCCTTGAAACAAACACCTTTTGTTCCAAGGGATGATAGAATTGGCAACCCTTCGTTTCCTTAGGATATCCAATAAATAGACATTTATCAGACTTAGCATCCAATTTGTCTAATACAGTCTGCTTCACATAAGCTGGACAACCCCATATCTTAAGGTGAGTTAAGTGAGGTTTCTTACTATTCCACCTCTCATATGAAGTAGTAGAGACTACCTTGGTCGGGACTCTGTTTAACAAGTAAACAGCTATCATAAGTGCATAGCCGCAAAAGGATTTTGGAAGAGTTGCATGATTCATCATCGACCTAACCATGTCTATTAAGGTTCGGTTGCGCCTCTCAGATACACCATTATGCTGTGGTGTATATGGCGGAGTCCATTGGGACAATTTCCCATTATCCCTAAGATAATCTTGAAACTCTTGACTAAGTATTCACCACCCCGATCGGATCGAAGTATCTTAATACTTTTGCCAAGCTGTTTCTCTACTTCATTTCTGAACTCTTTGAATTTCTCAAAAGCTTCAGATTTGTGTTTCATCAAGAACACATACCCGAATCGTGAGTGATCATCGATAAAGGTGATGAAGTAGCTATAGCCTCCTTGTGCAAGAGTTGACATTGGTCCACATACATCAGTATGTATTAGACCAAGCAATTCTCCCACTGTATTACCTTTTCCGGAAAAGGGTAATTTGGCCATCTTGCCTTTTAAGCATGATTCGCATGTATCAAATGAACCGGGTTCAAATGATTTCAAAATTCCATATCGGTGTAATTTGGTCATGCGTTTCTTACTTACATGGCCAAGACGACAATGCCACGTGTAGGAGTCTATTCGATTATCTATTCGAGCACGTTTGTTGCTAACTTCGATATTGAAAACGTCACCGGATAAATCTAACGTGTAGATACCATTGCACAAAGTTCCAGTCCCATAAAGAACGCCATTTAAAGTTATGTAACAACAATTGTTACTAAAAGTTAAATGATAACCCTTTTCATTCAAACATGAAATAGATACAATGTTCTTTATTAATGAAGGAACGAAATAACAATTATCCAATTCTAAGACACGTCTAGTAGGGAGCTTTAGCAAATATGTTCCGATGGCAACAGCAGCAATCTTTGCTCCATTTCCAACTCGCAAATCCGCTTCTCCCTTGACGAGTCTTCTTCTATTCCTTAGCCCCTGTATGTCATTACATATATGTGAGCTACACCCAGTATCAAGTACCCAGGTATTTGAGGAAATAGAGTGACATTCAATAACGAAGATGCCTGAAGAGGATGGGGCATCGGATGCCTTCTTCTTCAAGGACTCAAGATAAACCTTGCAGTTTCTTCGCCAGTGACCCTCCTTGCCACAGTGATGGCGAGTGCCTTTTGGGGTCTTTTCAGTCTTTTTGGCCTTTTTCTTCTTTCCCTTATTCTGTTCTTTGGCCTTCCTCTTAGAACCTTTCTTCGAGGAACTAACTAACAGTACCGTCTTCTGATCCTGCTTCACAGAAGGCTCTACAGTCTTCAGCAGGTTGAGCAACTCAGGAAACTGGTCTGGAGTTGCATTTTCAGGAGGACGGTTGGGAAGTTGATCTTCAAGGACATAAGCAAGCTTTTCTGCCTTGAGGACTATCCTCAGGTCTCAAGGCCAGTCCATGAAGTTTGGCCCAGTCAGTTTATTGGTGTTCAAAATGGAATGCAAATTCAGAGAAGACATGATCGAGTGATTATCCTTGAAATACAAATTGAGCTTATGTGAGAAGAATGATAAAGAATGCATCAACATACATTAATTAAATCCTATTCATTTATCGAATTGAGTAACCCTTTTTATCAATTCGGGAGATCGTAGGTACATCTCCAAATAGGTTGATATCCAACCATAGATAAGAACAACCATGGCTGTGACCATCAAGTTATTCTTAGCTATGAAGATAGGTAATTATACCGATTACATATCACATATATGTAATTATCACTTTATGCTATCAACTAATTGAATATTTGCATAAATCATTGGGTTGTTAACTCATTAACAAGTATGCAACAATATACATAGCACCCAACTGCACCTCTCTTTACATCGACCTTGGCTGTGGCACAACAAATCGATGCTCCAAGCTTAAGGCTGACCCATTAATCAAGAAATAGTTTTAATATGGTTGGAGCTCATTCAACCGTTTAGTCAGGCTTGGATGTGTCCAACAATCAAAACTAAGGATTGACCTCTGACTCCAACTATATTATTCATAAACTAATTCCATGGTTTGAACATGTTGAGGTTCAAGCCGGGCATGGATGTGTCCATCAACCCAAATGAGAAACAAAACTCCGATTCTAACCATATTAATGGAAGGTGTTGACCTTAATATTTTGTAAGGGGTTTTGGGTCTCATCCTTTCTTTTCAAAGCACATTCATGACATATAATTATGCCATGACTAACGATTTCCTTAATAAAGTATGTATGTGACTTAATTTATCAAGTCTCATTAATTGGACTAGGAACCGGATTTTCTAATCCCGATTTCATACATTATTCAAGGAATTGTTTTGGGAAATAATTTTCTAAATTGTTATAATCAATTTTGGAAATAATATGTTTAAGACTTTGATTTCTCTAAATCAAATCTTATTAAATTAAGAGACAATTCTCTTAATTCAACCACATATTATTTTCATGAAAATCTCTTTTAAGAAACTCTATAGGAAACCATTTCCCTAATTAATTTTGGAGACAACAATATGTAAGAGCATCACCTCTTAAATCAAATTTCCATGATTTGATCACATATTTTATTCATGGATTAATTAATTACAACAAATTATTTTCTAAGGGTGGCTCCCCGAGGCTCAAATATCTAAAGAAAAGAAATTTGTCGTAAATCCAATTTGGTCCGCTCCCCGAGGCGTAACCAAATTAAACATGACAATTTTTATTCAAAAATGGAAAATTAAATTACAACAACTAACTTTAAATTGGACGGCTCCCCGAGGCTCAATCCAAAATAAAGAATTTTGTTAATAATTTAAAACCAATTCGAATTTAATTGTCAATTAATGATCCATAAATTTGTCTAGACTTTCTTGAAAGAAAGTGCCCAAAATTGCGAGATTTCATAATAGGTTTTCAGAATACTTGTAAGTTTCTGGTACAAAGAAAACTTACATATTTCTAAAATTGAAAATTTTCCAAAATAGGAAATTTTCAAAATTAGAAAGTTTCGAAAAATGGGAAGTTTTCACAATTATCATAAAATTTCAGAAACTAGGATGTTTCAAAAGTTTGCTAATTTTCATGAGGATTTCCAAACTTTAAAATTCCTAAATCTAAAATTTATCATAATTGGAAAGTTTCCATAATTGAAAAATTTTCCAAAATTGAGATCATGACAAAGTTTTCCGCAAAACAATTATATGATTATGTCGAACACTAACCGACTCTGATACCACTGTTGGGACCGGGTGCATGTTGACGTGAATACAGGTTCGTAATTTTTAAAAATAATTACGTGCAGCGGAAGAATTAGCATAAATAATTTCTTAAATTATTTTAACCACGTATCTAACATGCAACCTTATGATGTATGGACATGATCATAAATTAAAATTTTTCAGAAAAGTAAACTAATTTACTTAGTACATCGCGTAACTCGAAGAAAGGGACGAGATCCAACCATAGAGTCGCTTGGAAGCTTCGCCTCTATTCGCGTCCATGCCGAGTTCTCTTCGGGATGACTTCGCAAAGCCACGAGTTTTGTGCCGACGAGAACTTCTAGATTCTCCAAAGGCACAACTAGAATATCAAGAGAGAGAGATGGAAACTAACCACTAAGTAACGGAATCAAGATTCCGGGGGAAGGAAGGAGTTGCGACCCGCTTCTTCTTCTTCTTTGGCACCTTCTTGGTGGAGGAGGCTCACGGCAACCCTAGGCGGTGCGCCGGCCCTAGGGGAGGAGATAGGGCGCCAGCCCTAGAGAGAGAAAGAGGGCGCCGGCCCTAGAGAGAGAGAGGGAGAATAAGAGAGAGAGCTTGCTACTTTATCTCTTAATTGGAATTCAAGCCTTGCCTTGGTTCCTTTATATAGTAGCCTCTCCATTGCCAAGTCTCCCCTTTAACGGAGAAAATTTTTCATAAGAAATTTATCTTATAAATTTTCTTATGAATTATTCCGTTATGCCAAGTTTTATTATAACTAACTTTATAATAAAATAAATACATCTCCCCTTTTATTATGGAATAAAATTTACAAGAAATTTATTATATAAATTTTTTCTTATTATGGAAAAATCAATTCATAATTGATTTTATAAACCAATCCATGGTTCATTTTAATTTCCAAAAAAAGAATAAATTTATTATATAAATTTTTCTTATCATGGAAAAATCAATTCATAATTGATTTTATAAAATAAAATAAACCAATCCAAGATTTATTTTAATTTTCATGAAAATAAATCTCTTTATATAAATTTCTTTATATAAATTTATTTATCCAAAATTTTATAAAACAAATCATGCTTGATTTATTTTATAATTTAAACCAAATAAATTGGTTTCCCTCTTTATTGTGGCCGGTCAAACCAAAGAGGGTGGGCACCCTCTTTGGCCAGCCACACCAAGCCAAACCTTTGCGAATTAAACTTATTTAATTTGTCCAATAAGCCTTCAAAAGACTTAGCCATTTTAAGCTTCCGGTGCGCCTTTGATAAATTCAGATTCGACTTATTTCTCTTGATCGGAAAATCCAATTTTCAACTCGTTTTAAATCCCTCAGATTACTCGTAGTGCATGTGACTAAATAGGCTTTCGATTTATGTTGGACGTCTATAATTCATCAATTATAGAACGATCATGAGTGGCACCTAGTAGTACATCATAATCCCCAATTAATCAAAAGATCAACGGTTGACCTCAGAAATAATTCTGAAACCCTTCAGCAGCTTTAATGAATCGTGCCTCATTCCCTTAACCATCTTATACCCACTTGGTTCAGGACACGGTCTATGTGTGTCAGTCCCCACTAGGCTGACTACGTCACACCTAGCCCAAGTAATGTCTTTCTTATCCAATGGATTCTAATTACTCTCATGTTTCCTAGAGATTCATACTCGGAACATGTTATGCTCTGGCCAGAGGCTTTGAGTAACAATCCTGTAACGACCCGAAAAATTCTCTTAATATTTTCTTAAAATATTGAGCATGTCTAGATAATTTTCCGAGGGGCCCAGAAATAATTATGTAAAATTGGGCCTAGAAATCCATGTTTTCTCATTTAAATTGAGAAAAACTAGGTACTAATGAGCTTTAAATGGGCTACAAAAATGGGTATTAATTAGGTAAAATTAATATAAATTAGGTAAAATTAATATAAATATAAAATAATTTTATTTAAGAATATTGGCATAATTATGGGTGATTTTAGGGGGATTTTCGGAATTTAAGAAATAAAAATAATAAAATAAATGAAATGAAAATAAAATAAAAATAAAGGTGCATGAGCCAAGGTTTGAACTTTGGACCTCTTGTACAACCATGTAAGCATTAACCAACTCACCTAGCAATGGATTTCTATGAGGAAATGAAGTGGATATAAGTTGAGATTAAGAAGAAGATGAAGAGTCATGGAGAGACTCTTCATTCACCACCTTAATGGGTTATAAAGAGGGGGGGGGGGTTGTGGGAGTTATTCTCTTCTCTCCATCAATTACATTCTCTTCCTCCTTCTTTCTCATCCTAGACGAAATCTACAAGGGAGATTTTCCCTTGGGAAAACTCCATAAGAAGGTCCTACCACCAAGATCTAAAGGTTTCCTAAGGTTCCAAGGCTAGGGGTGATCAAGAGACAACAAGTCTTCCTTCTTCTTCCCATCTAAGGTCTAAAAATCAAGAAACCCCAAGGTAAGACTCCCTCACCTATGGTATAATAGTTCCCTATGATTTCCATGATTTTTAGCATGATATATTGGTTAGTTTTGGAATTTGATGTTGAAAGGAAAGAAAACCAAGACCCTCATGCTTAAGGGTTTCGGCCATGATGTTTTACAGGACTATAATTATGCTAAAAATCATGATAATGTTATTTAATGTTTTCTTATGATGTGTAGAGGTTAAGTATAATTTTTGGGAATTTTTGGAGTACCCTAGGACACCCTAGGGTTTCGGCCAACATGAAAGAAACCAAAACTAAGAACCTTAAGTTTAAGGGTTTCGGCCACCATGATTTACAGGTCTATAATTATGCTAAAAATCATGATAATGTTATTTAATATTCCATTATGATGTGTAGAGGTTAATTATAATTTTTGGGAATTTTTGGAGTACCTAGGACACCCTAGGGTTTCGGCCAACATGAAAGAAACAAAACTAAGAACCTTAAGTTTAAGGGTTTCGGCCACCATGATTTACAGGTCTATAATTATACCAAAAATCTTGATAATGTTATTTAATGTTCCCTTATGATGTGTAGAGGTTAAGTATAATTTTTGGGAATTTTTGAAGTACGCTAGGACACCCTAGGGTTTCGGCCAACATGAAAGAAACAAAACTAAGAACCCTAAGTTTAAGGGTTTCGGACACCATGATTTAAAGGTCTATAATTAAGCCAAAAATCTTGATAATGTTAATTTATGTTCCCTTATGATGTGTGGAGGTTAAGTATAATTTTTGGGAATTTTTGGATTACCCTAGAGACCCCATATGTTTCGGCAACCTCAAGGACCCAAGGGTTAGGGTTGAGCCTTTAACTTCAAGTATATGTTTATGTGTTGCCATGATATAAGGGTGATGTAGGGAACCATGTTATGTTATATGCCCATGCTATGCTAAGAACCATGCTAAGTGATTATGTATGTTCATGATATGAATGATGCCATGATAAGTATGATAAGTTTATGTTCAGGATATGAATGATGTCATGATAAGAATGATAGGGTTATGATCACGATAAAAATGATGCTATGATATGTTAGGTTATGATATGAATGATATGCCATGTTTTATGAATAATATGCATGTATGCCATGTCTTATGAATGAAGTTAAAGTACATGCCTTTAAGGCACAGCTATGATGTTAAGTATAATGAATGACAAGTATGATGAATGAATGATGATGAACGACAAGTATGATGAATGAAAGATGATGCTTATGTCTTTAAGGCATAAATATGCTAAACGGCACGGTCGATGGTTGACGGTACGACGTCGAGAGGACCGTAAATGGGCCGGTAGACGGGCCGAGCCGTAACAAGTTATGCTATGTTAAGTATGCTATGAATGAATGATGAATGATGAAGCATGAAAAGTATTTGACTTTATGTATGGGCTTGTACCGGACCGAAGTATGGGTCCAAGGGATGGGCACCTTAAGAATGCCCTGGTTTTGGACTACCGAAGCTGTCCACGGTTCTGGCCCTACCGGAGCTGGGTAACAGGGATGGGCACCTTAAGAACGCCTCGGTTCGGGGACTACTGACTATGCTGTCCTTACCCTAGTAGGTCGAGGCTAGCTACCTCGTATTTACTTAGGGATGCACGCTTATGATTTATGTATGTGGTACAAGCCAGGGCCCAATGATATGATGAATATGTTTAAGCATTAAAAGTATGTTTTAAAAGGTTAAGCATCCTTATATATATGCAATTGTCTCATGCATTCATCCATGTTATGCATTATAATTATGATAAGAATATTATGCAAAGTAAGTTTATGCAAAGCAAGTTTATGCAAGATATGTTTATGCAAATGATTTTGTTTATGCTCATGTTACTATATGATGCCATGATTTGATTGTGTTTATGCTAATTTAGAATGCCATGATTTATCTATGTTCATGTTAGTTTAGGATGCCATGATTTATTTATGTTCATGCTAGTTTAAAATGCCATGATTTTATTATGTGCATGATAGTTTAGGGTGCCATGATTTAATTATGTTTATGCCAAGTTAGAATGCCATGATTTGATTTATGTTCATGCTAGGTTAGGATGCCATGATGTAATTATGTTTATGCTAAGATAGTATGCCATGATTGGATTTATGTTCATGCTAGTTTAGAATGTCATGATTTAATTATGTTTATGCTAAGTTAGAATGCCATGATTTTTTTTATGATGTCCATACCAATTTATGATGCCATGTTCTAACTATGTTATACTGAGATAGGACGCCATGATTTTATTTATATTCGTGCTAAGAATGTTTATGAAGTTATGTTTGTTATGTTTATGTCTACGCCAAGTATTGTGCCATGCCATGAAGGTTTATGGTTATGTTTATGCTATGTTATGAAGATGATTATGTTATGTTTACGCCATGACGAATGTATGCTAAGTGATGAAAAGGCTTATGTTCTAAGTAAAGCACTAAGTATGTAATGGCTTATGTGCTCATGAATGAATGATGAATGGTTTTAGTGAGTAGGAAAGAGTCTTACTAAGCCTGTGTGCTTATAGTCTTATTTCATTATACCGCAGATCACGCATGGGGACAGTAAGGAAGCAGCAGGAGGGCATCAAAGAATGTGTGTGATAGTAACTTGGCCAAGGAGCAATATGGTTGCTTGTCTCATGATAGAACTTTATCTTTACTGTTATGTGTTTAAGTATGACTCTATGACATGATACTAAGTATGACATGATGCTAAGTATGACATGATGCTACGAATGACAAGATGCTAAGTATGATATGATGCTAAGTATAAAGTTACTACGCTAAGTTCCCATGTTATAGTGCTAGAAATGGTCGTAAGTGCATGTAGGAGTAAGTTAAAGGTTTCCGCTGCATTATAATGTCTACATGCCCTAAGTATGTTAACGTAACGCCGCTTTAGGAAAAAAAAGGCGGGCGTTACAAATCCGACGATAAGCCTTGGGTATACATCCCCTCGCAAGGAGTGGTGAATCCTTTGTAGGCTGTTCAAACATCTTCGGGCACTTCGGCTTATACCCAACCATCCTGGGTCCACACCTCCTTGGAGATGCTTGCTTAAGATGTTAAAGTATAAGTCTCCATGACCAAGATGACTTGAACACCGCAAGTCAAAGGAACATCACACTTAAGCTGCAGTAAGAACTTCACTGACATGTCTATATGTAGACTACCATGTGAAGTTTTACAGCCAGTTACTCCAATGAACTAGTTCCCTTAACTAGCATTCATGTTTATCTCCGGACATCCCAATGTCACCAGCCAGTGAGAATCAGCTGATTAGAGAATAACCCATGCTAGTCTTAACAGAATTGATTGTGTCCTTATTTATCAATTCATCGACTAGGGACAATTTCAATACTTCACAATTGCACATGTAGAGATAATCACTAGTTGTGAATTCATCACAAATTCTCTCATGTTGTGAATTGTATTACAGACATTCAGTAAATGAGTTTAAGATCCCAATCAAATACACAAACATGTATACTCAAATAGTGAATATTCATTTATTAAAATAAATGTTTACAATCATAAGGCGATTGCCTTAGGACACTTCTCTCATATTACTAACCCAACCAAGTTGGACCAAACCAGTATTGGATCCCCAAGGACAAGATTCATATCTTGCCTAATCATTATCCTGGCTTTAGTCCAGGGGGAGTCAATTTAAAAACAATTTTTATAATTAGATAATGTTTTTAATTCCTGAATTTTAATTGCATGCTTGATTGTTTATTTATTTCTGTAAATTATTATGTTTAGACCTAGGACTGGTTAGACTAAGGACTAAAATGGTTTAATCGAAATTTGAACAACATAGTATTGGGTGGAGGTGAGATGATAGTACATTAGGGAAACCATTTTGGTGGAACTAGCCGAAGCTACCGATCCAAGACCCAAACTAGTTAGACCAAAATCTTTCAAGGAGTAATTTGAAGATGAATTTTCAATAAAAGGCTTTGTCAAGGAAAAGGTTGATGATCCAATAAGGCTACGACCAAAGAAGGCCTACTGCCTCGCCAAGACCTGGAAGTCGATTATTGAAAATCAAATTCACTTTACTAGTATTAGATTTGAATCTAACGCAAATTTTAATAAATCATAGATTCAACCATTTTACAAGATAATTTAAAACTTAATTGTTTTTAAAATTAATTCAACCATTCAAAATTAACCATGATTTGAAATTAAAAACTTCATTTCTATTAAAACCTGTCTCACAAAACCTTACAAAACCCTAAGGTTAACGTGATTGGTAACCATAGATTGGGTGAGATGGATAGGACATAGCGTAACCCAAATACATCTGGTTTTTGTATTTTTGACAAGGAAAAACCTTGAATCATGAAATTAAGAGCTTAATTGATTTAATTGTTGGTTGGCCAAATCAGTCAATCCTGGTCAAATCAGTCAAACCTAGTCAAATTGGTCAATAGTCAAACCCTGGTCAAGTCGGGCGCCCGTGATCTGTCGGTCGCCCCCGACTTTCTCTTCAACCAAGACAGCAAAAGTTGTCAAACCCTACCCACCTAACCCGGGCGCCTGTGACCTATTGGGCGCCTAGGTCTTTGTCTTCACCCAATGCAGTCATGTCTGCCAAAAGCTTCCTACTGTCTCAGGCGCCCGTGACCTTTTGGGTACCCCAATGAACTCGGGTGCCCGACCCTTCACGGGTGCCCGTATGATAGTATATAAGGAGCATGGTGTGGATCGAGAGAAACGATAGAGGGGGGGTGAATATCGTTAAAAATTTTCGGAAGAGAGTTAGAGCAAGTACGCAGCGGAAAACACAAACGCAAACATAGATGATTTTACTTGGTTCGGAGCCTGGGTCGACTCCTACTCCAAGGCCCACGGTCGTTGACCATTTACTGAGGGCAATTCTATAATCGCGCAAAGATTCTTACAAAAGTTTACAGTTGTAGTACAATAATAGTATAACAGAAATGAAAGAAATCAGTTCTTCGTTACCGACGTCCGATATGAGATTTTTCTCGGAGTAGAGGGACATCGTCGGCGCTTTCGTGTCGAGTTGGAAGGTTTCTGGAGCAAAGCGCAGGAGCAGAAGAACGTAACAGTGTTGGAAGAAGTTGTGTTCAGGCTTGAGGGGTCGAGGGCCTTTTATAGGGTTCTAAGGGCGCCTGGGAGCATGGGGGCGCCCTCCGCGTGGCTCGTGATCCGTTCACTTCGTGGTCAGCAAGTTATCCCTTCAAAATCGGGATAAGTCCTTGACGGGTGCGCCCGGAAAGCTGAGGGCGCCCTGGCTGACCTTTTCAGCTGGAGTATCGGCTGGATGAGGCTTATCCTCATCGCTGACTTCAGGTGCGGGGTGCCCTGGTGGCTGGGGCACCCTGGGTGCTGGGGGCGCCCTGGCTGCTGAGGGCGCCCCGGCCAGTATTCAGCCGAAGCTCCTTTTGCTTCATTTGTTTTGTGTTCACCTTGGGGGCGCCCGGGACACTCAGGGCGCCCTACTCAGCTGCTGCCTCACTCCTTTGAGGCTCTCTGAGCTGCAGACACTCGTTCCTTTGGTCCTGCATCCAGGGTTAGTCCAAAAACAACATAAAGCAGTAAGTTGTTAGTTTTATACAGCCTTAGCTGTCTTGGTTCTGACTTTGGGTTTCCAAAATGGAACCCTAGGTCGAACCGACGCCTACTGTTCCCTCAACGGAGAACGCGTCCTCACCTACCCTCTCAGGAGAGTTTACCAGTTGCCAATCGGCTCCTCTGGTTAGACTTTTGCCCAGCAGTCCTTCTCCAGGACTTCAGTACCAAGCTGTCCTTCGCCTGGTGCCTAGCATTCCTTCGCTAGGTCTTGATGACTAGCAGCCCTTCGCTAGTTGCCTAGTAGTCCTTCACTAGGACTTGGTGACTAGTAGCCCTTCGCTAGTTGCCTAGTAGTCCTTCACTAGGGCTTTGTCTCCTGGCATTCCTTCACCAGGTGCCTAGCAGTCCTTCGCTAGGGCTTTTCCTGCACACTTTAGTAACATGTTAAAAAACAAATAAGACTTAACTTTTGAACCCTTTGCCATTTATCAAAACACAGGTTTGACTTGGGTGCTGTCTGCACCAACACATGGCTCCTTCTTCTTCCCCCACACCAAAACCAAAACCTTCTTTCACTTCTCTTCTTCCCATGGCGCCTGAACGCTCCTTCCTCGACTTCAAACGCTCTACTTCAAAAATGCCGCCTCGGTATCAATTTTATTATGCATTTTTCAAGCAATTTCCTTTTTCCTTATTTTGCTAATTAAATGCTCAATTTTATTTTACATATTTAGAAACCGTCGCGTCTCCCAACCCAACCCTGTGGCCGAACCTAGGCTTGACCCAAGGTTTCCCAACTTAGAATTATTCAACAAGTTTGCCCAATCAACCTATAAGCCTATTAAGACTAGCTTCCTAAATAGACAATTCTTTACTCAATCTTGTCCCTTAGCCATGGATGCAATCAACTTCTATCAACTAGATCATCTAGTCTTCTGAACACATCCTGTGATCTTAACCCTGTGTGCAGAATTATACAATAATCTAGTTAAGATTGATGACCTACTCTACTCTACCACAGTACAAGACACTCCCCTAACCATTTCTCCGACCCTGTTTAATCGGTTTCTCGGACTACGACCTTCGCAGCATACCTTTTCTTGTTATCCTCCGTCCGACCCTCCCTTTGCACCCCCCCTATTCGCACATTACTCTAGACACTCTTTACTCCTATTTCATTGGAGATGTGCGAAACCCGTTAGCATGGCGATTCAATCTGTTGACCTCCGAGTCCAGGATTATGCTCTTTACCGAGTGATAGTTCGGTGTGTACTCCCACTTACTGTTGGTGCAGGAAGCACCATATTGAACCTTGTTTTGATATTGGCAAAGGGTTCAATGTTATGTATTATTAGTGATCTAACAATGTTACTCAAGTGTGCAAGAAAAGTCCTAGCGAAGGGCTGTTAGGCACCTGGCGAAGGACTGCCAGGAAACAAAGTCCTAGCGAAAGGCTGCTAGGCACCTGGCGAAGGATTGTCAGGAAACAAAGTCCTAGCGAAGGGCTGCTAGGCACCTGGCGAAGGACTGCCAGGAAACAAAGTCCTAGCGAAGGACTGCTAGGCACCGAGTGAAGGACTGCTTGGTACCAAAGCCCTGGCGAAGGACTGCAAGGCACCAGGCAAAGGACTGCTAGGCACCAGGCGAGGGACTGCTTGGAACCAAAGACCTGGCGAAGGACTGCTGGGCACCAAGCGAAGGACTGCCTGGTATTAAAGACCTGGCGAAGGACAGCTAGGCACCTGGTGAAGGACTGCTGGGCAAAAGTCCAACCGGAGGAGCCGGTTGGCAACAGGTAAATTCTTCTGAGAGGAGTAGGTGAGGACGCGTTCCCCGTCGAGGGAACAGTAGGCGTCAGTTCGACCTAGGGTTTCATTTTGGAGACCCAAAGTCAGAACCAAGACAGCTAAGGTTGTATAAACATAACATATTCTTGTTTTATTGTATTTGCAACTAACCCTGGATGCAGGACCAATGGAACGAGCTTCTGCAGCTCAGAACGCCTCAAGGGAGAGAGGCAGCCGCTGTGTAGGGTGCCCCGAAGGTCCCGGGCGCCCCCAAGGTCAAGGCAAAGCAGTAAACAAAAAAAACTCTTCAAAGGCTTACTGGGCCAGGGGGCCCCCTGTGTCCCGGGCGCCCCAGCGTCCCGGGCGCCGCCAGTGCCCAGGGCACCCTGGGTTCAAGCCAACGAAGTGAATCGGCCGAGAAGCCAGCAGACCAAGTCAACAGGGGCCCCCCTAGCGTCCCGGGTGCCCCCACAGCCAAACCTCAGCCCTACTCGAGCAGGATAAGGGCTAACCGAGATTGTTGCGGATCGAAGGCCACGTAGTGGGCGACCCCAATGTCCAGGGCGCCCCCAGGACTGCTATGAATAGCCCTCGACCCCCAAGGCTTAAAAACACAACTTGCTAACGCTTCTACGCTCTTCGACTCGAGCGTGCTGATCCGGAAACCTTCCATCTCAAGATTCAAGCACCGACGACGACCCTCTGCTCGAAAGTACGATCCACACCGGGCGTCGGTAACGAAGAAGTCAATTTCATTTACTGCACTGCAACTGTAATATCTTTTGTAACATTTGCGCTCATATAGAATTGCCCGCAGTAAACGGTCAACGACCGTGGGCCTTGGAGTAGGAGCTGACCGCGACTCCGAACCAAGTAAAATCGCCTGTGTTTGTTTGTGTGTTTATCTATTTTCCGCTGCTTATTCTCTTTACGAATCCGAAAATGTTTTACGATATTCACCCCCCCTCTATCGTTCTTCTCGATCCAACAAGTGGTATCAGAGCGGGGAAGCTCAAATTTGGTGCAACCACCAATTTGAGAATTTTTCGGATTTTCTTCGAAATTGTTTGTATTTGTTTTTTGAATTTTCATCATTAATCGAGGTTGGTGCAACACCCCTCGATAAATATTATTTTTACTTCCCGCACTACTAATCCAAGACCAAGTCTTGGTACATTTTTTGTTATTTCTTGTGTGTATGAGATTTAAAGTTAATGGCCAACCAAGAGTGGAACAGTGCCCGTCCACCGCTATTCTCTGGTGAGAACTTCAAATTTTGAAGAAATCAAATGGAGTCCCTTCTGAAGGCCCACATGGACTTATGACGGATCATACAAACGGGATTCTCTTTTCCCGTACAAGATGAGTTGTCAATCGAGTGGGACAAACTGGATGAACAAACCCTCAATGAAATCGAGACCGATGCAAGGGAAACTGCAATCCTATAATGTGGCTTAACCAAGGAGCAACTTGAACTAGTAGGTCCATTCAGATGTGCTAAAGAGATTTGGGAAAATTGATCAACCTTCATCAAGAGATCTCAGATGAAGAAGAAGATTGGGTAAGTTATCTTGCACTTTCGGTCCAAGCACAGACAGCCGAGTCAGAGTCTGAACCCGAATCCAATATCGAAATCGAACCAGAATCAGATGACGAAATGACTGAGATGGTAACCGATTTCAAATTCTTTTCAAAATTAGAATTAAATAATCAAACTGATACTGTAATGGTCGAGGAAGGTGTAAATTCTATTATAGGGAAAACGCCAAGAGAACCACCAAAGAAGGAGCTTCAACCAGTACCCAAGTCTAACTCAGACTCGGAATCAGAAAACAATAAAGATGATCGACCCAAACTGGTTCGATTAGCTCATGATCATTACAAGAGTACTGGACAAATGATCGGGAAAGGTAAGTTTTCAATATTTGAAAATCCGTTATTTATCTCAAATAACTTGATTAATTCGTATAAATTAGTTAAGGTTAATATGTTAGAAAACATGATTCACAACCTTGTTGATTTTAAAAAACCAGAGTTTTATTTCTATTATGATATAACATAGATCATCTTTGACATGTTTAATTATTTATTTTTGCTTAGAATTAGGATTGATTAGTTTAAGGACTAAAGAGCTACTTAAAACTTGAAAACCTAGTATTGGGAGGAGGTGAGATGATAGTACGTTAGGGAAACCGTTCTAATAAGGTCAAGTATGCTTTACTTGGTCTGTTTAGTCTGGTGAAACTAGCCGAAGCTACCGATCCAAGACCCAAACTAGTTAGACCAAAATCTTTCAAGGAGTAACTTGAAGATGAATTTTCTATAAAAGTCTTTGTCAAGGAAAGGGTAGATGATCCAATAAGGCTACGGCCAAAGAAGACCTAGTGCCTCGCTAAGACCTGGAAGCCAATTATAGAAAATCAAATTCACTTTACTATTGTCAGATTTGAATCTAACACAAATTTTAAGTAAATCTTAGATTCATATCAAATGTTTTCAAAATTAATAAATTACCATTTTTTTTTTTAAANCCCGGAAAATTCTCTTAATATTTTCTTAAAATATTGAGCATGTCTAGATAATTTTCCGAGGGGTCCAGAAATAATTATGTAAAATTGGGCCTAGAAATCCATGTTTTCTCATTTAAATTGAGAAAAACTAGGTACTAATGAGCTTTAAATGTGCTCCAAAAATGGGTATTAATTAGGTAAAATTAATATAAATATAAAAGAATTTTATTTAGGAATATTGGCATAATTATGGGTGATTTTAGGGGGATTTTCAGATTTTAAGAAATAAAAATAATAAAATAAATGAAATGAAAATAAAATAAAAATAGGTGCATGAGCCAAGGATTGAACCTTGGACCTCTTGTACAACCATGTAAGCCTTAACCAACTCACCTAGCAAGGGATTTCTATGAGGAAATGAAGTGGATATAAGTTGAGATTAAGAAGAAGATGAAGAGTCATGGAGAGACTCTTCATTCACCACCTTAATGGGTTATAAAGAGGGGGGGGGGGTTTGGGAGTTATTCTCTTCTCTCCATCAATTACATTCTCTTCCTCCTTCTTTCTCATCCTAGACGAAATCTACAAGGGAGATTTTCCCTTGGGAAAACTCCACAAGAATGTCCTACCACCAAGATCTAAAGGTTTTCTAAGGTTCCAAGGCTAGGGGTGATCAAGAGACAACAAGTCTTCCTTCTTCTTCCCATCTAAGGTCTAAAAATCAAGAAACCCCAAGGTAAGACTCCCTCACCTGTGGTATAATAGTTCCCTATGATTTCCATGATTTTTAGCATGATATATTGGTTAGTTTTCGAATTTGATGTTGAAAGGAAAGAAAACCAAGACCCTCATGCTTAAGGGTTTCGGCCACCATGTTTTACAGGTCTATAATTATGCTAAAAATCATGATAATGTTATTTAAAGTTCCCTTATGATGTTTAGAGGTTAAGTACAATTTTTGGGAATTTTTGGAGCACCCTAGAACACCCTAGGGTTTCGGCCAACATGAATGAAACCAAAACTAAGAACCTTAAGTTTAAGGGTCTCGGCCACCATGATTTACAGGTCTATAATTATGCTAAAAATCATGATAATGTTATTTAATGTTCCCTTATGATGTGTAGAGGTTAAGTCTAATTTTTGGGAATTTTTGGAGTAACCTAGGACACCCTAGGGTTTCGGCCAACATGAAAGAAACAAAACTAAGAACCTTAAGTTTAAGGGTTTCGGCCACCATGATTTACAGGTCTATAATTATGCCAAAAATATTGATAATGTTATTTAATGTTCCCTTATGATTTGTAGAGGTTAAGTATAATTTTTGGGAATTTTTGAAGTACCCTAGGACACCCTAGGGTTTCGGCCAACATGAAAGAAACAAAACTAAGAACCCTAAGTTTAAGGGTTTCGGCCACCATGATTTAAAGGTCTATAATTAAGCCAAAAATCTTGATAATGTTAATTTATGTTCCCTTATGATGTGTGGAGGTTAAGTATAATTTCTTGGAATTTTTGGATTACCCTAGAGACCCCATATGTTTCGGCCAACCTCAAGGACCCAAGGGTTAGGGTTGAGCCTTTAACTTCAAGTATATGTTTATGTGTTGCCATGATATAAGGGTGATGTAGGGAACCATGTTAAGTTATATTCCCATGCTATGCTAAGAACCATGCTAAGTGATTATATATGTTCATGATATGAATGATGCCATGATAAGTATGATAAGTTTATGTTCAGGATATGAATGATGCCATGATAAGAATGATAGAGTTATGATCATGATAAAAATGATGCTATGATATGTTAGGTTTATGATATGAATGATATGCCATATTTTATGAATAATATGCATGTATGCCATGTCTTATGAATGAAGTTAAAGTACATGCCTTTAAGGCACAGCTATGATGTTAAGTATGATGAATGACAAGTATGATGAATGAATGATGATGAATGACAAGTATGATGAATGAAAGATGATGCTTATGTCTTTAAGGCATAAATATGCTAAACGGCACGGTCTATGGTTGACGGTACGACGGTCGAGAGGACCGGTAAATGGGCCGGTAGACGGGCCGAGCCGTAACAAGTTATGCTATGTTAAGTATGCTATGAATGAATGATGAATGATGAAGCATGAAAAGTATTTTACTTTATGTATGGGCTTGTACCGGACCGAAGTATGGGTCCAAGGGATGGGCACCTTAAGAACGCCCCGGTTTTGGACTACCGAAGCTGTCCACGGTTCTGGCCCTACCGAAGCTGGGTAACAGGGATGGGCACCTTAAGAACGCCTCGGTTCGGGGACTACCGACTATGCTATCCTTACCCTAGTAGGTCGAGGCTAGCTACCTCGTATTTACTTAGGGATGCGCGCTTATGATGTATGTATGTGGTACAAGCCAGGGCCCAATGATATGATGAATATGTTTAAGCATTAAAAGTATGTTTTAAAAGGTTAAGCATCCTTATATATATGCAATTGTCTCATGCATTCATCCATGTTATGTATTATAATTATGATAAGAATATTATGCAAAGTAAGTTTATGCAAAGCAAGTTTATGCAAGATATGTTTATGCAAATGATTTTGTTTATGCTCATGTTACTATATGATGCCATGATTTGATTGTGTTTATGCTAATTTAGAATGCCATGATTTATCTATGTTCATGTTAGTTTAGGATGCCATGATTTATTTATGTTCATGCTAGTTTAAAATGCCATGATTTTATTTATGTGAATGATAGTTTAGGGTGCCATGATTTAATTATGTTTATGCCAAGTTAGAATGCCATGATTTGATTTATGTTCATGCTAGGTTAGGATGCCATGATGTAATTATGTTTATGCTAAGATAGTATGCCATGATTGGATTTATGTTCATGCTAGTTTAGAATGCCATGATTTAATTATGTTTATGCTAAGTTAGAATGCCATGATTTTTTTTATGATGCCCATACCAATTTATGATGCCATGTTCTAACTATGTTATACTGAGATAGGACGCCATGATTTTATTTATATTCGTGCTAAGAATGTTTATGAAGTTATGTTTGTTATGTTTATGTCTACGCCAAGTATTGTGCCATGCCATGAAGGTTTATGGTTATGTTTATGCTATGCTATGAAGATGATTATGTTATGTTTACGCCATGATGAATGTATGCTAAGTGATGAAAAGGCTTATGTTCTAAGTAAAGAACTAAGTATGTAATGGCTTATGTGCTCATGAATGAATGATGAATGGTTTTAGTGAGTAGGAAAGAGTCTTACTAAGCCTGTGTGCTTATAGTCTTATTTCCTTATACCGCAGATCACGCAAGGGGACAGTAAGGAAGCAGCAGGAGGGCATCAAAGAATGTGTGTGATAGTGACTTGGCCAAGGAGCAATATGGTTGCTCGTCTCATGATAGAACTTTATTTTTACTGTTATGTGTTTAAGTATGACTCTATGACATGATACTAAGTATGACATGATGCTAAGTATGACATGATGCTACGAATGACAAGATGCTAAGTATGATATGATGCTAAGTATAAAGTTACTACGCTAAGTTCCCATGTTATAGTGCTAGAAATAGTCGTAAGTGCATGTAGGAGTAAGTTAAAGGTTTCCGCTGCATTATGATGTCTACATGCCCTAAGTATGTTAACGTAACGCCGCTTTAGGAAAAAAAAAAGGCGGGCGTTACAAACAGTACAAGGGGAGTAGTTTATTCTTTTTAATTTTCTTTCAAAATATGTTTGAAAAATTATTATCATTTCAAAATGGTTTTCGAAAACTGTGCTATCATACCAAATTGTGTTTTCAAAAATCTATCTTCTTGAAAATTATCATAGTCAAAAGGCATGTTCAAAATTCTTCCTTTAATTTTGACAAACCCTAAGACTAAGAGGAGGATTAACCTGTGGTCAACAAGCCTCCTAGGACTGTGTCAGATTTAGGGGGAGTTCAAATTAAAAGAAAAAATTTAAAAATACTATGCCTTCAACTATATTTTTCAAAAATTATTCTTTACAAAAATCATTATCATTTCAAAATGTTTTTTTTGAAAACGGGGCTTATGCTTTAAAATTATCTTCATTTCAAATTGAATTATATTACCATACTGTTATTCAAAACTATTCTTTTTATTTTAATAAACCCTAAAGACACAGAGAAAGGTCCACTTCATGATCTACAAAGACTCTTAGGATGTGTCAAATTTAGGGGAAGTCTAAATTAAAAGAAGATTTTCTGACAAGTTTTTTTTTTGCAATTATTTGGTTTGAATTATTAAATAATTCTTGTGGTTTGAACCACCCTAAAAGACTCAGAGGAAGAGTACTTGTGGTCAACAAGCTTTCTAGGACTGGGTCAAGTTCAGGGGGAGGTCAAACTGAAGGATTTGCTAATTTCAAAATAATATGTTTTCATGTACTGCATTATTTAAATCCGTCTGAAAACATATGGAAATTTGTTAAAATACTTTCATTTTTTAAATACTTATGGAAAATATTTTTTACTTGAGTTTGAAGAATTTTCAGGACACTTAGGAAAATATCCTTGTAGTCAACAAGGTTTCCTAGGATTGTATCAGACTGGAAAAGAAACCAAGTCAAGTAAAATATTATCTTTTAAAAATAGTATTTTTTCAAAAGTACTTATACCCCTCAAATTCATTAAAATTTTCAAAGTACTTATGTTTTAATGACAATTGTTCAAAAGTACTTGTTTGTTTAAGTATTTGCATTTTTCAAAATATTCAAAACAAGTAATCTTATTGATTAAATATTTTTTGCATGGACTCAATGAATATACACTTGACTTCAGTTCTGTTGTTGAACATCAATTCTCCATTCTTTCAAAATTTTGTTACTTAGAAATTATCATATTATTCTCTCACTCAAATATTTATGTTTTCAAAATCCATAAGCTCTGATACACAAATTTTAAATATCTTTCAAAATATAGTTTTCAAGAGTTCTTTATTTATATATGGTCAAGGGGGAGAGTAGAAAAAGTGAAAATTAAAATTCTTTCTTAAACTTTTTCCCTTTTTCAATGAAAGTTTATCTTAGAAATGGTCTAAAACATAAGGAGAAGAATTTCACATTAAGGGGGAGAGAAAGGAAAGAGAGAAAGGAATTTTTTTTAATTTTTATCTCTTTTTCAAAACGTGCTTCAAAAATTTCTAAGTATTTCTAGTGCTTCAAAATTTCTAAATATTTCTATGTGTTTCAATTTTTTTTTACATGTTTTTTTTCTAAGTAAACTTTTCTTTAGTAAACAAAATTTGTCTGAGCAAAAACTTGTTGAAAATTTTGGCAAATTTTGTCCTAATTGTCAAAGTTGAAACTCTTTTTAGGAAAATTTGGCTTCAAAATTTTGCCTAAATAAAATTCTTTTTGCAAAGCCTTGTAAGTAAAACATGTTGAACAAAATTTAGGCTTGCAAAACATTTCAAAATGAAAAATTGTCTAAGTGTAAAATATTTTTTAGTGAAAATGCTTTTACTATATTTTTGAAAAACACTTTGTCAAAAACATAAAGCACATAGAAAAACTCAAAAATCTCTGTTAGATATGTTGTTCACCAATAAATGTTTTTTGATATATGTCAAAGGGGGAGGAAAGGTCAAAGTTAAGAGTTAAGTTAATTTTTGTTTTATAACACAATTATTCAGGGGGAGTACGAGAAATTTTTTTTTCAAAATTATATTGGTTTTAGACTTTATACTATTTAGAATTGCTATGTTTTATTGGTCTTAACCTTCTTGCTTAAACTGTTGTAATTTTTACTTAACTTTGAATTGTGTTGCCATAAATCAAAAAGGGAGAGATTGTTGGTGCAAGAAGCACTATATCGAACCTTGTTTTGATATTGGTAAAGGGTTCAAAATTAAGTATTATTAGTGATCTAACAATGTTACCCAAGTGTGCAGGAAAAGTCCTAGCGAAGGGCTGCTAGGCACCTGGCGAAGGACTGCTAGGCACCTGGCGAAGGACTGCTAGGAAACAAAGTCCTAATGAAGGGTTGCTAGGCACCTGGCGAAGGACTGCTAGGAAACAAAGTCCTAGCGAAGGGCTACTAGGCACCGGCGAAGGACTGCCAGGAAACAAAGTCCTAGTGAAGGACTGCTTGGTACCAAAGCCCTGGCGAAGGACTGCCAGGATCCAGGCCAAGGACTGCTAGGAGTCGAAGACCTAGCGAAGGACTTCTAGGCACCAGGCGAGGGACTGCTTGGAATCGAAGACCTGGCGAAGGACTGCTGGACACCAGGCGAAGGACTGCCCGGTATTAAAGACCTGGCGAAGGACAGCTAGGCACCGAAGGACTACTGGTAAAAAGTCCAACCGGAGGAGCCGATTAGCAACAGGTAAATTCTCCTGAGAGGTGTAGGTGAGGACGCGTTCCCCGTCGAGGGAACAATAGGCGTCGGTTCGACCTAGGGTTCCATTTTGGAGACCCAAAGTCAGAACCAAGACAACTAAGGCTGTATAAACATAACATATTCTTGTTTTATTGTATTTGCAACTAACCCTGGATACAGGACCAAAGGAACGAGTCTCTGCAGCTCAGAACGCCTCAAGGGAGAGAGCCAACAGCTGAGTAGGGCGCCCTGGAGGTCCCGGGCGCCCCCAAGGTCAAGGCAAAGCAGTAAACAAAAAATGCGCTTCAAAGGCTTACTGGGCCAGGGCACCCCCTACGTCCCGGGCGGCCCCAGTGCCCAGGGCGCCCTGGGTTCAAGCCAACGAAGTGAACCGGCCGAGAAGCCAGCAGACCAAGTCAACCGGGGCACCCCTAGCGTTTCGGGCGCCACCACAGTCAAACCTCAGCCCTACTCGAGCGGGATAAGGGTTGACCGATTTTTTTGGGATTTAAGGCCACGTAGTGGGCGCCCACAATGTCCAGGGCACCCCCAGGACTGCTATAAATTGCCCTTGACCCCCAAGGCTTGAAAACACAACTTGCTAACGCTTCTACGCTCTTCGACTCAAGCACGCTGATCCGGAAACCTTCCATCTCAAGATTCAAGCGCCGAAGACGACCCTCTACTCGAAAGTATGATCCACACTGGGCGTCGGTAATGAAGAAGTCAATTTCATTTACTGCACTACATTTCATTTACTGCACTACAACTGTAATATCTTTTGTAACATTTGCGCTCATATATAATTGCCCACAGTAACGGTCAATGACCGTGGGCCTTGGAGTAGGAGCCGACCACGACTCCGAACCAAGTAAAATTGCCTGTGTTTGGTTTGTGTGTTTATCTATTTTTCCACTGCTTATTCTCTTTACGAATCCGAAAACGTTTTACGATATTCACCTCCCTCTTTATCGTTCTTCTCGATCCAACACTTACCACCCGAGATGTCATGACCATGCGACCGTTTCACGCCTTTTTACTCTACACCATGATTCATCAGTTAGATATCGACATAGGCCTCCACATATTCCACACCATCATTTACGCATCGAGCGTATCTACTCACAATCTAGTGTGTATGCCTTATTGCCATGTCATCACCGCCCTTCTCCACCACCATGGTCGCGATATCACTGCCGGGGAGATTATCTCGATGACTGAGTTTGATGAGATAGGGTTTAGGAACTTCTCTTTAGCGGGGACAGCCGTTTTGGCCACGGGGGTCATATCATGGAGACGAGAGAGAGCTAGATGGTAGGATGACTCCGACGAAGAAGTGGAGGAAGATGTAGCTGATCTCGCAGCCGAGATCAACGAGCAGTTACAGGAGCCTCCTTCACTGACCACCGATTTGCGCATTACACTATTGCAAACAGAGGTACATAGCCTCAGGGAGAAAATAGAGGCCCACCATGTAGAGTATATGGAGGCAAATGAGGCCCATTACATTGAGTATATGAATACCATTAGAGCCGATCGAGAGACTAACGACGCACGATACAATGAAATGATGTCGTTGTTCCGATCTTGGCAGTCTGGCTGATCTGATCCTCCTGGCCCGTCTTCTTAGATCAGATTGATATTTTCAGCTATATCATTGTACTATTGACTACTTGACTACCCCTACTGAGTAGGGTTGACTTATATTTGACTATGGTTTGACTTTACTAGTCCTACTGTTGACCAGGTGACTCTTATGCATCTATCAGGTTTACTTGAAAATTACTTGCTTGATGAATCATTAGTATTTTAATGCTGAATCAGATACTTCATAGGCAGTTAGGGTTATGCTTAGTAGAATAGGACTGCTCTACATGTTTTTCTTCAAAAATTATTTTACTTTTTATCTATTATTTGAAAAATCATCTTTTTTTTTATTTTCCGAATTAGTTTTTTCAAAAACATACCCCCTTTTAAAACTAGGGCTCTTTCGCAAATGGACTTAGCTTAGGCCCTAACCCTAGAATTGCATGCATCTATAGATCTAGAGGTCAGCATCTCACAAGTACCTTAGGGTACTTTTGAATGATAACATAGACTGGGTTGAGATGCTTAGGTCTATGCCTTAATTCAAGATGCTTTAAGTCAGTGCATCTATAGTAATTGTGGCAATAAATACCAATTGAACAGTAATCAGGTTATGTGTCAAGCTTAGAAAATCTAACTTGATCAGAACACTTAACTTGGCTAACTCTAGCAAAAGCTACTATTTATAACAGTTAGTAAGTAGCTAACTGGGTTAGACAGGACCCGAAAGAGAAGAATTTAAATAGATTTGGTCCAGTTTATGCTTAGAATTGGTTCAATACATTACTTTACTTTCCTTAATCATTTTTTTCTATAATATTTTTTTTATATATGACAAAGTCGGAGAGATTGGAAAGGAGAGAAAAGAGTTTAAGAATTTTTTTTAATTTTCAAAAAAAATAATTTTCAAAAACATTTATCTCCTTTTTCAAAAAGTAAAGCAATGAAATTGTTCTGAAAATTTTTCTAAGTGTTGAATTTTAAACTTGTTTTGAAAAATTTTCTAAGTGTTAAACTTCAAACTTGTTTTGAATAATTTTCTAAGTGTTAAACTTTAAACTTGTTTTGGAAAATTTTCTTAAGTGTTTAAACTAAGAAATTCTTTTGAAAATTTTCTCAAGTGCTTAAACTTAATATTCTCTTGAAAATTTTTCTAAGTGTTCAAAACTTAAAATCCTTTCATTTTGTGGATAGATAAGGACTTAGAAATGCTTTCAAAAACTCCACGTATTTTTGAAAAACTAAGGGGGAGAATTTCTTCCAGGGGGAGGAAATTAAAAATCTTTTACATTATCTGTTTCTTTAACTTAACTTTTTGAACCATGTTGCCATAAATCAAAAAGGGGGAGATTGTTGGTGCAGGTAGCACCTAAGTCAAACCTGGGTTTTGATAATGGCAAAGGATTCAAAAGTTATGGTGTTATTGTGATCTAATATGTTCACTGAGTGTGCAGGAAGAAGTCCTAGGCACCCTAGGCAAAGAAGTCCTGGTCAAGGACTGGGCAAGAAGACCTGACCGGAAGTCGGGCAAAGATGTCTTGGTCGAGGACTGGGCAAGAAGTCCTGGCAAGGGGCTGGGCACCGAAGACCTGACCGGAAGTTGGGCAAGAAGACCTGACCGGAAGTTGGGCACGAAGACCTGGTCAGGTGGATTGGGCAAAAGACCAACCGGAAGAGCAGGTTGGCAAAAGGTAAACTCTCCTGAGAGGAGTATGTGAGGACGCATTCCCAGTCAAGGGTACAGTAGGCGTCGGTTCGACCTAGGGTTCCATTTGGGATACCCGAAGTCAGAACCAAGACAGCTACGACTATAACTAATGTTTGGTATGTTTTGAAACTAACCCAAGTTAGAGGATCGAATGATTGATCGTTTGCAAGTAAGGTGTCTCACTGGGCCTAGGCGCCTGGATGGACTCGGCCACCCAAACGGGCTCAGGCGCCCGTATGGATACGGGCGCCCAAGCGTGAAGGCAAAATCCAAAACACAATCACAAAACCTCTAGAAATACTCAAGTCAGGCACCCATGAGGTCACGGGCGCCCCCTATCAGCTCAAGCACCCAAGTGGAGGTGGATAAGCACTGACCGAGCCCACGGATAAGGATTCGCGCAGGGAAGGCCACGTGTTAGGCATCCCCATTGACACAGGCGCCCGTATGAGTACTATAAAAGGGGGTGCACCCCCAAGGCTTCGACATCACTTACTCTCAAAGTTTTAAACCTTTTCGTTCAATCGCTATGCTCCGGCAAACTCTGACTTCGAGATTCCAGTGCCGACGATGACCCTCTGCTCCGAAACTCGATCCACCTCGGGTGTCGGTAAAAAAAGGTGTAGCAATATCAATTTTCTGATCTACTTCTGTATTTAAATTGTAAATCATTATCTTGATTATAGAATTGCCCAAAGTAAATGGTCAAGGACCATGGGCCTTGGAGTAGGAGGCGACCGTGACTCCGAACTAAGTAAAAAATGACTTGTGTTCTTGTGTACTTTATCTCTTTCCGCTGCGCATATTCTTTAACTGTCCGAATAAGTTTTACAACGATATTCACCCCCCCCCCCTCTATCTTTTTCTCCGATCCAACAGATTGTCCCCGCCGTCAGAGTACTACCACAGGTATATTTTCTTCTTTTGTCTTTGTAACATATTTAGCGGTGATATCTACCGGTACCTGCTGTGTTGATACGGATGCCACTAATCATGTCTGTATTTTTGTGCAGCGGTTCCAGGAAACCTGACAGCTAGCAGAAGAGGATATTACTAACTACATGGATAGGCTATGGAGATGACTTTTACAGTGGGAGTTTATCTATTCATTTATGTCATTAGCATAGGTTGACATAGTTTAGGTTTTATAGAGATTGTCTTTATGTACTTAATTTTTGGAAAGAACTTTTTGTTCAGTTTCTGGAATAAGATAGTCTATTGCATTTATTTCTTAAAAGTGGAAAAGATGGATTATCTATTGAAGTACATAGATAGGAAATTAGTACATAAAATCAAAAGCTCCCATGATGCAATTAGATGTTTAATAGCTTATCATCTTAACTAAAGTAAGAGAAATGTTCCTTCTAAGTATGTAACACCCCAATTTTTCCCATATGTAATGTTATGAATTCATGAAACATTATTATGAAATGTCATGATGGGCTTGGCTTAATGGGCTTTGATGTGAATTAGTGCAAAATGTGATAAAAAGAAAGTGTAGAAAGGAGGAAGCAAGGATCGAACCTTAGACCACCTAGGTACACTAACCTTGTCTTAACCAATGCACCAAGAGTGTTTTGTGTTGAGAGACTAAGAAATGTGCTAGTTAAAGCTAGGGAAGTGAAGAGACATGTCTCTTCATGAGAATAGTATAAATAAGAGAGGGAGAGGGAGAAAGAACTTCCATTCTTCTTCTTCCCCACTCTCCCCACCGAAACCTAGAAGCCTTCTCTCCTTTTCATTTTTCGAAAATACACCCTAGGGTTCTTACCCTAGGGAATTGGAAGGAAGAAGACCCCATCCAAGGATCTTGCCCTCTACTAGGGCCAAGGGTCCTAGAGAAGTTCTAGCAAGGGGAAGTCTCACCCCTCCTTCAACCAAGGGTACCCTAAGGATTTAGAGAAGGTAAATTTCAAGCGAAAGGATGTAAGTATCCCCTCGCCTGCAGTGTAATTGTTGTTGCATGATTCCTTCTTCTTCCTTTTTCGAAAATGGGAGTTTTCCCCTTGTGCATGTTTCGGCCACCCCCAAGGGGGAGGCCTTGGCTACTCCTTGATGTATGAGGAGACCCCTTGGGACTTAGGGTATATATATATATATGTTGTTTTCCCTTCATGTTGTGATGAACAAAACCCTAGGGTTAGTGAGGGTTGAATTACTCTATGATGTATCCTATTCTTGGTGTATTACATGATAGTGTATACATGGTGTTTGTATAAATGTTGGTTTCAAAAACCCAACTTTTCCCTACCCTACACTTTCGGCCAAGGCATGAAGATTTAGGGTTTAGGGTTGCATGATTATCCTATGATGTATTCTATGCTTCATATGTTGCATGATATGTATGTGAGGTGTTTGTGTCAATGTTTGATTGAAAATTTTAACTTTCCCAAGCATGTAACTTTCGGCCAAGGCATGAAACATTAGGGTTGTGAAGGTTGATTACCCCATGATGAATGCTATGCTTAGTATGATACATGATGTATATATATGTGATGCTTGTATGGGATGTTTGATGTCAAAAACCTAACCTACCCCTACCCTATGACTTTCGGCCAACCCTAGTTTTAGGGTTGGGAAAAATTCAATTAACCCATGAAGCATGCTACCACTTCCTATGATATGAATATGATTTATGTGACCAATCTTGTCATATATAAAGTATGTTTAAGTGGTTGAATTATGATGTATGTATGAGCATGTCTTATAACCCATGGGGCACCCTTATGAATTGCATGTGATGTGTATGTTAATATGCTTGAAAGGATACTCCACTAAGTATGGGATCAAGAGCACCCCTTATGTTGTGTGGTGTGTCCCTATGGGATCATGAGCACTCTTGAAGAGTGGTGTGTCCCTTGAGAGTGGATTTGGAGTACTCCTTAGCATATATGTAAAAGCATGAAAAGTATTTTACTTTGAAAGTTGTGTACCCGACTCGGAAGGGGGTCGTTAAACAAATCCGGGGTACATGTTAACTGAAGGTCATGGCTCCGGTAGGACGGAAGAGTCCTGCTCTAATGGGTTGGTGGCTCGCTACCCCAATTCATTAGGGAACGCGCTTGATGTGGTACACAACTGGGCCCCTATATGATGTTAAAGTATTTTTAAGTAATACCTTTATGGAATTGTTTTGAAAACATTTATTATATGTGAAGGGTATGCTTAAGATACTTTATACTGCTTGCTTAGAAACTTTGATGTTTAGTATGCTATGATAAACTCATGCTTATGATTCATTATGTGTACATGTTGTATTCTTCCGTATGGATTTTGCGAGTAGGACAGGATCCTTACTAAGCATTTGTGCTTACTAGTTTATGTGTTGTTTTATGTTGCAGATAAGGGTAAGGGAAACTTAAACTAAAGGAAGAGGCAGAAGGGCTGAAGATGTGTGGGGTGATGGCTCGGGAAAGAATGATTCTTATATCTACTTTACTATGCTTATGTTGATGTTTCCTTGATAATGAATGTTAGTGATTAGGGTTGGTACTCTTGAATGTTAGTGATTACACTTGGATTACTCTTATACTCGATTATGTTTGATTATGTTGTGAGTTGAACTACTTGTGAACCTATCATGTTATAGGATAACTCTTGATTAAGATATTTCACATGATGTTCTAGACTTCCTTTAGACTCAATCTTATGAACTATTATTATGCATAGAAACCTATGACTATGCTTCTAAATGATGTTCTAGGATGTGAATTCATGATGCCTTGCAATGGAATGTATAACCACACTATCATGATTTATGTGTTACTGAACTTGCTATGCACCTACCATGTTCTAATCATTAAAGCATGATATCTGATTGGCATGCACTGACTAGTATGCTTAGCACTTGTAAATATCACTTGATAGTTTTAAACAAGCATGCTCAGTACTTAGTCCTTGCACTTTTGCTTTTTATTTTATGTTAAAATTATATGATTGATTGTACATAACCCCGCCCCGAGAGTAGATATAAGGGCGGGCGTTACAAGTTGGTATCAGAGCAGGTTTCCCCTCCACTACACACACATCAAGCTTCATCCTGCCGCTTCCATGTAAGAGATCCTAACCTCGCTTTACTTTGTTTCATGTACAGTAATGATTATATAGAGATGATTTATGCTTGCATAACAAGTGAAAGTAGTATTAATTCTTATGTTAGTTTATTTATCACTTGTATGATAGATATGGCTAGAAGACGTAGCAATCAGGGTAATGAGACCGCACCCCCACCTGATATGATGCCGGTGATTACAGACCTGTAGCGCCAGGTCACTGAACAACAGCAGATAATAAATACTCTGATGACCCAGCAGGCGAACACTGCAACCCCGCAGGGAAGTCAGAATGTGATACCTACTGAGCCTCCAACTGCACAGGCACCCCGGACACTCCGGCCAGAGGAGTCCGACAGGAGGCCTATCTGATTCAGTGGCAGAGACTGAAGCCGGAAAAGTTCTCCGGCACCTGCGAGCCCTGGGATGCCCAGGCCTGGCACAAGATAGTTGAGAGCACAGTGGAATTATTAGACTGGCCCGAGCATGAGAAAATTAAATGTGTCTCGTTCTGCCTCATTGGCGACGCCAGGATGTGGTGGGAATGGGTAAAAGCTAGAAGGTCAGTGGATCAGATGAAGTGGAAGGACTTCGAGTCCGAATTTCTGGAGGAATTCTTTAATATGCGAGTCACAAACAGGCATTTTGATGAGTTCACTGAATTCCGGCAGGGAAATCTCTCAGTCAACGATGCCGTTAAGCAATTCAACCGACTAGCACGATTATGTCCGGAGCTGGTCAGTACAGAGAAAGAAAGGGTCAGATTAATGCTCAAGATGCTCAGTCCCGAGATAGCTCTGAATGTAGCCGGCGGCGTTAATAGGCCACAGACTACAGAGGAGCTGTTCAGCAGCGCCCTTATTACCGAGCATTATCTGAAGAATATTAACCAGCAGAACCAAGCACTGACCGCCAGCAAAAGTCAGAATCAGTCGGGAGGTCAGAAACCTCAGAATAGCAACCCCCACTGGAAAAAGAACCACAACGGAAAGAGGAAGCCATGGAATAAATCTGCCAGTGGTTCAGCAGGCAAGAAGCCTAAATATCCCCCATGTGCCACTTGTGGGAAGATGCACCTCGGGACATGCCTCTTAGGCGCCAGGAGATGCTTCACCTGCGGGAAGGAAGGACACATGGCCAGAGAGTGTCCTACTACAGCCAAAGCACCTCAGTAGCAGCATGTTCAGTACAAAGGTGCTCCTCCCCTGCTACACCTGATGCAGGCAGCTATAGATGGTACTCATATATGCCAGGGGAGATTAGAGGCCCCGCCTGCCACGATGAACGCCAGGGTTTTCTCTCTTACGAAGGAAGACGTGGCGACTGCCTCCACCATTGTCACAGGTCAGATATTTATTTACAGTCAGTATGCTACTGCTTTATTTGACACTGGGGCAACACATTCATTTATCTCTATGCAATATGCCAAAGGAAATGATATGTCACTACAAGATTTAGACTGTAAATTTCTGACAACACTGCCCTCGGGTGAGGTGATTCCCTCTACCCAAATGCTACGTGCCGCACCGATCAGAATCGCAGATAGGGAACTCTACTGTGACCTGATAGTGCTTGATATGCCAGATTATGATGTGATATTGGGCATGGATTTCTTGAACAAATACGATGCCTCTATCGAGTGCCGTAAACGAAAGGTTATCTTCCGACCTGATGCGGGAATTCTATTTGAATTTATTGGAGAGCCGAAGAAGAGGACAAGCAAATTCTTATCGGCTCTGAAAGCAAGGAAGATGTTAGAAAATGGATGCTCTAGATTTCTAGCTCATGTGGTTGATACCAGTCCCACAGAGGGCCCGAAGCTAGAAGACGTCAAAGTTGTATGCAATTACCCAGAGGTATTTCCCGATGACTTACAAGGGTTAGCACCTAAAAGAGATATAGAATTTGCAATTGAATTGATTCCTGGTACTAACCCCATTTCTAAAGCACCGTACTGGATGGCGCCGACCGAATTAAAAGAATTACAGGGACAGTTACAGGAGCTACTTGACAAGGGACTCATTCGCCCTAGTCATTCTCCTTGGGGAGCTCCCGTACTGTCGTGAAAAAGAAGGATGGGTCGATGCGAATATGTATCGACTATCGGGTGCTGAACAACGTGACTATCAAGAACAGGTAAGAACGTTATAGTAAAGTAATTTGCTGAAGTTCAAACCTAAATCATGTATGCACGATGTTAGGTACCCTCTACCCAGGATAAATGACCTGTTCGATCAACTGAAGGGAGCCACGGTTTTCTCTAAAATTGATCTGAGATCTGGTTATCACCAAGTCAAGGTGAAAAAGGAGGATATACCGAAGACGGCTTTCCGAACCAGATACGGACATTATGAGTTCGTAGTTATGCCATTTGGAGTTACCAATGCTCCAGCTATGTTTATGGACTTAATGAATCGGGTATTCTTGGCATTCCTCGACAGATTTGTGATCGTCTTTATCGACGATATCCTTATATATTCCAGAACTCCCGAAGAACATGCTGAACACCTGAGTATAGTACTACAGATTCTTCAGAAGGAACAACTGTATGCTAAATTTTCCAAATGCGAGTTCT
The DNA here is from genome assembly GCA_024364735.1 of Boesenbergia rotunda. NCBI lineage: Eukaryota > Viridiplantae > Streptophyta > Magnoliopsida > Zingiberales > Zingiberaceae > Boesenbergia > Boesenbergia rotunda. The sequence goes on along the minus strand of JAGFNQ010000594.1, from coordinate 130,669 downwards.
GGCTCGATCAAGTATCGTTCTTGGGACATGTTATCTCCAAGGAAGGAGTAATGGTGGACCCAATTAAAATCGAAGCTGTGAGTAACTGGACCAGACCCAAGAATGCCAGCGAAATCAGAAGTTTCCTCGGGCTAGCAGGCTATTACAGAAAATTCATAGAGGACTTCTCTCGGATTGCAGCCCCTATGACAGCTCTTACTAAGAAAGACAAGAAATATGTATGGACCGATGAATGTGAGAAGAGCTTTACTGAACTGAAAAGGAGGCTGACTAGCGCTCCGATATTGACTCTTCCAGAAAGCGATACGGGTTTCGATATGTACAGCGACGCATCCAAACTGGGACTCAGAGCTGTGCTTATGCAGAATGGGAAGGTGATTGCCTATGCCTCTAGGCAACTCAAGGAACATGAAAGGAATTATCCTACCCATGACTTTGAACTAGTAGCGGTGGTCTTTGCGCTGAAAATATGGAGGCACTATCTATATGGAACTCAGTGTAAAATTTATACAGATCACCAGAGTCTGCTATATTTCTTCACCCAGAAAGATCTGAATATGAGACAGCGCAGATGGCTCGAATTGGTCAAGGATTATGACTGTGAGATCCTGTACCATCCGGGGAAAGCCAACAAGTTAGCCGATGCACTCAGTAGGAAATCATGTGCTGCTTTAATGTCTTTATCAGCTTTGTCACAACCCCTAGGGGAAGAAATTATGAATTACGGGATTGAAATCATATCAAGATATTTATCCACCCTGATGATTGCGCCGACATTATTCGACGATATTCTGGAAAAGCAGAATCATGATCCGAGCCTTCAGAGGATCAGGCAAGAGGTTCTCGAAGGCAAGGACGATGGATTTCGGATTTCAGACAGCGGAGTCTTATATCTTCGGGATCGATTATGTGTTCCCGACGACTCCGACTTACGGACAAGAATCCTCGAGGAAGCTCACGGAACACCTTATGCGATGCATCCTGGGTCTACCAAGATGTATCAAGATCTGAAGAGCAAGTTTTGGTGGTCCGGTATGAAGCGAGATGTAGCCCATGTGTTTGACCTGCCAGAGGGTCAAAGCAGAACACTAGAGGCCTGGAGGAGTTCTGCAACCTCTGCCGATCCCCGAGTGGAAATGGGAAGACATCTCTATGGATTTCATCTCAGGGCTGCCTAGAACAACGAACGGATATGATGGTATATGGGTTATTGTGGACATGCTAACCAAGTCTGCCCATTTTCTGGCTATCAGGATGACCTACTCAGTAGAGCAGTTGGCTCAACTGTACGTCAAGGAAATTGTCCGACTACACGGGGTTCCCAAGACCATTATCTCTGATCGGGATGGTCGATTTACTTCAGATTTTTGGGGACACGTGCAGAAGTCTCTTGGCACGAAGCTGAAATTCAGTACGGCCTTTCACCCCCAGACTGACGGGCAGACTGAAAGAGTGAATCAGATATTAGAGGACATGTTACGAGCTTGTGCCTTGGACTTCAAGGGAAGCTGGTGTCGATACCTGAGCCTGGCAGAGTTTGCTTATAACAACAGTTATCAGGCTACTATCGGGATGGCACCGTACGAAGCACTATACGGAAGGAAATGCAGATCTCCTAATGCTGGCTTGAGAGTGGTGAAAAGAAGGAGATGGGACTCCAGACTGATATTATAGATGAAACCACTCAGGCTATAAAGAATATCGCCAGAGGATAGAGACTGCTCAGAGTCGGCAGAAAAGCTACGCTGATAAGCGACGCAGACCACTAGAGTTTGATGTTGGGGATTCAGTATTCCTTAAGTGGCCCCTATGAAAGGGGTGATGAGATTCGGGAAGAGAGGGAAGCTGAGTCCGCGATATGTGGGACCGTACCAGATCCTGAGACGGGTAGGCAAAGTGGCCTACGAACTGGAGCTACCGCCAGAAATGTCGGCTATCCACAATGTCTTCCATGTATCAATGCTCAGGAAATGTACCTCTGATGTGAATCAAATGATAGAGCCCCAACCAGTACAAGACAAGAGAACCTAAGTTCCGAACGCCGACCTATTCAGATCCTAGATCGGGAAGTCAAAAAGCTAAGGAACAGGAAGTGCCCTTAGTAAAGGTTCTGTGGCGGAACGAGCAATTCGAAGAAGCCACTGGGAAGAGAGGAGGCAATGCGATTAAAGTATCCGGAACTGTTTTAAGTTCGGGATCAACTTTTATAAGGTACGGGGGATTGTAACACCCCAATTTTTCCCATATGTAATGTTATGAATTCATGAAACATTATTATGAAATGTCATGATGGGCTTGGCTTAATGGGCTTTGATGTGGATTAGTGCAAAATGTGATAAAAAGAAAGTGTAGAAAGGAGGAAGCAAGGATCGAACCTTGACCTCCTAGTTACACTAACCATGTCTTAACCAATGCACCAAGAGTGTTTCGTGTTGAGAGAATAAGAAACGTGCTAGTTAAAGCTAGGGAAGTGAAGAGACATGTCCCTTCATGAGAATAGTATAAATAAGAGAGGGAGAGAGAAAAATTTCATTCTTCTTCTTCCCCACTCCCCCACCGAAACCTAGAAGCCCTCTTCTCCTTTTCATTTTTTCGAAAATACACCCTAGGGTTCTAACCCTAGGGAATTGGAAGGAAGAAGACCCATCCAAGGATCTTGCCCTCTACTAGGGCCAAGGGTCCTAGAGAAGTTCTAGCAAGGGGAACTCTCACCCCTCCTTCAACCAAGGGTACCCTAAGGATTTAGAGAAGGTGAATTTCAAGCGAAAGGATGTAAGTATCCCCTCGCCTGCAGTGTAATTGTTGTTGCATGATTCCTTCTTCTTCCTTTTTTTCGAAAATGGGAGTTGTCCCTTGTNGATGTGATTTCATGATGCCTTGCAATGGAATGTATAACCTCACTATCATGATTTATGTGTTACTGAACTTGCTATGCACCTACCATGTTCTAATCATTAAAGCATGATATCTGATTGGCATGCACTGACTATTATGCTTAGCACTTGTAAATATCACTTTATAGTTTTAAACAAGCATGCTCAGTACTTAGTCCTTGCATTTTTGTTTTTTTATTTATTTTATGTTAAAATTATATGATTGATTGTACGTAACCCCGCCCCGAGAGTAGATATAAGGGCGGGCGTTACAAGTTGGTATCAGAGCAAGTTTCCCCTCCACTACACACACATCAAGCTTCTTCCTGCCGCTTCCAAGTAAGAAATCCTAACCTCGCTTTACTTTGTTTCATGTACAGTAATGATTATATAGAGATGATTTATGCTTGCATAACAAGTGAAAGTAGTGTTAATTCTTATGTTAGTTTATGTATCACCTGTATGATAGATATGGCTAGAAGACGTAGCAATCGGGGTAATGAGACCGCACCCCCACCCGATATGATGCAGGTGATCACAGACCTGCAGCGCCAAGTCACTGAACAACAGCAGATAATAAACACTCTGATGACCCAGCAGTCGAACACTGCAACCCCGCAGGGAAGTCAGAATGTGATACCCACTGAGCCTCCAACTGCGCAGGCACCCCCGGACACTCCGGCCAGAGGAGTCCGACAGGAGGCCTATCTGATTCAGTGGCAGAGACTGAAGCCAGAAAAGTTCTCCGGCACCTGCGAACCCTGGGACGCCCAGGCTTGGCTCAAGACAGTTGAGAGCACAGTGGAATTATTAGACTGGCCCGAGCATGAGAAAATTAAATGTGTCTTGTTCTGCCTCACTGGCGACGCCAGGATGTGGTGGGAACGGGTCAAAGCTAGAAGGTCAGTGGATCAGATGAAGTGGAAGGACTTCGAGTCCGAATTTCTAGAGGAATTCTTTAATATACGCATCACAAACAGGCATTTTGATGAGTTCACTGAATTCCGGCAGGGAAATCTCTCAGTCAACGATGCCGTTAAGCAATTCAACCGACTGGCACGATTATGTCCGGAGATGGTCAGTACAGAGAAAGAAAGGGTCAGATTAATGCTCAAGATGCTCAGGCCCGAGATAGCTCTGAATGTAGCCGGCGGCGTTAATAGGCCACAGACTGCAGAGGAGCTGTTCAGTAGCGCCCTTATTACCGAGCATTATCTGAAGAATATTAACCAGCAGAACCAAGCACTGACCGCCAGCAAGAGTCAGAGTCAGTCGGGAGGTCAGAAACCTCAGAATAGCAACGCCCACTGGAAAAAGAACCACAACGGAAAGAGGAAGCCATGGAATAAATCTGCCAGTGGTTCAGCAGGCAAGAAGCCTAAATATCCCCCATGTACCACTTGTGGGAAGATGCACCTCGGGACATGCCTCTTAGGCGCCAGGAGATGCTTCACCTGCGGGAAGGAATGACACATGGCCAGAGAGTGTCCTACTGCAGCCAAAGCACCTCAACAGCAGCATGTTCAGTACAAAGGTGCTCCTCCCCAGCTACACCTGATGCAGGCAGCTATAGATGGTACTCATATATGCCAGGGGAGATCAGAGGCCCTGCCTGCCACGACAAACGCCAGAGTTTTCTCTCTTACAAAGGAAGACGTGGCGACTGCCTCCACCGTTGTCATAGGTCAGATATTTATTTATAGTCAGTATGCTACTGCTTTATTTGACACTGGGGCAACACACTCGTTTATCTCTATGCAATATGCCAAAAGAAATGATATGTCACTGCAAGATTTAGACTGCAAATTTCTGACAACACTGCCCTCGGGTGAGGCGATGCCCTCTACCCAAATGCTATGTGCCGCACCGATCAGAATAGCAGATAGGGAACTCTACTGCGACCTGATAGTGCTTGATATGCCAGATTATGATGTGATATTGGGCATGGATTTCTTGAACAAATACGGCGCCTCTATCGAGTGCCGTAAACGAAAGGTTATCTTCCGACCTGAGGCGGGAATTCTATTTGAATTTATCGGAGAGCCGAAGAAGAGGACAAGCAAATTCTTATCGGCTCTGAAAGCAAGGAAGATGTTAGAAAATGGATGCTCTGGGTTTCTAGCTCATGTGGTTGATACCAGTCCTACAAAGGGCCCGAAGCTTGAAGACGTTGAAGTCGTATGCAATTACCCAGAGGTATTTCCCGATGACTTACCAGGGTTAGCACCTGAAAGAGATATAGAATTTGCAATTGAGTTGATTCCTGGTACTAAACCCATTTCTAAAGCACCGTACCGTATGGCGCCCACGGAATTAAAAGAATTACAGGGACAGTTACAGGAGCTGCTTGACAAGGGACTCATCCGCCCTAGTCATTCTCCCTGGGGAGCTCCCGTACTGTTCGTGAAAAAGAAGGATGGGTCGATGCGAATGTGTATTGACTATCGGGCGCTGAATAACGTGACTATCAAGAATAGGTAAGAACATTATAGTAAAGTAATTTGCTGAAGTTCAAACCTAAATCATGTATGCACGATGTTAGGTACCCTCTACCCAGGATAGATGACCTGTTCGATCAACTGAAGGGAGCCATTGTTTTCTCTAAAATTGACCTGAGATCTGGTTATCACCAAGTCAGGGTGAAAAAGGAGGATATATGGAAGACGACTTTCTGAACCAGATACGGACATTATGAGTTCGTAGTTATGCCATTTGGAGTTACCAATGCTCCAGCTATGTTTATGGACTTAATGAATCGGGTATTCTCGGCATTTCTCGACAGATTTGTGATCGTCTTTATCGACGATATCCTTATATATTGGAGAACGCCCGAAGAACATGCTGAACACCTGAGTATAGTACTACAGATTCTTCAGAAGGAACAACTGTATGCTAAATTTTCCAAATGCGAGTTCTGGCTCGATCAAGTATCATTTTTGGGACATGTTATCTCTAAGGAAGGAATAATGGTGGACCCAATTAAAATCGAAGCTGTGAGTAACTGGACCAGACCCAAGAATGCCAGCGAAATCAGAAGTTTCCTCGGGCTAGCAGGCTATTACAGAAAATTCGTAGAGGACTTCTCTCGGATTGCAGCCCCTATGACAGCTCTTACTAAGAAAGAGAAGAAATATGTATGGACCGATGAATGTGAGAAGAGCTTTACTGAACTTAAAAGGAGGCTGACTAGCGCTCCGATATTGACTCTTCCAGAAAGCGATACGGGTTTCGATATGTACAGCGACGCATCCAAACTGGGACTCGGAGCTGTGCTTATGCAGAATGGGAAGGTGATTGCCTATGCCTCTAGGCAACTCAAGGAACATGAAAGGAATTATCCTACCCATGACTTAGAACTAGCAGCGGTGGTCTTTGCGCTGAAAATATGGAGGCACTATCTATATGGAACTCAGTGTAAAGTTTATACAGATCACCAGAGTCTGCGATATTTCTTCACCCAGAAAGATCTGAATATGAGACAGCGCAGATGGCTCGAATTGGTCAAGGATTATGACTGTGAGATCCTGTACCATCCGGGGAAAGCCAACAAGGTAGCCGATGCACTCAGTAGGAAATCATGTGCTGCTTTGATGTCTTTATCAGCTTTGTCACAACCCCTAGGGGAAGAAATTATGAATTACGGGATTGAAATCATATCAGGACAGTTATCCACCCTGATGATTGCGCCGACATTATTCGACGATATTCTGGAAAAGCAGAATCATGATCCGAGCCTTCAGAGGATCAGGCAAGAGGTTCTCGAAGGCAAGGACGATGGATTTCGGATTTCAAACAGCGGAGTCTTATATCTTCGGGATCGATTATGTGTTCCCGACGACTCCGACTTACGGACAAGAATCCTCGAGGAAGCTCACGGAACGTCTTATGCGATGCATCCTGGGTCTACCAAGATGTATCAAGATCTGAAGAGCAAGTTTTGGTGGTCGGTATGAAGCGAGATGTAGCCCACTATATCAGTATGTGTTTGACCTGTCAGAGGGTCAAAGCAGAACACCAGAGGCCTGGAGGAGTTCTGCAACCTCTGTCGATCCCCGAGTGGAAATGGGAAGACATCTCTATGGATTTCATCTCAGGGCTGCCTAGAACAACGAACGGATATGATGGTATATGGGTTATTGTGGACAGGCTAACCAAGTCTGCCAAATTTTCTGGCTATCAGGATGACCTACTCAGTAGAGCAGTTGGCTCAACTGTACGTCAAGGAAATTGTCCGACTACACGGGGTTCCCAAGACCATTATCTCTGATCGGGATGGTCGATTTACTTCAAATTTTTAGGGACACGTGCAGAAGGCTCTTGGCACGAAGCTGAAATTCAGTACGGCCTTTCACCCCCAGACTGACGGGCAGACTGAAAGAGTGAATCAGATATTAGAGGACATGTTATGAGCTTGTGCCTTGGACTTCAAGGGAAGCTGGTGTCGATACCTGAGCCTGGCAGAGTTTGCTTATAACAACAGTTATCAGGCTACTATCGGGATGGCACCGTACGAAGCACTATACGGAAGGAAATGCAGATCTCCTATATGCTGGCTTGAGAGTGGTGAAAAGAAGGAGATGGGACTCCAGACTGATATTATAGATGAAACCACTCAGGCTATAAAGAATATCCGCCAGAGGATAGAGACTGCTCGGAGTCGGCAAAAAAGCTACGCTGATAAGCGACGCAGACCACTAGAGTTTGATGTTGGGGATTCAGTATTCCTTAAAGTGGCCCCTATGAAAGGGGTGATGAGATTCGGGAAGAGAGGGAAGCTGAGTCCGCGATATGTGGGACCGTACCAGATCCTGAGACGGGTAGGCAAAGTGGCCTACGAACTGGAGCTACCACCAGAAATGTCGGCTATCCACAATGTCTTCCATGTATCAATGCTCAGGAAATGTACCTCTGATGTGAATTAAATGATAGAGCCCCAACCAGTACAAGACCAAGAGAACCTAAGTTCCGAACGCCGACCTATTCAGATCCTAGATCGGGAAGTCAAAAAGCTAAGGAACAAGGAAGTGCCCTTAGTAATGGTTCTGTGGCGGAACGAGCAATTCGAAGAAGCCACCTGGGAACAAGAGGAGGCAATGCGATTAAAGTATCCGGAACTGTTTTAAGTTCGGGACGAACTTTTTATAAGGTACGGAGGATTGTAACACCCCAATTTTTCCCATATGTAATGTTATGAATTCATGAAACATTATTATGAAATGTCATGATGGGCTTGGCTTAATGGGCTTTGATGTGAATTAGTGCAAAATGTGATAAAAAGAAAGTGTAGAAAGGAGGAAGAAAGGATCGAACCTTGAACCTCCTAGTTACACTAACCATGTCTTAACCAATGCACCAAGAGTGTTTCGTGTTGAGGGAATAAGAAACGTGCTAGTTAAAGCTAGGGAAGTGAAGAGACATGTCCCTTCATGAGAATAGTATAAATAAGAGAGGAGGGAGGGAGAGGGAGAAAGAACTTTCATTCTTCTTCTTCCCCACTCTCCCCACCGAAACCTAGAAGCCTCTTCTTTTTTCATTTTTCGAAAATACACCCTAGGGTTCTAACCCTAGGGAATTGGAAGGAAGAAGACCCCATCCAAGGATCTTGCCCTCTACTAGGGCCAAGGGTCCTAGAGAAGTTCTAGCAAGGGGAACTCTCACCCCTCCTTCAACCAAGGGTACCCTAAGGATTTAGAGAAGGTGAATTTCAAGCGAAAGGATGTAAGTATTCCCTCGCCTGCAGTGTAATTGTTTTGCATGATTCCTTCTTCTCTTCTTTTTTTCGAAAATGGGAGTTGTCCCTTGTGCAAGTTTCGGCCACCCCAAGGGGGAGGCCTTGGCTACTCCTTGATGCATGAGGAGACCCCTTGGGACTTAGGGTATATATATATGTTGTTTTCCCTTCATGTTGTGATGACAAAAACTAGGGTTGAACACCCTACACTTTTGGCCAAGGCATGAAGAATTTGTATCCTATGCTTAGTGTATTGCATGATAGTGTATACAAGGTGTTTCTATAAATGTTTGGTTTCAAAAACCCAACTTTTCCCTACCCTACACTTTCGGCCAAGGCATGAAGAATTAGGGGTTTAGGATTGGCATGATTATCCTATGATGTATTCTATGCTTAGGTGTATTGGCATGATAGTGTATACATGGTGTTTGTATAAATGGTTTAAATGGAATGCTTGATTGGACGGAAGGGTCTTGCTCTAATGGGTTGGTGGCTCGCTACCCCAATTCATTAGGGAACGCGCTTGATGTGGTACACAACTGGGCCCCTATATAATGTTAAAGTATTTTTAAGTAATACCTTTATGGAATTATTTTGAAAACATTTATTATATGTGAAGGGTATGCTTAAGATACTTTATATTGCTTGCTTAGAAACTTTGATGTTTAGTATGCTATGATAAACTCATGCTTATGATTCATTATGTGTACATATTGTATTCTTCCGTATGGATTTTGCAAGTAGGACAAGATCCTTACTAAGCATTTGTGCTTATTAGTTTATGTGTTGTCTTATGCTGCAGATAAGGGTAAGGGACACTTAAACTAAAGAAAGAGGCAGGAGGGCTGAAGATGTGTGGGGTGGTGGCTCGGGAAAGAAAGATTCTTATATCTACTTTACTATGCTTATGTTGATGTTTCCTTGATAATGAATGTTAGTGATTAGGGTTGGTACTTTTTGAATGTTAGTGATTACACTTGGATTACTCTTATACTCGATTATGTTTGATTATGTTGTGAGTTGAACTACTTGTGAACCTATCATGTTATAGGAAACTCTTGATTAAGATATTTCACATGATGTTCTAGACTTCCTTTAGACTCAATCTTATGAACTGTTATTATGCATGGAAACCTATAACTATGCTTCTAAATGATGTTCTAGGATGTGATTTCATGATGCCTTGCAATGGAATGTATAACCTCACTATCATGATTTATGTGTTACTGAACTTGCTATGCACCTACCATATTCTAATCATTAAAGTATGATATCTGATTGGCATGCACTGACTAGTATGCTTAGCACTTGTAAATATCACTTTATAGTTTTAAACAAGCATGCTCAGTACTTAGTTCTTGCATTTTTGTTTTTTTTATTTATTTTATGTTAAAATTATATGATTGATTGTACGTAACCCCGCCCCGAGAGTAGATATAAGGGCGGGCGTTACAACTCCTCCCTTATAGGTTTCGGCCAAGCAAGGTAACTAGGGTTTGGGTGGAGTTAGGGTTTGAAGAATGATGGTTTATGGTTTATTATGAAGTATATATATAGGTTCAAGCATGCGGTAGAAATTAAGTTACCTATAACCCTAACCTTAAGCACCATGTTTCATGTTTGTATGTTTATGATTGGATGCCATGCTTAATAGGGTTATTCATGAATGTCTTATGTTCTATGCCATGCACTTGGATAGTAGGTAGCATGTTTATGGAAGTTTTACCTATGCATGTTTGTGAGAGATACCATGCTTATGTATGAAATGCAATGCTTACCTTATATATTATGACCATACAAGCTCCATGGATTAGGAGAAATGGTTTATGTAAATATATCATGTGCAATTGATATAATGCAATGCTTACCTTAGATGCCATGATCATGCAAGCACTAGGAATAGGAATGATGTTTTATGTAAGCATGCCATGTTTTATGAATGAAGATGCATGCCATGTTTATGAATGAAGATGCATGCCATGTCTTATGAATGAAGATGCATGTCATGTTTATGAACGAAGATGCATGCTATGTTTATGAATAAAGATGCATGCCATGATGTATGAATGATGAAGCATGTGAAGTATTTTACTTTATGAATGGGCTTGTACCGGACCGAAGTATGGGTCCAAGGAATGGACACCTTAAGAACGCCCCGGTTCTGGACTACCGACTATGCTGTCCACGGTTCTGGCACTACCGAAGCTGTGCAACAGGGATGGGCACCTTAAGAACGCCCCGATTTTGGGACTACCGACTATGCTGTCCTTACCCTAGTAGGTCGGGGCTCGCTACCTCGTATTTACTTAGGGATGCGCGCTTATGATGAATGTATGTGGTACAAGCCGGGGACCCCCAATGATGTTATGATTATGTTTAAGTATTTAAAAGTATGATTTTAAAAGTAAGCATCCTTATGTATATGCATTAGACTCATGCATTCATTCATGTTATGCATTCTGCCATGATAGTAATGTCTTATGCTTATGTTTCATGTCAAGAAAATATGCATGATAGTAAACGATTTATACTTATGTTTATGTTTATGCCACGTATCATGCCATGCTAAGAATGTTTATTATGTTTATGTTTATGCCACGTATCATGCCATGCTAAGAATGTTTATTTATGTTTAAGTTTATGCATGTATCATGTCATGCTAAGAATGTTTATTATGTTTATGTTTATGCCATGTATCATGCCATGCTAGGAATGTTTATTTATGTTTAGGTTTATGCCATGTATCATGTCATGCTAAGAATGTTTATTATGTTTATGTTCATGCCATGTCAAAATATATGCTAAGTGATCCTAGATGCTTATGTTCTAAGTAGAGCACCAAGTATGTTGATATTTCATGTGCTCATTATTAAGTGATGAATGGTTTTAGTGAGTAGGAAAGAGTCTTACTAAGCCTGTGTGCTTATAGTCTTATTTCCTTATATCGCAGATCACACAAGGGGACAGTAAGGAAGCAGAAGGAGGGCAAGAATGCATGTGTGTGGTAGTGACTTGACCAAGAAGACAATATGTTTACTCGTCTTATGCTAGAACTTACCTTGGCTACTTATGTGCTTGAATGATGACTTATGTGACTCTATGACATGATGCTAAGTATGACATGATATGATGCTAAGTATGAAGTTAATATGCCAAGTTCCCATGTCGTCATGTTAGGAATGATAGTAGGTACAGGTAGGTGTAAGTTTAAAGTTTTTCCGCTGCATTATGATGTCCACCTGCCCTACCCATGTTAACGTAACGCCGCTTTATGGAAAGAAAAAAAAAAGCGGGTGTTACACATAGATTCCTTAGGGTTTTGATAGGCAATATTAACCCTATTTTTATCACAATATCTGAAACCAAAATTATGCATAGGTAAATAATTCTCATTACTTCTAACATTCATGGAGGAGATTGAAAAATGCTTAAAGTTAGGGCTTACCTCCCTTACCCTTATAGCTCCCCCTTGATATGAGCTTTTCTTCTTCTCCTTCTCCCCACTGCCTCAAATGCTCCAATTTCTTGAATTCTCCTTTCCTTGAGCATTTGGTGTGGTAGTGTCCTAGCTCACCACACGTATAACACCTAATGTGCTTTTTCTCATCCTTTTCCTACAACTCATGTTAGATTCTAAATAAATTGACTTGGGTTTAGGATTTACCTTCTTTTTACCTAATGGACACTTGTCCTTATAGTGTCCCTTCTTGTTGCACCCAAAACAAATGATATGATCTTTTGACTTTGCTTTGGTGGAGATGGGCACTTCTTCTTGCTCCAACATTGAGGATGATCTCTTCTCCCCCTCAACCCTTGAAGTGGAGACTTTCTCTTCTCCCTTTGATGAAGTAGATGATTCTTCAACTTTTTGTGCCACTTTACTTGAGGAGATGGATGAATCTTTTTCTTCTTTCTCCTTCTCTTCGGATGTTGAGCTTCTTTCTTCATCCAATTGGTCCTTCTCATCTTCTTGGACCATTGAGCTCATTTCCTTGGGCTCTTCCACTACTTGAGCTTGTGTAGGATTTTCATGAAATGCTAATACCTTGCTCCATAATTCGTGTGCATTTTTGTATTCGCCTACACCACTAATTACATCATTAGGCAAAATATCAATTAATATTGAAATTACATTTTTGTTTGCCTTTGATTGGGTTTGTTGCTCCTTGGTCCAATACCATAGTCGGAGCTTTTTCCTGTGTTTATCTTTTGGAACTTTGAATGACTCTTCTAGCACGATCATGTAGTTCCAATCCATACCGAACCATGTCTTTGTCAGCATCTTCCAATACTCGAAACTCTCGCGATCGTAGGAAGGTGGAATATTGATATCATCCCCCAATCTTTCTTGCATCACCATTTCTTCTAGCTTTTTGCTCTCTCGGCGGTTAGTCCGTAGATGAGCGAACCTCACTCTAATTCCACTTGTTGGGATCTTTCCGTTTAGCTAGAGGGGGTGAATAGCTTCTTTTCGATTTTTCTTCCTACAATGGTTAGCAAGTGCAAGCGGAAATCTTAACTATAAACTAAAACAATGCTAACACATCACCTTTACGTGGTTCGGAGATGAAACTCCTACTACACGGCAATCCGTAAGGTGGACGATCTCGATCCTTCGGTGGATGATTCCCCGGAGCACCTCCGGCTAGCTCTTGTCGCTCCTTGTGGATGGAGAAACCTCGCCACAATCCTTTGACATGACCTGAGCACTTGTAGGCTACTAACAGGCTTTTACCAAGCTTGTTCGCCAAGAAGAAATAACCAAACACGAGCTCTCTTAAATAGAATTTGAATGTCACCGCCTGACGATTCACATTCTGGTCGACACCAGTCGACTGCCCAGTCGACTGCATCAGTCGACTGATCTCTCTGTGCTCTACCTCAGTCGACTGATCAAGCATCAATCGACTGCCACCTAAGGTTTCCCCTCCCGAGTACAATTCTCTCAACACTCGAACCCTAGGATTTCCCTTCTCAAGTACAGTTCTCTCAGCACTCGAATCCTCATGACTCAGTTGACTCTTCATTCAGCAGCCTTGACCTATTGCTTTCAAGCCCTCTTCGACTTTCGCTCTCATCCCTCAGATGCATGCAAGCCCTCGGCTTGTCTCCCATGTCATCCTTCATGTATTCCTCAAAGTCCGCTTCCTTCGGCTCATCGTCCCTGCTTTGTCCACGGTCCCTCGGATGCATACAAGCCCACGACTTGTCTCCACACACCATCCTTCACTGGACCTGAAGGCGTTCAACTAAGTCTATGTGTATCCTACAAACCTGAACACTCACATACATATATTAGATCAACATAAAACCCTAACTTAATCATATTGACACACACATCAAAACCCATGATCTACCTAATCAAACATGGGTCGATTGCCCCAACAACTAACTCATTGACTAGAATGAATGAATGATGAGTTTTCCGAAGAAATCTTTCAAGTTGATATTCACCCCACCCTCCCCCCCTCTATCGACGGCATCGATCCCACAATTTATGTGTCCAGTGTCTCTATCCGATCGAGAGTGCGGACATCTTACTGTCATATCTTGACCGCACTCTTCCACTATTATGGACGTGATATTTCTGTTGGAGAGATTGTTAGGATGACAGAGTTCGATGAAGTAGGGTCTAGGAACTTCTCCCTAGCAGGGGTAGACGTCTCGGCTACCGGGGTCATTTCATGGAGACGATGAGACGCTCCACCATAGGATGACTCAGAGGATGACGTGGACATCGATGTCGTGGATGTCACTGTCGAGATTGAGGAGTAGCTGCAGCAGTCTCCACCACCCCTTCCTCCGTTGACTACGGACCAATGCCTTACACGGATTGAGTTGAGGTTCATAGTCTTCGAGGGGAGATGGAGGCCCATCACATAGAGCGGACGGATGCTGACCAGACCCGACATGAGGAGAGGCTAGCAACAGATTGGGCACGACATCCAAAGATGATGGCTATGTTTTGTCATGGCATCTGGGCTCATCTTCTTAGTAGTCCTATTTATACTTTGATTATGGATGGATCGTGTAACGCCCCAAAATTTCCATTTTTAGTTCTTAAAGTCCTTAGAATTATTTAAAAATGGTTTAGAAATATTCTAGATATTTTTAGGGATTTTTAGAATATTTTTATGGAATTTTCCGAGTCCGTTTAGTATATATAAAAAAAGAAAAACGTTTAAGGGCAGCCGGGGGTTCGAACCCGCGACCACCAGGAGACCAGACGCGAGCGCGACCAGCTGGGCTAGGGTATCAAGCACAGCAAAGGATAGAGAGAAATATATTTAAGGTGTAGTTAGGTCAATCCGCCCCCCCCCATAAGTATAAATAGATAATTGAACAGAGAAGTTTTATTTCTCTCCTCTCCAAACCCTCACGCCGACCTCTCCTCTCTTGGGCGAAACAACACCAAGCTCTAAGGGGCCGGCCAAGGCTCTCCTCCAAGAGATCTTCCAATATTCGGAATCCCCGCGACGAGAGGAACGCGTAGGCGCGAAGAATTCTCCAAGATCTCAAGTTTCTCCCGAGCCCTAGACGTCAATCTTGGTTGTAAGTCCAAGATATCAATGTAAGTACTGCTCACCTGCAGTAAGAGGCGGTTTTTTCGCAAGAATTTTCCTTAAAAGTTTTTAAAAGAGATATTTCCTTTTTGTTTAAGTTTTTGCATGTGATCTTAGTTCATTATATGCTTGTATAAGTTGATTAAGCACCCTATGTGAGATTAGGGGCTAAGGAAGTTATGAGAAAAGAAAAGAGAAGATAAAGATAAGAAAAGAAAAGGCCAAGGCCTTAAGAAATCCCCAAAAGTCAAGACTTAGGGATTTTAGCACGCAAGGTGCTCGAGAAAATGCCAAGGCATTTACAGATAAGAAAGAAAAGAAAGAAAAGCTATTTTATTTTCTAAGGCCAGTACCCGGCGTCCAAGGGCGTCGTTAAAGAAATCAAGGTGTCCAATTCCAAGGTCTTGGCCCTGGTAGACCAAGGTCTGCTCTATTAGGATTGGTGGCTCGCTACCCCAACCTTTTAGGAAACGCGCATGAGATGGTACTTACGTCTTCAGTGGATCCAAGTGATTATTATTTTCAAGTATATGCTTTAGCAAAGTTTCTAAAGTTTAAAGAGTTTTCAAAAAGTTAAAGAATAGCTAAAGTTTCAAGTTGAGCCAAGAAAAGTAAATTGAGATTTATTAATGCTTGAGTATGCATGTTTTGAGTTATACATGTTCTTAGTTTTCTTTCAAGCATATAAGTATCTCATATGATTTTCATATTGTTCAAGAAGCATGTTTGCACATTTCGAGATTTTGTGAGCTAGATAGTACTTACTAAGCTTTTTGCTTACTAGTTGCATTTCCTCTTACTGCAGATAAAGGTAAAGGCAAGCAATTCTGAAGGAAGGCGACGAGGCGGTGCTGAGTAAAGTGTGTGTGGTGGCTGATTTTGGAGAGATCTTTGAGACGAGACAATTTAGTTATTTGAATTACAATGTTATAGTTTATTCAAATTTCAAGTTCTTGCTTTATGGAGTTTAGCGAACATTTAAGTTTTGGATAGTTTTACATGCTCAATTTCTTAGAGTAAAGATTTCATGTCATTTCATTTAGCATACATATCCTTATGATTACATTAGATGAGTAGAAGTGTGAGTAGTTGGAAATATTGATACTTTGTTAGAGAAATAGATGCATGTGCCAAGATAGTATTAATTTCTCTTTGAATCAAGTTTTTATTGCTTAAATATGTTTAGAAAAGTTGCATTCACATTTCATAATGCCTTAGCAAGGTTATAGAACATGTATTTGGTGTTATGAATGCATAGGAGTCAAGATTGGTACAAACTCTAATGTTAAAGTTCATATAAACTTGAATAGCTTATTTTCTTCCGCAAAAGTCCTAATTTCAAGTTTATGGATTCATTTTGATTGGCTAAATTGTTTAGAAAACTGGCATAGAGTATAGAAATGGTGTCATGATTCTATATGGCTCGAAAGTATAGGTTTGGTGGAGTTTTGAAGCAAGTGCCGAAACCTGAAAATTCAGATTTCAGGCTTATCAGTCGACTGATACAGTATCAGTCGACTGATACCCGAAAACTGAGTTGGGCGAGGCAGGTTTCAATAAGTTTCATCTTACAAGTTTTTGAGAAAGAAAGTGTGACATGGTATCATGCATGACTACTTAAGTTAGAATATCATTCTTAGATGAATTTAAAAGAAAAAAAAGATTTCCGCAGTTTTAGTCGTGCATTAGAAGTCGAGAAGTAGACAAAAGTAACGATCCGTCTAAGGCAGAGAAGGCGGGTCGCTACAGATCGGAACTTGACATGTTGACCTCATTATAACTTAGTTGATTTGGATTGACTTTTATTTGCTTGCCTACTTAGTTGAATATGCTTAGTAGAATAGGGTTATTTTTTATTTATATGTTTTAAAAATGATTCTTGTCATTTTTTTCTTTTTTCAAAAACTATTAAATGCTTTTCAAGAATTCATAGTTTTAAAAACATATTATATTAAACTTTTTATTTGACTTTTTGACTTAGTTTTTCTAAAATTAGCCCCTTTAAAACTGTTGGTGCCGGAAGCACCAGATCGAACCTGCATTTTGATAATGGCAAAGGGTTCAGAGTTAAGGTTAAGGTGTTATCTTGTAACGACCCATAAAAATTTCCTCAATATTTTCTTTAAAATATTGATCATGCCTAGATAGATTCTCGAGGAACATAGGGATACTAGTATGAACCTTAGCATGATTATCCATGATTTTCCCATATAGATTAAGAAACTAAGTAATAATGGGCCTTACATGGGCCCTTCTAATACCATGGCTATTAAGGGACCTTAGGTAAAAATTTTATCAAGAATGGAAATAGATTTTAATTAGAAATATTAACATGAGTCTTAGTGGGCTCTTATATGGACTTTGGAAAAATAATTATAAAAATAATAAAAAGAAGTGTATGCAGCAAGGATTGAACCTTGGACCTAGTGTATCACCATGCATGTACTAACCAATTCACCTAGCAAGGGAGTGCTATTAGTGAAAGGAGAGGATTTTAGTTAAGGTTTAAGGAAGTGAAGGGTCACCATGAGAACAAGCACCATGCCCCTTCATTTGCCCCCTTCACTTAGTATAAAGGGAGGGGAAGGGAAGAGACAACTTATCACTTAAGTTATTGTTTTCTTCTTCCACCAAAGCTCCTTCTCTCCCTCTTCTTCCTCCTTCTAGCCGAAAACCTACAAAGGGGTTTCCCCTTGGAGAAGCTTCACAAGAAGACTTATTCTTCAAGATCCAAGGGCTTCGTACAAGACTACAAGGACTAGGGGTGGTCTAAGGTCAAGGAGGTTCTCTTTTTGCTTCTCTATTCAAGGTTATAATCAAGATAAACCAAGGTAAGACTCCCTCACCTGTGGTATAATGGTTTTTCCTTGATGTTTATCATGATATGAAGTTTTGTTGGGTTCCATGTTGGGAAAACCATGAACTTGACCCCTACAACTTTCGGCCAAGGTAGGTTTTAGAGTTAAATGATGTTAAAACCTCATTCATGTTTCCTAATGTTTCCTTAAGATAAATAAAGAGGGTATGGTGAGTGGTGGAATTTTTGAAGCACCAAAGGCCCTTGGTAACTTTCGGCCACCACCATGGGTTCATGGTTAGGACTAGATCTAACTCTCCAAGCATGTTCCTTATGGTTCCTTAATATACAAGGGATGTTAATGGTGAATTGTATAAATTTTACATGCCCTTGTGCCCCTTGTAAGTTTCGGCCAAGACATAATATAGGGCTAAGAGCTAGGGTTAACTCTAATCATGGGTTCTAATGCCTCCTACGGTATTATTAATATGGTATTAGATGTTAATTGGGAGTTTAATTAATCCTCCCATGTGCTTGTGACCTTATAGGGTTTCGGCCAAGACCAAGATGTAGGCCTAGGAGTTAGGGTTAACTCCAATCAAGGTTCTAATGGCTTCCTATGGTAGTGTATGTATTGTATGTGAATAGGTTCAAGGTGTTGGTGCAGACAGCACCCAAGTCGAACCTGTGTTTTGATCAATGGCAAAAGGTTCAAAAGTTAAGATGTATTGTTTTTCTAACATACTACTTGAGTGTGCAGATTAAAGTCCTAGCGAAGGACTACTAGGCATCAGAACCCTAAGACCCAGCAAAAGGCTGATGGGCACCTAGCGAAGGGCTGCTAGGAGTTAAAGACCTGGCAAAGGACTGCTCGGCACCAGGCGAAGGACTGTCTGAATTGAAGACCTGGCGAAGGACTGCTGGGCACCAGACGAAGGACTGCCTGGAACTGAAGACCTGGCGAAGGACAGCTAGGCACCTGGCGAAGGACTGCTGGGTAAAAGTCCAACCGGAGGAGCCGGTTGGCATCAGGTAAATTCTCCTGAGAGGAGTAGGTGAGGACGCGTTCCCCGTCGAGGGAACAGTAGGCGTCAGTTTGACCTAGGGTTCCATTTTGGAGACCCAAAGTCAGAACCAAGACAGCTAAGGTTGTATATACCTAATACTCTATTGCTTCATATTATTTTGGACTAACCCTGGATGCAGGACCGAAGGAACATGTGTCTGCAGCTCAGAATGCCCAAAGGAGAGAGGCAAGTAGCTGAGCAGGGCGCCCCCAGTGTCCCGGCGCCCCCAAGGCCAATACAAAACAAGTGAAGCAAAGAAGTGCTTCGGTAGCTTACTGGCGGGGCGCCCCATGCTCCCGGGCACCACCAGTGCCCAGGGTGCCCCGCGCTTAAGCCAGCGAAGCGGATAAACCTCATCCAGCCAAGAAGCTCGCTGAAAGGGTCAACCAGGGCGCCCCCAGCGTCCCGTGCGACCCCCAGCGTCTCGGGCACCCCCAGAGTCAATCCTCAGCCCTATTCGAGTGGGATAAAGGCTAACCGAGATAATTCCGGATCGGTTGAACATGGGGGGGCGCCCCCAACGTTCAGGGCGCCCCGAAGTGCTATAAATTGCACCCAACCCCAAGGCTTCTCAACAAGAACTTCTTCCAACGCTTTCACGCTCTTCTACTCGAGGCGCTCTGCTACAGAAACCTCCCAACTCAAGATACAAGTGCCGACGACGTCCCTCTACTCCGAGATACATTCCACACCGGACGTCGATAACGAAGAGCTGTCTTTTTCTTTATTGCACTATTATTGTAATCATCCTTCTGTAAACTGTTTTTCGCATATAGAATTGCCCACAGTAAACGGTCAACGACCGTGAGCCTTGGAGTAGGAGCCGACCGCGACTCCGAACCAAGTAAAATCTTGGTGTTTGCGTGTTGTTTAGTTTTAATTTTCGCTGTGCATTCTCATCTTACAATCCGAAACGTTTTACGATATTCACCCCCCTCTATCGTCTTCTCTCGATCCAACAAGTGGTATCAGAGCGGGGAAGCTCAAGTTTGGTGCAACCACCAATTTGAGAATTTTTCGGATTTTTTTCGAAATCTTTTTAATTTTTTTTCGTTCGAAATTTTTCTCGTAAATCAAGGTTGGTGCAACACCCCTCGACAAATATTTTTCTTTTACTTCCCGCACTACTAATCCAAGACCAAGTCTTGGGATATCTCTTTCCTTTTTTCTTTTAGTTTCAGTTAAATGGCCATGCAAGAAGGATTCAGCATAGTCAGACCTCCACTTTTCAGTGGAGAAGACTTTTCCTACTGGAAAAGTCGAATGGAGGTCCACCTGAAAACTCAGGTGGACATGTGGATAATCATCTAGTCTTGACTGGAGATTCCAAAGAACGCTGAAGGAGTACTGATAAATACTATATTATTGATTATTTGAGCTGATAAAATCCATGTTTGACCTATGTTTTTATTGCTAAAATTATGAAATTGCCCTAGGTTTTAGAACTTACTCTTGTTTTGGACTTAATTGCAAATTTGCATAAAATTGGATTATTTGACCACTAAATTCTTGATATATTTTTGTAGGCATCAAAGGTTCAAGGATCTAGGGCATATTGGGTCAAACTCGAGTCGGAAGTGACCCGGATCGAATTATCAAGATTATGATTAAATCTGGGCCGTCCGATTCAAAAGCGGCTAGATCTGAGCCATCCGGGATCATCTGAAGCAATCCGAGCTAGGGCTAGGGTTGATCAAGCACCCTGATCAAGATCTGAAGGTTTCATCCCAATCAGAGCTAAATCAACCGTTGGATCAATCTTGGAGGGCTCTTGATCATCCATTCAAAGATTAGGTTGATCTGGACCATCCGTTGCATATCTGGAGGATCCGAGCTACCACGAGGAAGATCTTGACCCCAGATCATCATCATCAAAGTTTGGCTCAAATTAGAGCAAGATCAGCCGTTGGATTTTCTCAAATCAATCACAGCCGTCCATTGGTTATTACTTAAGGAAAAATCTGCGCAGCTTCTTCCTCTGTCGCGTCTCCGCCGCTATAGTAGGTTTCTTCGTTTCTTCTTCAGTTTTCAGCTGGTTCTTCAATCCAAGGGGCGCGACCACCCTTTTTCTGCATTAGATCAAGTTCGAGGTCACTAGGGAGAGTAGTTTGTGGAGTTTTCAGCTTGGAATTGGGCCAGAACAGGGCTGTTGTGAGGTTTCCGCAGCCTTGTATTTGATAGCTTCAAATTCGGTTTTGTCAAGTTCTTCATCAATCCAAGCTATTCAGAGGGGTTCCTTGAAGTGTTTGGATCATTCCCGCACCTTCGTTTCAATCAGACAAAGCTGAGTTGAAGAATTCGAATGGGTTTTCCTTCTTGAACAGATTTGAGCTCGATTCGACCGCAGATTCAGTTCCCCAGTGAATTGCTGAGCTTACGGGTTCGAGGCCAGCCTTTGCGTGACGAACAAAGAGACCTTGAGCTAATGAAGTGATTGGGGTTTAGATTTCTTAGTTAATTTCAGTTATTTGTAGCTGTAATTTCCAATTCTGCTTTAGTTTTGTTTCTGTCTTCGTTTCAGATTGGTTAAGTTCGTTTATTGCATTGTTTCAGCTGTAATCTAGCTTTAATTCTTCAAGTTAAGTAGTGTAGGAACTTGTTTAGTGATCTATTAGTTTAAACTTCAGTTTATTTCTGTTTAAAACCTTGCGTGCCATTTCATTGTTGCGTGCCAAGTCATTTCTGAATTTTTCAGCTTAGTTTCTGATTTTTACATCTTCTTTCAATTTCGATTCTTGTGCTTAGCTTAATTCCCTGCAAGTTAAGCTCGCATTTAGTATGTCAATGAATTAGAGTTGAGCTTGTTTTCCAGCTAGTTCTATTTCTGAACTTTAGCTCAGCCTCTGCGTATCAATTCTTCCAACTCATTTCTGCAATTCTGAATTTCAGTCCTGCCATTCAAATTTCTGTAATTTTGCCGCAGGATTCCGCATCAACTGATTGGAATTCAGTAACTTACCTTTCCGTGAACTATTGCAATCGAATTCATGCTTCCATTTGCATCAGACTGTTCTGAAATTTCTGGATTAGATTTCTGAAATTCTGCATTTCCTCCCTGTATTTCAGACAATTATTGCATTTGTTTCAGCTCATCAGAGAGGTGGAAAGTTAGTGAATTATTGTAATTGATCTCAGCTTGTTTTGTGTGTTTTAGTATGCTGTTGTTGCTGCATTCCATGGTAGCAGTTCTGAATCTCAGTAGTTTGAATTCCTGCTCATCATTTCTGTTTTTCGTGTGTGTTTGAACGGATCAGTGTTTGGCTGTTGATACCTTCCTTCAACTCTTGTAAATTTGTTCACTATTAGCCTTGCCTTCTAAGCTCAATTGACCAGCTTCCACTCTGAATTCTGAGCTGGAAATTTTCTGCAAAGGCAGCAGAAGTTGGGAAGCAGCTTTCTTTCTCTTGCGTGCCAATGTGCTGAAATTCAGCACTTTGTATCAAGTTCATGTTTAAGCAGTGATTGGCACCAAGTTATAGGGTGTTTCTAGTGTGCTATATGATCTGAAATCAACTGGTACTGCATTCATCCGTTTCCGAACTTAGTTTACACTTGTTGACCACCAAAACTTGTAGCTAAATTGAATTGAAGTTGGTACTTGTTCAGATTCTTAAATTTTGCATGCTTTTCATTGTATCAAGCTAGTTTGTTTCCGAAAACTCAATCACTGCCTTTATTTCATTGCTTGGCATTTTGATTTACTTTTGAAATCAGAAATCAGTTTTAAACAAATTGCTTAAGGGCTTTAGATGAGTAAGTGATCCAATTGGTTGAATCTTCAATTGCCATTACTTTGGTTAAGCTACATGGTTAAGTTTTTATCCCTTTCATTGTGATTTCATTCTTGATTGCAACCCAAAAACCAGATTCACATTGGAAACCCGAAATTCACAAACGACACATAAATACAAGCACAAATCGAACAACATCAACTAGCCCCGAGAAAAATACGACCTGTGACCCCTTTACTACGTTTTCATATTTTGATTGCAAAAAGGGTTTCCAGCATTTTCATTCATATATATATCTAAATTTAGTAGACCCACATTCGTGACAGTATATTTTGGGTCTGTCAAGTACCACAGCCGTACACTGAGTGGGATACCGCTCTGAAAAGAAGAATTGAAGCTGATGCGAAAGCGACCCAGACCCTTCAATGCGGCCTGACCAAGGAAGAGTTGAATCGGGTAGGACCATTCAACAGTGCCAAGGAGCTATGGGGCAAGCTGATCGAGCTGCACGAAGGATCTTCCGACACTCGAATCAGCAAGAGAGATCTCCTCCTGAACAAGCTGTACACTATCAAGATGAATGACAACGAAACAGCAACCCAGCTCCATGCCAGAATTCAGGAGTTAATGAACGGACTACACACAATCGGTCACAAGGTAGAAAATCGTGACTTGATAAGGTACGCTCTCAACGCTTTCCCGAGAAACTGCAATCTGGCCGAGAAAGGCATCGCTTTTCATGCAGGTAAAGCTGGAAAGACAACCAAGAAAAAGCTTCAACCTGCACCCGAGTCTGATTCAGACTCAGACTCAGAAGACACCGAGGGAAATCGACCGAAGCTGGTTCGGCTAGCCCGAGACTACTACAAAGAACTGAAGAACCAGACCAACAGAAGAAAAGTCAGCCGAAGAAAGGAAGAACCAGCTGAACCCTCAAATGACAAGAACAAACCAAACATGACCTGCTACGAGTGCAAGTAGAAGGGTCACTACAAGACGGAGTGTCCGAACCTAAAGGAGACCAAGAAGACTAGAAGGAAGAAGACACTTTAGACAACCTGGGACGAGTCCTCCTCCTCCTCCGAAGAAGAGGTCCCACAGTCGAACCTGCTAGCCCTAACCGCCCCAGAAGAAATCAAAACGGAGTCAGAGTCGGAGACGGATGACGGCAAACTTACATTCTCAGAGGACGGCGAAATAACTGTAAGTGCATTTTCAAGAATTCAATTAAATGAGTTAATTTCCTATCTTTCTCGAGATTTGGCGAAAGCTAAACTCCGATTCGAATCTCTCCGACAGGAAGTAAAACTCCTGAAAGAGAGAGATGACTCTCGATCCTTAACTGAGAAGGTTCAAGAAGGAACTTCTACTCAAGATGAAAAACTTGAGAAAGAGAACTCCTCCTTGAAAACTCAAGTTAAGGATCTTAGATCAGCTTTAGAACGATTCACTTCTGGTTCCAAGGGTCTTGACATGATTCTTGGAAAATAGAAGTCAGTTCTAAATCGATCCGGACTAGGCTATAGAACCAAATCCAGACAGAGATCCTACTATGTTGTACTGAACCAGTCCAGACCTAAAGTTCAGGCATGGCTACCCAAACTGTGCTTGAACAAACAAACTGGATCAAATCAGTATTGGATCCCCAAGGACAAGATTCACATCTTGCCAAACCATTATCATGACATTAGTCCATGGGGAGCCAAATTAAAAATAATATTTATTGTTAGATAAAATTCAATCTTTGTTTGCAAATTGCATGATTGACTATTTATTTAATTCCTGCAATTTACCATTCTTAGACTTAGGAATGGTTAGTTTAAGGACTGAACCAACTTAACTGAAATTTGACAACATAGTATTGGGTGGAGGTGAGATGATAGTACGTTAGGGAAGCCAACTCTAATAAGGTCAAGTATACTCTACTTGGTCTCTTTAGACTGGTGAAACTAGCCGAAGCTACCGATCCAAGACCCAAGCTAGTTAGACCAGAATTTTTCAAGAAATAGTTTTAAAAATGAAATCTCATTAAAAGGCTTTGTCAAGGAATGGGTTGATGATCCAATAAAGCTATGGCCAAAGAAGGCCTAGTGCCCTGCCAAGACCTGGAAGCCAATTTTTGAAATTCAGATTCAAATTATTCTTTGTCAAATTCGAATCTAACACAAATTTTCAGTTAATTGTAGATTCAAATTTTTTTTAATAAACTCAAAATCAACGGTTTTCAAAACTACTTCAATTTTTTTAAAAAATAATTATATCTACCAAAACCTTAAACTCAAAATCAATGGTTTTCAAAACTAATTCAATTTTTTTTATATAATTATATCTACCAAAACCTGTCTCACAAAACCTGTAAGGCTAACGTGATTGATAACCCTAGATTGGGTGAGACGACAAACTTAACTTAATCAAAATTCATTTAATAACTGCATTTTTTTTACTTAAATACAAATATTTAGTTTAGAACGGCACTGACTTAACGCTAGTCAAACCATGGTCAAAGTAATCAAACCATGATCAAAGTGGTCAAACCATGGTCAAAATAGTCAAACCATGGTCAAAGTAGTCAAGCCATGATCAAAATAGTCAAACCATGATCAAAATAGCCAAATCATGGTCAAACCATGGTTAAACCAGTCAAATCTGGTCAAACCTGGTTAAACAGATCTATCCCAGGCGCCCGTGAACCCTCGGGCGCCCCCACCTTATCTTGCCTATCTCCTTCAAGGCGAAAAGCTGCAAAAGGAATTGACAAGGGCGCCCGGGTCCTCACGGGCACCCCCATAGCCATGGTCAAAAGCAAAAGGCTGCCAAAAGACAACTGCAGCCTGCGGGGGGCGCCCTCGCCCTCCGGGGCACCCTCGCTCGCAGGGGCGCCCTCACACTCCAGGGCGCCCGGGAATGCCCTATAAAAGGGCTCCATGCCCCCATCTTTCTCTCCACACCCAAAATTCTTCTACTCTCCAACTTCCTTCTCTCCATGGTGACCTTGCAACCTTCTCAAGCTCTCATCCTCGACAATGCCTCCCCGAGCCGCCACCCGGTATAGTTTATTTGCATTTTAATTTTCCTTAAATGCTATTTTCCTTAAATGCAATTCCTTTATAATGTTAGAAAATGCCGAGCAAACCAAGCAAACCCCGGTGCCGAACCTAGTCCCGATCCTAGGTTCCCAACTTTAGCACTTTGTAACAAGTTTGCTCAAACAACCTATAAGCCCATAAAAACTAGTTATCTCAATAGACAATTCTTCACCCAATCTTGTCCCTTAGCAATGAATGTTATAAATTTTTACCTACTCGATAACCTAGTATTCTGCACTCATCCTATTAATACAACCTTATGTGCAGAATTCTATAATAATATAGTCAGACAAGATCAGCTCAGCTTTATCACCACAGTCCAAGGGATGCCTTTATCCATCACACCCTCCTTACTTAACCGATTTCTTGGACTACGATTCTCTCAGTCCACCTTTTGTTGCTATCCTCCTAGGGATCCTCCTTTTGATGCTCCCTACTCTCACATTACTCTAGATACCCTACACTCTTACTTCTATAGGCATGCTAGAAACCCCCTGGCCAGACGATTTCAGTCTGTTGACTTACAGGTGTTAGTGATATGAGAGAAGTGTCCTAAGGCAATCGCCTTATGATTGTAAACATTTATTTTAATAAATGAAAATTCACTATTTGAGTATACATGTTTGTGTATTTGATTGGGATCTTAAACTCATCTACTGAATGTCCACAATACAATTCACAGCATAAGAGAATTTGTGATGAGATCACAACTAGTGATTATCTCTACATGTGCAATTGTGAAGTATTGAAAATATCCCTAGTCAATGAATTGATAAAAACGGACACTATCAATTCTGTTGAGACTAGCATGGGTTATTGTCTAATCAGCTGATTCTCACTGGCTGGTGACATTGGGATGTCCGGAGATAAACATGGATGCTAGTTAAGGGAACTAGTTCATTGGAGTGACTAGCTGTAAAACTTCATATGGTAATCTATATAGATATGTCAGTGAAGTTCTTACTGCAGCTTAAGTGCGATGTTCCTTTGACTTGCGGTGTTCAAGTCATCTTGGTCATGGAGACTTATACTTTAACATCTTAAGCAAGCATCTCCAAGGAGGTGTGGACCCAGGATGATTGGGTATAAGCCGAAGTGCCCGAAGATGTTTGAACAGCCTACAAAGGATTCACCACTCCTTGCGAGGAGATGTATACCCAGGCCTATCGTCGGATTGTTACTCAAAGCCTCTGGCCAGAGCATGTCATGTTTAGAGTATGTGTCTCTTAAATACATGAGAGTAATTAGAAATCCAAAGGACGAGAAAGACACTACTTGGGCTAGGTGTGACGTAGTCAGCCTAGTGGGGACTGACACACACAGACCATGTCCTGAACCAAGTGGGTATAAGATGGTGAAGGGAATGGGGCACGATTCATTAGAGCTGCTGAAGGGTTTCAGAATCACTTCTGAGGTCAACCGTTGATCTTTCGATTAATTGGGGGTCATGATGTACTACTAGGTGCCACTCATGATCGTTCTATAATTGGTTGATTATAGACGGCCAACATAAATCGAAAGCCTATTTAGTCACACGCACTACGAGTAATCCGAGGGATTTAAAATGAGTTGAAAATTGGATTTTCCGATCAAGAGAAATAAGTCGAATCTGAGTTAATCAGAGGCGCAACGGAAGCTAAAAATGGCTAAGTCTTTTGAAGGCTTATTGGGCGAATTAAATGAGTTTAATTCGCGATGGGTTCGGCTCGGTTTGGCCGGCCAAAGAGGGTGCCAACCCTCTTTGGTTTGGCCGGCCACCACTTGGGGAGAAACCAATTTATTTGGTTTAATTAATAAAATAAATCTAGCGCGATTTGTTTTCTAAATTATGGATAAATAAATTTGTTTAAAGAAATTTATATAAAGAAATTTATAGAAATTTATTTTTTTTATGGAAATTAAAATGATCCATGGAATGGTTTATTTTAATTCTATAAAATCAATTATGAATTGATTTTACCATAATAAAGAAAATTTATAAATTTCTTGTAAAATTTATTCCATAATAAAAGGAGAGATGTATTTGTTTTATTATAAAGTTAGTTATAATAAAACTTGACTTAAACGGAATAATTCATAAGAAAATATGTAGGATAAATTTCTTATTAAAATTTCGTTAAGAGGGAAACTTGGCAAGGGAGAGGATACTATATAAAGGAACCAAAGGCAAGCCTTGAATTCCTAATTAAGTGATCAAGAGATTAATTCTCTTCCTCTCTCTCTTAATCTCTCCCTCTCCTTCTCCTTTCCTCCTAGGGCCGGCGCCCCCCCTTTGCTCACCCTAGGGCCGGCGTCCACCCACCTAGGGCCGGCGCATCACCCTCCCAATCCAAGGGATTGCCGTGAGTTGTCATCACCAAGAAGGAGCCAACGAAGAAGAAGAAGAAGCGGATCGCGTCTCCTTCCTTCCCGAAATTTAGATTCCGTTTCTTGGTGGTTAGTTTCCTTTCTTCTCACTTGATCTTCTAGTTGTGCCTTTGGAGAATCTAGTAGTTCTCGTCGGCACAAAACTCGTGACTTTGCGAAGTCATCCCGAAGAGAACTCGGCGTGGACGCGAATAGAGGCGGAGCTTCCAAGGGACGCTACGGTTGGATCTCGTCCCTTTCTTCGAGTTACGCAAGGTACAAAGTAAATTAGTTTATTTTTCCGCAAAGTTTTAATTTATGATCATGTCCACACATCATAAGGTTGCATGCTAGATACGTGGTTAAAATAATTTGAGAAATTATTTTATGCTAATTCTTCCGCTGCACGTAAAAATTTAAAATTTTACGAACCCGTATCCTTGTCAACATGCACCCGGTCCCAACAGTGGTATCAGAGCCGGTTAGTGTTCGACATAATCATATAATTGTTTTGTGGAAAACTTTGTCATAATCTCAATTTTGGAAAAATTTTCAATTATGGAAATTTTCCAATTATTATAAATTTTAGATTTAGGAATTTCAAAGTTTGGAAATCCTCATGAAATTTCGCAAACGTTTGAAATATCCTAGTTTCTGAAATTTTATGATAATTGTGAAAACTTCCCATCTTTGGAAACTTTCCAATTTTGGAAATTTTCTATTTTGGAAATTATCCAACTTTGGAAATATGTAAGTTTTCTTTGTACCAGAAACTTACAATTATTCTGAAAACCTATTATGAAATCTCGCAATTTTGGGCACTTTCTTTTTAGAAAGTCTAGACAAATTTATGGATCATTAATTGACAATTAAATTCGAATTGGTTTTAAATTATTAACAAAATTCTTTATTTTGGATTGAGCCTCGGGGAGCCGTCCAATTTAAAGTTAGTTGTTGTAATTTAATTTCCCATTTTGAATAAAATTGTCATGTTTAATTTGGATTGAGCCTCGGGGAGCCGTCCAAATTGGATTTACGACAAATTTCTTTTATTTGGGTATCTGAGCCTCGGGGAGCCACCCTTAGAAAATAATTTGTTGTAATTAATTAAATCCATGAATAAAATATGATTTAAGAGGTGATGCTCTTACATATTGTTGTCTCCAAAATTAATTAGGAAAATGGTTTCCTATAGAGTTTTCTTAAAAGAGATTTTCATGAAAATAATATGTGGTTGAATTAAGGGAATTGCCTCTTAATTTAATAAGATTTGATTTAGAGAAATCAAAGTCTTAAACATATTATTTCCGAAATTGATTATGACAATTTAGGAAATTTTTTCCCAAAACAATTCCTTGAATAAAGTATGAAATTAGAATTAGGAAATCCGGTTCCTAATTCAATTAATGAGACTTGATAAATTAAGTCACATACATACTTTATTAAGGAAATCGTTAGTCATGACATAATTATATGTCATGAATGTGCTTAGAAAAGAAAGGAGGAGACCTAAAACCCCTTACAAAATATTAAGGCTAACACCTTCCATTAATATGGTTAGAACCGGAGTTTTGTTTCTCGTTTGGGTTGATGGACACATCCATGCCCGACTTGAACCTCAACATGTTCAAACCATGGAATTAGTTTATGAATAATATAGTTGGTGTCAGAGGTCAATCCTTAGTTTTGGTTGTTGGACACATCCAAGCCTGACTAAACGGTTGAATGAGCTCCAACCATATTAAAACTATTTCTTGATTAATGGGTCAGCCTTAAGCTTGGAGCATCGATTTGTTGTGCCACAGCCAAGGTCGATGTAAAGAGAGGTGCAGTTGGGTGCTATGTATAATGTTGCATACTTGTTAATGAGTTAACAACCCAATGATTTATGCAAACATTCAATTAGTTGATAGCATAAAGTGATAGTTACATATATGTGATATGTAATCGGTATAATTACCTACCTTCATAGCTAAGAATAACTTGATGGCCACAGCCATGGTTGTTCTTATCTATGGTTGGATATCAACCTATTTGGAGATGTTCCTACGATCTCCCGAATTGATAAAAAGGGTTATTCAATTTGAAAAATAAATAGGATTTTATTAATGTATGTTGATACATTCTTTAATCATTCTTCTCACATAAGCTCAATTTGTATTTCTAGGATAATCACTCGATCATGTCTTCTCTGAATTTGCGTTCCATTTTGGACACTAATAAACTGACTGGGCCAAACTTCATGGACTGGCTTCGAAACCTGAGGATAGTCCTCAAGGCAGAGAAGTTTGCTTATGTCCTTGAAGATCAACTTCCCAACCGTCCTCCTGAAAATGCAACTCCAGACCAGTTTCCTGAGTTGCTCAACCTGCTGAAGACTGTAGAGCCTTCTGTGAAGCAGGATCAAAAGACGGTACTGTTAGTTGGTTCCTCGAAGAAAGGTTCTAAGAGGAAGGCCAAAGAACAGAATAAGGGAAAGAAGAAAAGGGCCAAAAAGACTGAAAATACCCTAAAAGGCACTTGCCATCACTGTGGCAAGGAGGTTCACGGGCGAAGAAACTGCAAGGTTTATCTTGAGTCTTTGAAAGAGAAGGCATCCGATGCCCCATCCTCTTCAAGTATCTTCGTTATTGAATGTCACTCTATTTCCTCAAACACCTGGGTACTTGATACTGGGTGTAGCTCACATATATGTAATGACATACAGGGGCTAAGGAATAGAAGAAGACTCGTCAAGGGAGAAGCGAATTTGCGAGTTGGAAACGGAGCAAAGATTGCTGCTGTTGCCATCGGAACATATTTGCTAAAGCTCCCTACAGGACGTGTCTTAGAATTGGATAATTGTTATTTTGTTCCTTCGTTAATAAAGAACATTGTATCTATTTCATGATTGAATGAAAAGGGTTATCATTTAACTTTTAGTAACAATTGTTGTTACATAACTTTAAATGGCGTTCTTTATGGGAATGGAACTTTGTTCAATGGTATCTACACGTTAGATTTATCCGGTGACGTTTTCAATATCGAAGTTAGCAACAAACGTGCTCAAATAGATAATCGAATAGACTCCTACACGTGGCATTGTCGTCTTGGCCATGTAAGTAAGAAACGCATGACCAAATTACACCGATGTGGAATTTTGGAATCATTTGAACCCGGTTCATTTGATACATGCGAATCATGCTTAAAAGGCAAGATGACCAAATTACCCTTCTCTGGAAAAGGTAATCCAGTGGGAGAATTGCTTAGTCTAATACATACTGATGTATGTGGACCAATGTCAACTCTTGCACAAGGAGGCTATAGCTACTTCATCACCTTTATCGATGATCACTCACGATTCGGGTATGTGTTCTTGATGAAACACAAATCTGAAGCTTTTGAGAAATTCAAAGAGTTCAGAAATGAAGTAGAGAAACAGCTTGGCAAAAGTATTAAGATACTTCGATCCGATCGAGGTGGTGAATACTTAAGTCAAGAGTTTCAAGATTATCTTAGGGACAATGGGATATTGTCCCAATGGACTCCGCCATATACACCACAGCATAATGGTGTATCTGAGAGGCGCAACCGAACCTTAATGGACATGGTTAGGTCGATGATGAATCATGCAACTCTTCCAAAATCCTTTTGGGGCTATGCACTTAAGACAGCTGTTTACTTGCTAAACAGAGTCCCGACCAAGGTAGTCTCTACTACTCCATATGAGACATGGAATAGTAAGAAACCTCACTTAACTCACCTTAAGATATGGGGTTGTCCTGCTTATGTGAAGCGGACTGTATCAGACAAATTGGATGCTAAGTCTGATAAATGTCTATTTATTGGATACCCTAAGGAAACGAAGGGTTACCAATTCTATCATCCCTTGGAACAAAAGGTGTTTGTTTCAAGGCATGTTGTATTTCTGGAAAAAGAATTTCTTTTACAAGAAAACAGTGGGAGTGGCATTGAACTTGATGAAGTTCAAGAAACTCCAATAGACATTACAGAGACACCTAGTCTAGACCCACAACCAATAACTCATAATGATGAGCTATCAGTTGAACCTAAAACAACACCACCTCTTCGTAGATCTGATAGGACACGCAATATTCCAGAGAGATACGGATTTCTCATAAGCGAATCGAATGACGTGTTACTCATAAGCGATGACGAACCTATCAGTTATGAAGATGTTCTGAAATGTTCAGAAAGGGACAAATGGCTTGAAGCCATGAAGTCGGAAATGGATTCCATGTACGAAAATCAAGTATGGGACTTGGTTAACCCACCTGAAGGGATTAAACCCATAGGGTGCAAGTGGGTTTTCAAGAAGAAAACCGACATGGAAGGTAATGTTGTTACCTTTAAGGCTAGATTAGTGGCAAAAGGATATCGTCAGAAACAAGGAATTGATTATGACGAAACCTATTCGCCAGTAGCTATGCTTAAATCCATTCGGATGCTCCTAGCCATAGCAGCTCATTATGATTATGAGATATGGCAAATGGATGTGAAAACAACTTTCCTTAATGGAAACCTGCTTGAGGATGTATACATGATACAACCTGAAGGTTTCACATCGGTTGATAAAACCAAAGTATGCAAGCTTCGACGATCCATATATGGACTGAAGCAAGCATCTAGGAGCTGGAACATCCGTTTTGATGAGACAATCAAAGAGTTTGATTTCTCACAAAATCCTGACGAACCTTGTGTGTACAAGAAGGTTAGTGGGAGTGCAGTCGTATTCCTAGTATTATATGTCGATGACATATTACTTATAGGAAACGATATATCAGTTTTACAGACAGTTAAAATTTGGTTGTCCAAAACTTTCTCCATGAAAGACCTGGGAGAAGCAACCTATATCCTTGGGATTAGAATCTATAGAGATAGATCAAAACGGTTGCTTGGTCTTTCGCAGTCTACGTATATAGACCGAGTGCTAAAAAGGTTTAGCATGTCGGAATCCAAGAAAGGTTACCTTCCCATCAGGCATGGGATCAACCTTTCAAAGTCTATGTGTCCGCGCACAGAAGACGAGAGGATTTGCATGAATAAGATTCCTTATGCATCCGCGATAGGATCTATCATGTATGCTATGTTATGTACAAGGCCCGATGTATCGTATGCTTTGAGCATCACAAGCAGATACCAGTCGGATCCAGGAATGGATCATTGGGCGGCTGTCAAGACAATCCTTAAGTACTTAAGAAGAACTAAGGATGTGTTCCTAATATATGGAGAAGGAGATATGGTAATACGTGGGTATACAGATGCCAGTTCCAGACAGATAAGGATGACTCCAAATCTCAGTCTGGATACGTATTTACTTTGAATGGAGGCGCAATAAGTTGGAAGAGTTCCAAACAAGACACCGTAGCGGATTCTACCACGGAAGCGGAATATATCGCAGCTTCGGAAGCAGCAAAGGAAGCAGTCTGGATCAAGAAGTTCGTCTCCGAACTTGGTGTGGTTCCAACCATTGATGAAGCAGTGCCGGTTTACTGCGACAACAATGGAGCTATTGCACAAGCAAAGGAACCAAGGTCTCATCATCGATCCAAACACGTGCTTCGCCGCTATCATCTGATCAGAGAGATTATAAGTAGGAATGATATACAAATTGAGAAAATTCCCACTGAAAGGAATTTAGCGGATCCTTTAACTAAGGCCTTGCCTCAGAGCAAGTTTGAGGGTCATGTTAGAGCCTGTGGTATTGGATACCGTAGCGATTGGCATTAGGCCAAGTGGGAGTTTGTTAGTGATATGAGAGAAGTGTCCTAAGGCAATCGCCTTATGATTGTAAACATTTATTTTAATAAATGAAAATTCACTATTTGAGTATACATGTTTGTGTATTTGATTGGGATCTTAAACTCATCTACTGAATGTCCGCAATACAATTCACAGCATAAGAGAATTTGTGATGAGATCACAACTAGTGATTATCTCTACATGTGCAATTGTGAAGTATTGAAAATATCCCTAGTCAATGAATTGATAAAAACGGACACTATCAATTCTGTTGAGACTAGCATGGGTTATTCTCTAATCAGCTGATTCTCACTGGCTGGTGACATTGGGATGTCCGGAGATAAACATGGATGCTAGTTAAGGGAACTAGTTCATTGGAGTGACTAGCTGTAAAACTTCATATGGTAATCTATATAGATATGTCAGTGAAGTTCTTACTGCAGCTTAAGTGCGATGTTCCTTTGACTTGCGGTGTTCAAGTCATCTTGGTCATGGAGACTTATACTTTAACATCTTAAGCAAGCATCTCCAAGGAGGTGTGGACCCAGGATGATTGGGTATAAGCCGAAGGTGCCCGAAGATGTTTGAACAGCCTACAAAGGATTCACCACTCCTTGCGAGGAGATGTATACCCAGGCCTATCGTCGGATTGTTACTCAAAGCCTCTGGCCAGAGCATGTCATGTTTAGAGTATGAGTCTCTTAAATACATGAGAGTAATTAGAAATCCAAAGACGAGAAAGACACTACTTGGGCTAGGTGTGACGTAGTCAGCCTAGTGGGGACTGACACACATAGACCGTGTCCTGAACCAAGTGGGTATAAGATGGTGAAGGGAATGAGGCACGATTCATTAGAGCTGCTGAAGGGTTTCAGAATCACTTCTGAGGTCAACCGTTGATCTTTCGATTAATTGGGGGTCATGATGTACTACTAGGTGCCACTCATGATCGTTCTATAATTGGTTGATTATAGACGGCCAACATAAATCGAAAGCCTATTTAGTCACACGCACTACGAGTAATCCGAGGGATTTAAAACGAGTTGAAAATTGGATTTTCCGATCAAGAGAAATAAGTCGAATCTGAGTTAATCAGAGGCGCAACGGAAGCTAAAATGGCTAAGTCTTTTGAAGGCTTATTGGGCGAATTAAATGAGTTTAATTCGCGATGGGTTCGGCTCGGTTTGGCCGGCCAAAGAGGGTTCCAACCCTCTTGGTTTGGCCGGCCACCACTTGGGGAGAAACCAATTTATTTGGTTTAATTAATAAAATAAATCTAGCGCGATTTTTTTATAAATTATGGATAAATAAATTTGTATAAATAAATTTATATAAAGAATTATAGAAATTTATTTTTTTATGGAAATTAAAATGATCCATGGAATGGTTTATTTTAATTCTATAAAATCAATTATGAATTGATTTTACCATAATAAAGAAAATTTATAAATTTCTTGTAAAATTTATTCCATAATAAAAGGAGAGCTGTATTTGTTTTATTATAAAGTTAGTTATAATAAAACTTGGCTTTAAACGG
>JAGFNQ010000594.1:0-81955 GCA_024364735.1 Boesenbergia rotunda | reverse complement strand
AATAATATGTGGTTGAATTAAGGGAATTGCCTCTTAATTTAATAAGATTTGATTTAGAGAAATCAAAGTCTTAAACATATTATTTCCGAAATTGATTATGACAATTTAGGAAATTTTTTCCCAAAACAATTCCTTGAATAAAGTATGAAATTAGAATTAGGAAATCTGGTTCCTAATTCAATTAATGAGACTTGATAAATTAAGTCACATACATACTTTATTAAGGAAATCGTTAGTCATGACATAATTATATGTCATGAATGTGCTTAGAAAAGAAAGGAGGAGACCAAAACCCCTTACAAAATATTAAGGCTAACACCTTCCATTAATATGGTTAGAACCGGAGTTTTGTTTCTCGTTTGGGTTGATGGACACATCCATGCCCGGCTTGAACCTCAACATGTTCAAACCATGGAATTAGTTTATGAATAATATAGTTGGAGTCAGAGGTCAATCCTTAGTTTTGGTTGTTGGACACATCCAAGCCTGACTAAACGGTTGAATGAGCTCCAACCATATTAAAACTATTTCTTGATTAATGGGTCAGCCTTAAGCTTGGAGCATCGATTTGTTGTGCCACAGCCAAGGTCGATGTAAAGAGAGGTGCAGTTGGGTGCTATGTATAATGTTGCATACTTGTTAATGAGTTAACAACCCAATGATTTATGCAAACATTCAATTAGTTGATAGCATAAAGTGATAGTTACATATATGTGATATGTAATCGGTATAATTACCTACCTTCATAGCTAAGAATAACTTGATGGCCACAGCCATGGTTGTTCTTATCTATGGTTGGATATCAACCTATTTGGAGATGTTCCTACGATCTCCCGAATTGATAAAAAGGGTTATTCAATTTGAAAAATAAATAGGATTTTATTAATGTATGTTGATACATTCTTTAATCATTCTTCTCACATAAGCTCAATTTGTATTTCTAGGATAATCACTCGATCATGTCTTCTCTGAATTTGCGTTCCATTTTGGACACTAATAAACTGACTGGGCCAAACTTCATAGACTGGCTTCGAAACCTGAGGATAGTCCTCAAGGCAGAGAAGTTTGCTTATGTCCTTGAAGATCAACTTCCCAACCATCCTCTTGAAAATGCAACTCCAAACCAGTTTCCTGAGTTGCTCAACCTGCTGAAGACTGTAGAGCTTTCTGTGAAGCAGGATCAAAAGACGGTACTGTTAGTTGGTTCCTCGAAGAAAGGTTCTAAGAGGAAGGCCAAAGAACAGAATAAGGGAAAGAAGAAAAGGGCCAAAAAGACTCAAAATACCCTAAAAGGCACTTGCCATCACTGTGGCAAGGAGGTTCACTGGCGAAGAAACTGCAAGGTTTATCTTGAGTCTTTGAAGAGAAGGCATCCGATGCCCCATCCTCTTCAAGTATCTTCGTTATTGAATGTCACTCTATTTCCTCAAACACATGGGTACTTGATACTGGGTGTAGCTCACATATATGTAATGACATACAGGGGCTAAGGAATAGAAGAAGACTCGTCAAGGGAGAAGCGAATTTGCGAGTTGGAAATGGAGCAAAGATTGCTGCTGTTGCCATCGGAACATATTTGCTAAAGCTCCCCACTGGACGTGTCTTAGAATTGGATAATTGTTATTTTGTTCCTTCGTTAATAAAGAACATTGTATCTATTTCATGATTGAATGAAAAGGGTTATCATTTAACTTTTAGTAACAATTGTTGTTACATAACTTTAAATGGCGTTCTTTATGGGAATGGAACTTTGTGCAATGGTATCTACACGTTAGATTTATCCGTGACGTTTTCAATATCGAAGTTAGCAACAAACGTGCTCGAATAGATAATCGAATAGACTCCTACACTTGGCATTGTCGTCTTGGCCATGTAAGTAAGAAACGCATGACCGAATTACACCGATGTGGAATTTGGAATCATTTGAACCCGGTTCATTTGATACATGCGAATCATGCTTAAAAGGCAAGATGACCAAATTACCCTTTTCTGGAAAAGGTAATCCAGTGGGAGAATTGCTTGGTCTAATACATACTGATGTATGTGGACCAATGTCAACTCTTGCACAAGGAGGCTATAGCTACTTCATCACCTTTATCGATGATCACTCACGATTCGGGTATGTGTTCTTGATGAAACACAAATCTGAAGCTTTTGAGAAATTCAAAGAGTTCAGAAATGAAGTAGAGAAACAGCTTGGCAAAAGTATTAAGATACTTCGATCCGATCGAGGTGGTGAATACTTAAGTCAAGAGTTTCAAGATTATCTTAGGGACAATGGGATATTGTCCCAATGGACTCCGCCATATACACCACAGCATAATGGTGTATCTGAGAGGCGCAACCGAACCTTATGGACATGGTTAGGTCGATGATGAATCATGCAACTCTTCCAAAATCCTTTTGGGGCTATGCACTTAAGACAGCTGTTTACTTGCTAAACAGAGTCCCGACCAAGGTAGTCTCTACTACTCCATATGAGACATGGAATAGTAAGAAACCTCACTTAACTCACCTTAAGATATGGGGTTGTCCTGCTTATGTGAAGCGGACTGTATCAGACAAATTGGATGCTAAGTCTGATAAATGTCTATTTATTGGATACCCTAAGGAAACGAAGGGTTACCAATTCTATCATCCCTTGGAACAAAAGGTGTTTGTTTCAAGGCATGTTGTATTTCTGGAAAAAGAATTTCTTTTACAAGAAAACAGTGGGAGTGGCATTGAACTTGATGAAGTTCAAGAAACTCCAATAGACATTACAGAGACACCTAGTCTAGACCCACAACCAATAACTCATAATGATGAGCTATCAGTTGAACCTAAAACAACACCACCTCTTCGTAGATCTGATAGGACACGCAATATTCCAGAGAGATACGGATTTCTCATAAGCGAATCGAATGACGTGTTACTCATAAGCGATGACGAACCTATCAGTTATGAAGATGTTCTGAAATGTTCAGAAAGGGACAAATGGCTTGAAGCCATGAAGTCGGAAATGGATTCCATGTACGAAAATCAAGTATGGGACTTGGTTAACCCACCTGAAGGGATTAAACCCATAGGGTGCAAGTGGGTTTTCAAGAAGAAAACCGACATGGAAGGTAATGTTGTTACCTTTAAGGCTAGATTAGTGGCAAAAGGATATCGTCAGAAACAAGGAATTGATTATGACGAAACCTATTCGCCAGTAGCTATGCTTAAATCCATTCGGATGCTCCTAGCCATAGCAGCTCATTATGATTATGAGATATGGCAAATGGATGTGAAAACAGCTTTCCTTAATGGAAACCTGCTTGAGGATGTATACATGATACAACCTGAAGGTTTCACATCGGTTGATAAAACCAAAGTATGCAAGCTTCGACGATCCATATATGGACTGAAGCAAGCATCTAGGAGCTGGAACATCCGTTTTGATGAGACAATCAAAGAGTTTGATTTCTCACAAAATCCTGACGAACCTTGTGTGTACAAGAAGGTTAGTGGGAGTGCAGTCGTATTCCTAGTATTATATGTCGATGACATATTACTTATAGGAAACGATATATCAGTTTTACAGACAGTTAAAATTTGGTTGTCCAAAACTTTCTCCATGAAAGACCTGGGAGAAGCAACCTATATCCTTGGGATTAGAATCTATAGAGATAGATCAAAACGGTTGCTTGGTCTTTCGCAGTCTACGTATATAGACCGAGTGCTAAAAAGGTTTAGCATGTCGGAATCCAAGAAAGGTTACCTTCCCATCAGGCATGGGATCAACCTTTCAAAGTCTATGTGTCCGCGCACAGAAGACGAGAGGATTTGCATGAATAAGATTCCTTATGCATCCGCGATAGGATCTATCATGTATGCTATGTTATGTACAAGGCCCGATGTATCGTATGCTTTGAGCATCACAAGCAGATACCAGTCGGATCCAGGAATGGATCATTGGGCGGCTGTCAAGACAATCCTTAAGTACTTAAGAAGAACTAAGGATGTGTTCCTAATATATGGAGAAGGAGATATGGTAATACGTGGGTATACAGATGCCAGTTTCCAGACAGATAAGGATGACTCCAAATCTCAGTCTGGATACGTATTTACTTTGAATGGAGGCGCAATAAGTTGAAAGAGTTCCAAACAAGACACCGTAGCGGATTCTACCACGGAAGCGGAATATATCGCAGCTTCGGAAGCAGCAAAGGAAGCAGTCTGGATTAAGAAGTTCGTCTCCGAACTTGGTGTGGTTCCAACCATTGATGAAGCAGTGCCGGTTTACTGCGACAACAATGGAGCTATTGCACAAGCAAAGGAACCAAGGTCTCATCAGCGATCCAAACACGTGCTTCGCCGCTATCATCTGATCAGAGAGATTATAAGTAGGATTGATATACAAATTGAGAAAATTCCCACTGAAAGGAATTTAGCGGATCCTTTAACTAAGGCCTTGCCTCAGAGCAAGTTTGAGGGTCATGTTAGAGCCTGTGGTATTGGATACCGTAGCGATTGGCATTAGGCCAAGTGGGAGTTTGTTAGTGATATGAGAGAAGTGTCCTAAGGCAATCACCTTATGATTGTAAACATTTATTTTAATAAATGAAAATTCACTATTTGAGTATACATGTTTGTGTATTTGATTGGGATCTTAAACTCATCTACTGAATGTCCGCAATACAATTCACAGCATAAGAGAATTTGTGATGAGATCACAACTAGTGATTATCTCTACATGTGCAATTGTGAAGTATTGAAAATATCCCTAGTCAATGAATTGATAAAACGGACACTATCAATTCTATTGAGACTAGCATGGGTTATTCTCTAATCAGCTGATTCTCACTGGCTGGTGACATTGGGATGTCCGGAGATAAACATGGATGCTAGTTAAGGGAACTAGTTCATTGGAGTGACTAGCTGTAAAACTTCATATGGTAATCTATATAGATATGTCAGTGAAGTTCTTACTGCAGCTTAAGTGCGATGTTCCTTTGACTTGCGGTGTTCAAGTCATCTTGGTCATGGAGACTTATACTTTAACATCTTAAGCAAGCATCTCCAAGGAGGTGTGGACCCAGGATGATTGGGTATAAGCCGAAGTGCCCGAAGATGTTTGAACAGCCTACAAAGGATTCACCACTCCTTGCGAGGAGATGTATACCCAGGCCTATCGTCGGATTGTTACTCAAAGCCTCTGGCCAGAGCATGTCATGTTTAGAGTATGAGTCTCTTAAATACATGAGAGTAATTAGAAATCCAAAGGACGAGAAAGACACTACTTGGGCTAGGTGTGACGTAGTCAGCCTAGTGGGGACTGACACACATAGACCGTGTCCTGAACCAAGTGGGTATAAGATGGTGAAGGGAATGAGGCACGATTCATTAGAGCTGCTGAAGGGTTTCAGAATCACTTCTGAGGTCAACCGTTGATCTTTCGATTAATTGGGGGTCATGATGTACTACTAGGTGCCACTCATGATCGTTCTATAATTGGTTGATTATAGACGGCCAACATAAATCGAAAGCCTATTTAGTCACACGCACTACGAGTAATCCGAGGGATTTAAAACGAGTTGAAAATTGGATTTTCCGATCAAGAGAAATAAGTCGAATCTGAGTTAATCAGAGGCGCAACGGAAGCTAAAAATGGCTAAGTCTTTTGAAGGCTTATTGGGCGAATTAAATGAGTTTAATTCGCGATGGGTTCGGCTCGGTTTGGCCGGCCAAAGAGGGTTCCAACCCTCTTTGGTTTGGCCGGCCACCACTTGGGGAGAAACCAATTTATTTGGTTTAATTAATAAAATAAATCTAGCGCGATTTGTTTTATAAATTATGGATAAATAAATTTGTATAAATAAATTTATATAAAGAAATTTATAGAAATTTATTTTTTTTATGGAAATTAAAATGATCCATGGAATGGTTTATTTTAATTCTATAAAATCAATTATGAATTGATTTTACCATAATAAAGAAAATTTATAAATTTCTTGTAAAATTTATTCCATAATAAAAGGAGAGCTGTATTTGTTTTATTATAAAGTTAGTTATAATAAAACTTGGCTTAAACGGAATAATTCATAAGAAAATTTATAGGATAAATTTCTTATTAAAATTCCGTTAAGAAGGAGACTTGGCAAGGGAGAGGATACTATATAAAGGAACCAAAGGCAAGCCTTGAATTCCTAATTAAGTGATCAAGAGATTAATTCTCTTCCTCTCTCTCTTAATCTCTCCCTCTCCTTCTCCTTTCCTCCTAGGGCCGGCGCCCCCCTTTGCTCACCCTAGGGCCGGCGTCCACCCACCTAGGGCCGGCGCATCACCCTCCCAATCCAAGGGATTGCCGTGAGTTGTCATCACCAAGAAGGAGCCAACGAAGAAGAAGAAGAAGCGGATCGCGTCTCCTTCCTTCCCGGAATTTAGATTCCGTTTCTTGGTGGTTAGTTTCCTTTCTTCTCACTTGATCTTCTAGTTGTGCCTTTGGAGAATCTAGTAGTTCTCGTCGGCACAAAACTCGTGACTTTGCGAAGTCATCCCGAAGAGAACTCGGCGTGGAAGCGAATAGAGGCGGAGCTTCCAAGGGACGCTATGGTTGGATCTCGTCCCTTTCTTCGAGTTACGCAAGGTACAAAGTAAATTAGTTTATTTTTTCGCAAAGTTTTAATTTATGATCATGTCCACACATCATAAGGTTGCATGCTAGATACGTGGTTAAAATAATTTGAGAAATTATTTTATGCTAATTCTTCCGCTGCACGTAAAAATTTAAAATTTTACGATCCCGTATCCTTGTCAACATGCACCCGATCCCAACAACAGGCTCAGGATTACGCTCAATATAGAGTTGTAGTCCGCTGTATTCTGCCCTTATCTACTAGAGACGTAGCTACCATGCGACCATTTCACACTTTCCTCCTTTATGCACTGATTCATCATCTTGACATCGACATTGGACTCGACATATTCCATGTGATCCTACATGAATCCAGTGTTACCACGCAGGGGTGGGTACGCACTCCCTATTACCACATCATCACTTCCATCCTTCATCATCATGGTCGTAACATCACCGAGGGAGAGATGACCGCATTGACTGATTTCGATGAGATAGGTTATAGGAACTTCTCCCTAGCTGGAATAGAGGTCTCGGGTACCAGGGTTTTGTCTTGGAGACGTCAGAGAGCCGTACCCCAGATCGACTCTGACGAGGAGGTTGAGGTCGATGTCGGAGATCTGGCAGCCGAGGTTCGTGAGCACATATACGAGCCACCACCGCTGACCATCGACCAACGCTTCACTCAGATGCAGACGGAGCTCCACAGCCTCCGAGAGGAGGTCGAGGCTTACCACTTCGAGCAGATGGATGCTCGAAGAGCCGATCGAGAAGTAGATGATGCTCGATACACTGAGATAATGTCACTACTCAGAGCGTGGCAGCCCAGCTCTTCTGATCATCCTGGTCCCTCGTCCTAGATCTGATTAGCATTGTACTAATGACTTTTGACTGCCCCTACTCAGTAGGGTTGACTGATGTTTGACTTATTGACTGTGCTGGTCCTCTTTCATACCAGCTGACTTATGGGGTTGACTACTTGCTATTTCATGATTATCTGAGTTAGGACTATGCTTTGTAGAATAGGTTTACTCTACTTTTGATTTTTTTTTTTTGCTTTATTTGATTTGAAAAATCAGTTTTTTTAAAACCGCTTTACTTGGTTTAAAATAATCTTTTTAAATAGATTTTTTGACTTAGTTTT
The DNA here is from genome assembly GCA_024364735.1 of Boesenbergia rotunda. NCBI lineage: Eukaryota > Viridiplantae > Streptophyta > Magnoliopsida > Zingiberales > Zingiberaceae > Boesenbergia > Boesenbergia rotunda. Next base: position 74,213 of record JAGFNQ010000594.1, on the reverse strand, counting down.
ATTTTCAAAAACTACCCCCTTCAAAACTAGGGTCTTTTTCGCAAATGGACTTAGCCTAGGCCTAACCCTAGAACTGCATGCACCTATAGATCTAGAAGCCAGCATCTCACAAGCACCTTAAGGTACTGTTGATTGATAACCTAGAATGGGTTGAGATGCTTAGGTCTTTGCCTTAATTCAAGATGCTTTAAGTCAGTGCATCTGCAGTAATTGGGGCACTAAATACAACTTAAACAATAATAAAGTTAAGTGTCAAGTTTAAAAATCTAACTTGAACAGAACACTTAACTCGACTAACCCTCGCAAAAACTACTATTTATAACAGTTAGTAAGTAGCTAATTGGGTTAGACATGTCCCTAAAGAGATAATTGAAATGGTTTGATTCAGTTTATCTTGCATTGGTTTAGTACAGCACATTAATTCTTTATTTTGCAATTTATTTATGCAATTTATTTATGCAATTTATTTATTTTCTTCCTGCTATATTACTTTGTTTTTTGATATATGGCAAAGGGGGAGAGATAGGAAAGGAGAGAAGCGTTAAAATTTTTTTCAAAATTCAAATTTTCAAAACTTTATCCTTTCTTCAAAAAGTACTTAATCTATTTGTTTTCAAATGTACTAAGTTTTTCTCCAAAGTTTCTCTAAGTAAAGCTGCTTTCAAATTTTTTTTAGTACTTAAAACTTAAAGATGCTTTCAAATCTTTTTTAGTACTTAAAACTTAAAGCTACTTTCAAATTTTTTTTGTACTTAAAACTAAAGCAGCTTTCAAAGCTTTTTTGGTACTTAAACTTAAAGCTACTTTCAAAGTACTTAAACTAAAGTCATTTTCAAAAATATTTTTAAACACTTAAAATCAAGCTGTTTTTCAAAAAGTTTTGTTAAGTACTTAAAACTTAAGTAGTTGTAAATTTTGCTAAGTACTTATCTTAAACTTAAGCTATGGTTCTAAGAACTTAAAACTTCAGAAGATGCTTCTTTTCTACTGACATGAAATTTCTTAAAGTGTAAATCTTCAAAAGTGCACAACCAATTTTTTATTGTTTCTTTTGAAAATTGTTCTAAGCGTTTGAAAAAGTAATTCCATCATTAAACATAGAAACCCCACGAACATTTGAAAAACCTAGGGGGAGATTCCTTCCAGGGGGAGGAAACTAAAAATTCACTTCATCTATTATGATTAACATAACTTTTTGAACCGGGTTGCCATAAATCAAAAAGGGGGAGATTGTTGGTGTAGATAGCACCCAAGTCGAACCTGTGTTTTGATCAATGGCAAAGGGTTCAAAAGTTAAGATATTTTATTTTTCTAACATACTATTTGAGAGTGCAGATTAAAGTCCTAGCGAAGGACTGCTAGGCACCTAGCGAAGGACTGCTAGGCATCAGAACCCTAAGACCCAGCAAAGGGCTGCTGGGCACCTAGCGAAGGGCTGCTAGGAGTTAAAGACCAGGCGAAGGACTGTCTGGAACTGAAGACCTGGCGAACGACTGCCTGGAACTGAAGACCTGGCGATGGACAGCTAGGCACCTGGCGAAGGACTGCTGGGCAAAAGTCCAACCGGAGGAGCCGATTGGCATTAGGTAAATTCTCCTGAGAGGAGTAGGTGAGGACACGTTCCCCGTCGAGGGAACAGTAGGCGTCGGTTCGACCTAGGGTTCCATTTTGGAGACCCAAAGTCAGAACCAAGATAGCTAAGGCTGTATAAACCTAATACTCTATTGCTTCATATTGTTTTGGACTAACCCTGGATGCAGGACCGAAGAAACGTGTGTCTGCAGCTCAGAATGCCCAAAGGAGAGAGGCAAGTAGCTGAGCAGGGCGCCCCCAGTGTCCCGGGCACCCCCAAGGCCAATACAAAACAAGTGAAGCAAAGAAGTGCTTCGGTAGCTTACTGGGCGGGGCGCCCCCATGCTCCTGGGCGCCCCTTGCGTCTCGGGCACCCCTAGTGCCCAGGGCGCCCCGCGCTTAAGCCAGCGAAGCGGATAAACCTCATCCAGCCGAGAAGCTCACTGAAAGGGTCAACCAGGGCGCCCCCAGCGTCCCGGGCGCCCCCAAAGTCAATCCTCAGCCCTATTCGAGTGGGATAAAGGCTGACCGAGATAATTCCGGATCGGTTGACACATGGGGGGCGCCCCCAACGTTCAGGGCGCCCCAAAGTGCTATAAATAGCACCCAACCTCAAGGCTTCTCAACAAGAACTTCTTCCAACGCTTTCACGCTCTTCTACTTGAGGCGCTCTGCTACAGATACCTCCCAACTCGAGATACAAGCGCCGACGACGTCCCTCTGCTCCGAGATACATTCTACACCAGACGTCGGTAATGAAGAGCTGTCTTTTTCTTTACTGCACTATTATTGTAATCATCCTACTGTAAACTGTTTTGCGCATATAGAATTGCCCACAGTAAACGGTCAACGACCGTGGGCTTTGGAGTAGGAGCCGACCGCGACTCCGAACCAAGTAAAATCTTGGTGTTTGCGTGTTGTTTAGTTTTAATTTCTGCTGTGCATTCTCTATCTTACAATCCGAAACGTTTTACGATATTCACCCCCCTCTATCGTCTTCTCTCGATCCAACACAAGGATGTTGTATGGTTTTTGGTAATGTCCAAACCCTAAGTTTATATGTCATGCATTATGACCCTGTATGTTATATTAGGTATCATGTTCTAGTAGGATTTATTTATGAATGTCTTCCACCATATGTTATGAACACATATGTCGTGAGATGGGTAGAAGTATGCATGCGTTAGAATAAACACTTTGGACATATGTATAAGATAGTTATGTAAACTTATTCATGTTTATGTTGAATGTTATGAACCTAGATGGTATGTATCATGTTCGTATGAATCTTACCCATGCATGTTTTATGATAGATACCATGATCATGTATGATATGTGATATGTACCATGTATGTAATGCATGCTTACCTGAGGTACCGTGATCATGCAAGCTTTATGAACTAAGATGATGTTTATACCTCAGGACATAATTATGTATGTATGTCATATCTTATGAATGAAAATGATGAATGAAGATAAGGTTCATGCCTTTGAGGCATAATGATGATATACAATAAAAATGATGAATGAAGATAAGGTTCATGCCCTCGAGGCATAAGGATGATATGCAATGAAAATGATGAATAAAGATAATGTTCATGCTTGTAAGGCATAATGATGATGCTATGGATTAAGTATGAATGATGAAATGTTAAGTATGCTTTATACCATGCCCCATGTAATAGGATCCTGTTTATGTCTTTAATTATGCCATATATGTTGTATGAATGAAAGAAGCATGTGAAACTATTTTACATTATGAATGAGCTTGTACCGGACCTGAGTAAGGTCCACGGTTCTGGACTACCGATGAAGCTGTCCACGGTTCTGGACTATCGATGAAGCTGTCCACGGTTTTGGACTACCGATGAAGCTGTCCACGGTTCTGGGTGTAACGACCCGAAAAATTCTCTTAATATTTCCTTAAAATATTAAGCATGCTTAGATAATTTTCCGAGGAACCTAGAAATATTAATGCGAACTTTGGCCTAGAAAATCCATGTTTTCTCATTTAAATTAGGAAAAAGGGCACTAATGAGCCTTATATGGGCTTTCTAGTACCATAATTTTTGGTGGATTTTAGGTGAAAATTAGTATAAATATAAAGGGATTTTAATAAGAAATATTAACATAATTATGGGGGAATTTTTAAAGGATTTTCGGAATTTTAGGGAAATAAAAAGAAAAAAATAAAATAAAAATAAGGTGCATGGCCCAAGGATTGAACCTTGGACCTCTTGTACAACCATGTATGCACTAACCAACTCACCTAGCAAGGTAATGTTATGAGGGAATGAAGTGGATATTGGTTAAAGCATAGAAGAAGATGAAGGGTCATGGAGAGACTCTTCATTTACCTTCTTAATGGGCTATAAAAGGGGGGTTTTGGGAGTTACCTCTTCTTCCCATTACTTGCATTTTCGAAACTCCTCCTTCCCTCATCCTAGCCGAACACCCAAGGAAGGGTTCTCCCTTGGAAAAGCTCCACAAGAGGTCTCATCTCCAAGATCTAAGGGGTCTTCCAAGGATACAAGGACAAGGGGGGCAAGGGTCCAAAGATCTTACCATTTCCTTCCCTTTCAAGGTTCAAAAAATCAAGAAACCCAAGGTAAGACTCCCTCACCTGTGGTATAATAGTTCCTTATGATTTTCCATGATTTTTAGCATGATATATTGGTTAGTTTTTGGATTTGATGTTGAAAGGAAGGAAAACCAAGAACCTTAAGTTTAAGGGTTTCGGCCACCATGATTTAAAGGTCTATAATTATGATAAAAATATTTATAATGTTATTTCATGTTCCCTTATGATGTGTATATGTTAAGTATAATTTTTGGGAATTTTTGGAGTACCCTAGGACACTCTAGGGTTTCGGCCAACATGAAAGAAACAAAACCAAGAACCCTAAGCTTGAGGGTTTCTGCCACCATGATTTAAAGGTCTATAATTATGCTAAAAATATTTATAATGCTATTTCATGTTCCCTTATGATGTTTAGAGGTTAAGTATAATTTTTGGCAATTTTTGGAGTACCCTAGGACACTCTAGGGTTTCGGCCAACATGGAAGAAACAAAACCAAGAACCCTAAGCTTGAGGGTTTCAGCCACCATGACTTAAAGGTCTATAATTATGTCAAAAATCATGATAATGTTGTTTAATGCTCTCTTATTATGTTTAGAGATTAAATATAATTTTTGGGAATTTTTGGGGTACCCTAGGATACCCTAGGGTTTCGGCCAACATCAAGAACCCTTGTGTAGGGTTGGGTCTCAAACTTCAAGTAAATGTTTTATGTTTTAACATGATATAAGGGAGATGGAGGATATTTATGTGAATGTTTCACATGGCCTAGAGACCCTATAGGTTTCGGCCAAGTACCTTAATAGGGTGGAAGGTTAGGACTTATTTCATGTAAGGGTCCCAATGGCCCTATGGTAAGGTATGGTTGGTGTTTAAGCAATTGATTTGGGGATTTAAGGGAATTTTTCCATACCCCCCATGGCCTTGAAGTTTTGGCCAAGAGTGAGATTAGGACTAAAGGATTAGGGTTGGCCTTAAGTATGGACTCAAAGGGGGTCCTATGGCCTAGTATATGTGTATGAGATGTTGTTTGGAAGTTATGTGAAGGTTTATGGATCTAGGGTTCCTTGGGGACTTTCGGCCAAGGACATAACCTAGGGCTAGGGGTTGGGTTAAACCTACCAAGATGCTTATGTATAGGTTACCCAAATCATTAGTTTATATGCCATGAATGATATGATTAGGTCATAAATGTTTAAGACATGTGCCATGATTTATGAATGATATGTATGTATGCCATGTCTTATGAATGATATGCCATGTTTTATGAATAATATGCATGTATGCCATGTCTTATGAATGATACATATGTACGCCATGATTTATGAATAAGATGTATGTATGCCATATGAATGAAGTTAAAGTATATGCCTTTAAGGCATAACGATGATGTTAAGTATGATGAATGAATGATGATGAAAGACAAGTATGATGAATGAAAGATGATGCTTATGTATTTAAGGCATAAATATGCTAAACGGCACGGTCGATGGTCGACGGTACGACGGTCGAGATGACCGGTAAATGGGCCGGTAGACGGGCCGAGCCGTAACAAGTTATGCTATGTTAAGTATGCCATGAATGTCTCATGAATGATGAAGCATGTAAAGTATTTTATTTTATGAATGGGCTTGTACCGGACCGAAGTATGGGTCCAAGGGATGGGCACCTTAAGAACGCCCCGGTTCTGGACTACCGACTATGCTGTTCACGGTTCTGGCACTACCGAAGCTGTGCAACAGGGATGGGCACATTAAGAACGCCTCGGTTCGGGGACTACCGACTATGCTGTCCTTACCCTAGTAGGTCGAGGCTAGCTACCTCGTATTTACTTAGGGATGCGCGCGTATGATGTATGTATGTGGTACAAGCCAGGGCCCCAATGATATGATGATTATGTTTAAGCATTTAAAAGTATGTTTTTAAAGATTAAGCATCCTTTTATATATATATGCAATTGCCACATGCATCCATTCATGTTATGCATTATGTTATGAAAAGTATGTTTATGAAAAGTATGTTTAGGAAAAGTATGTTTATGCTAAGTATGTTCATGTTAATATATGATGCCATGATTTAATTGTGTTTATGCTAATATATGATGCCATGATTTAATTGTGTTTATGCTAATATGTGATGCCATGATTTATTTATGTTTATGCTAATTTAGGATGCCATGATTTTATTTATGTTCATGCTAGTTTAGGATGCCATGATTTAATTATGTTTATGCTAAGTTAGAATGTCATGATTTTATTTATGTTCATGCTAGTTTAGGATGCCATGGTTTAATTATGTTTATGCTAAGTTAGAATGCCATGATTTTATTTATGTTCATACTAGTTTAGGATGTCATGATTTAATTGTGTTATGCTAAGTTAGGATGCCATGATTTTATTTCTGCCCATGCTAATCTCTGAAGCCACGATTTAATTAGGTTTATTATGTTATGTCTGTGCCAAGTATTATGCCATGCTATGAAAGTTTACGATGTTTATGTCTATGCCAAGTATTATGTCATGCCATGAATGTTTTTATGGTTATGTTTATGCCATGCTACGAATATGATTAAGTTATGATCATGCCATGACGAATGTATGCTAAGTGATGAAAAGACTTATGTTCTAAGTAAAGCACTAAGTATGTTAATGTCTTATGTGCTCATGATGAGAAGATGAATGGTTTTAGTGAGTAGGAAAGAGTCTTACTAAGCCTGTGTGCTTATAGTCTTATTTCTTATACCGCAGATCACGCAAGGGGACACTAAGGAAGCAGCAGGAGGGCATCCAAGAATGTGTGTGATAGTGACTTGGCCAAGGAGCAATATGTTTGCTTGTCTTATGATAGAACTTTACCTTTACTATAAGGAACTTGAATATGACTCTATGACATGATGCTGAGTATGACATGATGCTAAGAATGACATGATGCTAAGTATGACATGATGCTAAGTATGACATGATATGATGCTAAGTATAAATTTAATATGCTAAGTTCCCATGTTATGATGTTAGAAATGGTAGTAAGTGCATGTAGGAGTAAGTTTAAAAGTTTCCGCTGCATTATGATGTCTACATGCCCTAAGTATGTTAACGTAACGCCGCTTTAGGAAAAAGAAAAAAAAAATCGGGCGTTATACTGGGACTACCGTAGCTGTCCTTAACCTAGTAGGTCGAGATTAGCTACCTCGTATTTACTTAGGGATGCGCGCATATGATGTATGTATGTGGTTCAAGCCAGGGCTCCCATGATGTGATGATTATATTTAAGTATTTATAAGTATGATTTTCAAATAAGCATCCATATGTTATATGCATTTGACTCACGCATCCATTCATGTTATGCATCCATGTTAATAAATGTTTATTATGTTTATGTTTTATGATTAAGAACCATGTCATGTTAAATGTTTATTATGTTTATGTTTTATGATTAAGAACCATGTCATGTTAAATGTTTATTATGTTCATGTTTTATGATTAAGAACCATGCTTATTATGTTCATGTTTTATGATTAAGAACCATGCCATGTTAAATGTTCATTATGTTTATGTTTTATGATTAAGAACCATGACATGTCGAATGTTTATTATGTTTATGTTTTATGCTAAGAATCATGCCATGTTAAATGTTTCATACGCTTATGTTTTATGTTAAGAATCATGTCATGTTAAATGTTCCTATGCTTATATTTTATGTGACGTATGGTTTTAGTGAGTAGGAAAGGGTCTTACTAAGCCTATGTACTTATAGTTTTATTGTCTTATACCGCAGATCACGCAAGAGGATATTAATGGAAGCAGCAGGAGGGGCAAGAGTGTGTGTGTGGTAGTGACATGGCAAGGAAAAAAAAGGAAAAAGATTCTCATATTTATACTTTGTCTCATGGCTTATGTTTTGCACTATCTTTTTAAGTTTCATGCTATACTTATGATAGTTATGTCTGAAGAATAACTTACTACCTATGTTGCTTACGGCTACTTTATGTGATTTTTATATCATGACGTTATGTATGATGTTAACATGCTAAGTTACCATGTCGCTATGTTTAGGAATGATAGTATAAGACATGTCTACGAGATTCAAGTGTTAGGTGAATGTATGTATAAAAGTTTTAAATTATTCCGCTGTATTACGATGTTCATGTGCCTATATGTATGTTAGCGTAACACCGTCTCTCACCACACCGTAAGGTCTGGAAAAAGATGGGTGTTACATATCTAATGAATCTATGAAGTGTGCAGGAAAGTCCTAGATAAGCTAGGCACGAAGTCTTGACCTACAGGGTTGAGCAATAAGTCCTGGTCGTGTATTGGGCACCGAAGACTTGACCGGGGGTTGAGCAATAAGTCCTGGTCATGGACTGCGCACCGAAGTCCTGATATAGAAGATCGGGCAGAAGTCTTAGTCGGGCAGGAGATGCGGACAGAAGTAGAGATGGGTCGAGGAACGAACATCACGAGATCCAACAGTCTCAGAGGCCGAGCAAAAGTCCAACCGGAGGAGCCGGTTGGCAAAAGGTAACATTCTAGAGTGGAGTAGTTGAGGACGTGTTCCCCGGAAAAGGGAACAGTAGACATCGCTTCGACCTAGGGTTCCATTTGGAAACCCAAAGTCAGAACCAAGACAGCGCAGGCTGTTATTATACTTGATTTTATCATTACAATTGTTCTAGAACTAACCCTGGTTGTAGGAGCAAGAGGTTCGAGTTTCTGCATCCCAGGCGCCTGTGAGGACTCAGGCGCCCAAGAACACAGGTGCCTGTGTTGATACAGGCACCCCAGATGGGTTTCTTCCTAAAGCTGCGAAGCTGAGCTGGCAGGTTGCCACGTCAGCATGTGAGGCGCTCGTGAGCAGTTAGGCACCCTAGACGTCCCAGGCGCCCTGAACGGGGGATAGACGTTGGCCGAGTCTGCGGATGAGGACGCGCACAAATTGGTGACGTGGCAGGCGCCCTACAGCCTCACAGGCACCTTGGACACTAGTATAAAAGGGGGTTCACCCCCTGCTTCCAAACAACACTTCTTCCAACTCAAGCACTCAAACGCTCCATGCAGATCTCCCATGCTCGAGTTCCAAGCGCCAACAACGCTCAAGATCGATGACCTGCTGCTTCATTCTTCAAATTACTTTTCGTTCGTCGATATATTTGTATTAAGTTGTTTCAATTCTGTATTCGTGATTTAAGTTTGTAACACCTTTTTCCGAAATATAGAATTGCCCAACAAAAAAGGTCAAGGACCATGGGCCTTTCAGTAGGAGCCGTTACAGACTCTGAACCAAGTAAAAAGAAAACAAGTTTGCATTGCTATAATTTTTCCGCTGCACAATATTGTTACTTATCCGAAATTTTATCCATATTCAACCCCCCTCTATCGATTCTAAACGATCCCACAAAAACTAGGATTTTTTCGTTATGGACTTACTTAGGACTTAACCCTAGTTTGCATGCTCCTATAGATTTAGAAGCTAGCATCTCACAAGCATATTAAGATACTTTGATTGACATCTTAGACTGGGTTGACATGCTTAGGTCTATACCTTGACTCAAGATGCTTTAAGTCAGTGCATCAAAAGTAGTTGGGGCAATAAATATAATTGAACAACAATCAAGTTAAGTAATCAAGCTTAGAAAGTCTATCATGATAAAACTACTTAACTTGACTAACCCTTGTGAAAGTTACTATTTTATAACAGTCAATAAGTAACAAACTGGGTTAGACAGAGACCCAAGGAATTAAGATTTGATTATTTTTTAAATTATTTTTTTGCATGGTTTACTTTTTAAACTTAAATCATGCTAGGACTCAATAGGAATATCAACTTGGTTCAAATCCTGTTACTTGGTTTAACAAACAGTTGATTAGCATTATTTCTTGCTCAATTATTTCATAATTTGTTAATTATTCCCTATCATTTATTTTCTTAAAAATTAACACCTGATATTTTTTTAATAACTTTTTCAAAATTTTCTTATGGTTTTGCAAAATTCATAGGCACTGAAAATAAATATTCTCATTAATCAATATTTTTAAAAAGAATATCTACTATAATTTTTTTTTATATATAGCAAAGGGTGAGAGTAGAAAAAGTAAAGTTAAAACTCAAATTTTTCCTTTATTCAAAGAAACTTTATTTTCCAAAGAAAATATTTTCACATTAACTTATAGTTTCTTTTATAATACTCTGAAGTTTTTCTTCAAAACACTTTTTTAAAATTATACTTAGAATTATTTTTCAAAGTAATGAACATTTTCATGCTTTAATTTTTTTTCAAAAATTAGAAAATCTTTCAAAGTGGAAATTTCATATTTTTTTCAAAAACTTCAGGGGGAGAATTTCAAATCAAGTGGAAGCTTTATGCAATATTTCAAGGTTTTTTCTAAAAAATTGTAAATGTTCTAAAATTAAGAAGGAGATTACTAATCAAGGGGGAGAGTTAAATGCATTTTCAAAATTTGTCATATCTTAAAGAAAATTGCTTTATTCTATTACTTAACTATGGTTTAACTCTTATTTATATATTTTTTAACTTAACTTTTGAACTGGGTTGTCATAAATCAAAAAAGGGGAGATTGTTGATGCCGGAAGCACCAGATCGAATCTGGTTTTGATAATGGCAAAGGGTTCAAAGTTAAGTTAACCTGAGGATGGACAGAAGTAGAGACAGGTCGAGGTACGGACATCTCAAGATCTAGGAGTCTCGGAGGCCGAGCAGAAGTATAACCGGAGGATCCAATTGGCAAAAGATAACTTCTCCAAAGTGAAGTATGTGAGGACACATTCCCCTGAAGAGGGAACAGTAGGCGTCAGTTTGACCTAGGATTTCATTTGAAATTCAAAGTCAGAACCAAACAACTCTAGTTGTCATTCATGCATGCATTTACTTTATTATATTGTGTTCTTGAACTAACCTTGGTTGCAAGCTAATGAAACTGGATGCTGCGATCAGGGGCGCTTGAGAGGGCTCAGGCACCCGAGAACTCAGGCACCTGAAGGGACTCAGGCGCCCCAGATAGGTTTTCTCAAAAGGGAGCAAAGCTATGTTGGTAGTCGCTAGATGGACACACCACGTCAGCTCCCAGGCGCCTGAGTGCTCCCATGCTCCCTAATGCTCCCAGACACCCAAGAACAGGATAAAGGTTGACCGAGTCTGTGGATAAAGATGTGGCTGAACCGGTGACGTGGAGGGCGCCCCTATTGTAACGACCCATAAAATGTTCTCAATATTTTTCTTTAAAATATTAATCATGCCAAGATAGATTCTCGAGGAACATAGGGACACTAGTATGAACCTTAGCATGATTATCCATGATTTTCCATATAGATTAAGAAGCTAAGTAATAATGGGCCTCACATGGGTCCTTCTAATACCATGGCCATTAAGGGACCTTAGGTAAAATTTTATCATGAAGGGAAATGGATTTCAGTTAGGAATATTAACATAAACCTTAGTGGGCTCTTATATGGGCCTTGGCAAAAATAATTATAAAAATAATAAAAAGAAGTGCATGCACTAAGGATTGAACCTTGGACCTAGTGTATCACCATGAATATACTAACCAATTCACCTAGAAAGGGAGTGCTATCGGAAAAGGAGGAGGATTTTAGTTGAGGCTAAAGGAAGTGAAGAGTCATCAAGAGAAGATGCACTATACCCCTTCACTTGCCCCCCTTCATGTAGTATAAAAGAGAGGGGAAGGGAAGAGACAACTTAGCACTTAAGTCTTTGTTTCTTCTTCCACCAAAGCTCTCTCTTTTCCTCTCCTTCCTCCTTCTAGCCGAAACCCACAAAGGGGTTTCTCCTTTGGAAAAGCTAACCAATAAGGCTTCTTCTTCAAGATCTAAGGGCTTCCTACAAGGCTACAAGGGCTAGGGGTGGTCTAAGGTCAAGGAGGTTTTCTTTTGCTTCTCTAATCAAGGTTATAACCAAGATAAACCAAAGTAAGACCCCCTCACCTGAGGTATAATAGTTTTCAAGTTGTTTTCATGATATAAGAATTTGTTTGGGACTATATGATGAGAAAACTAGGGTTAGGGCTTTCAAGGGTTTCGACCAAAGCATGGTTTTTAGGTTTAGGATGATGTTAAAACTTCACTAATGTTTCCCAATGTTTTTTCATGATAAATAAAAGATGAATGGTGAGTTATAAGAATTTTCTATGGACTTGTGACTTCCCAAGGGTTTCGGCCACCACCCCTATTCCATGGTTGGAATTTGATCTAACCCCTTCAAGCATGTTTATTTTGTTCCCCTATGACATAATGGATATTAATTGTGTTTTATATGAATTTTTCCATGGACTTATGGCCCTTTAGGGTTTCGGCCCAGAGCCATTCTAGGGCTAAGGAATTAGGGTTAGCTTCAACTATGGGGTCTAATGGCTCCCTATGGCATTGTATGTAACGTATGGACTTTCTTTTACTCATGGAACCTTTCATGTTGATTGAATAATGGAGCCTCCTCCTATTGAATTTTCGGCCAAGTCCATGATCTAGGGTTTGGGTTGGGTTAAGGTCTCAAGGATACTTGTTTATAGTTTACTATGATGTATGTACATGTTTAAGCATGTTGTAAGAATTTTATGTTACCTAAAACCCTAGATTTATGTGTTATGTATCATGACTTTGTATGTTTAGGTTATGTGCTATGTTTATTCATGAATATTTTAGACCATATACCATGAACATATGTATTTGATGTAGGCTTCATGTTATATTGATATATGGTTATGAAGGTTTATGGATGTTCTATGATGAATGTCATGAACCTAAGTAATGTTGAATGCCATGAACGTAAGTAGTATGTATCATGTTAATATGAATCATACCGATGCATGCTCTATGATGGATACTATGATTATGTATGTTAGATGATATGTACCATGATCATGCAAGCTTTATGAACTAAGATGATGTTTATGCCTTAAGGCATAATTAAGTATGTATGTCATGCTTATGAATGAAGATGATGAATGAAAATGATGTTCATGCCTCTAAGGCATAATGATGTATGCATGACATACCTTATGAATGAAGATGATGAATGATGATGATGTTCATGCCTTTAGGGCATAATGATGTTATGCATTAACTATGAATGATGAAATGCTAAGTAAGTTTTAAGCCATGCTTCATGTAATAAGATCATGTTATGTCATTAAATATGCTATGAATGTCCTATGAATGATGAAGCATTTGAAACTATTTTACTTTATGAATGGGCTTGTACCAGACCTAAGTAAGGTCCACGGTTCTGGACTACCGATGAAGCTGTCCACGGTTCTGGACTACCGAAGAAGCTGTCCACGGTTCTAGGACTACCGTAGCTGTCCTTACCCTAGTAGGTCGAGATTAGCTACCTCGTATTTACTTAGGGATGCACGCATAGGATGCATGTATGTGGTACAAGCCAGGGCCCCCATGATGTGATGATTATATTTAAGTATTTATATGTATGATTTTCAAGTAAGCATCCATATGTTATATGCATTTGACTCATGCATCCATTCATGTTATGCATCCATGTTTAATGTTTATTATGTTTATGTTTTATGATTAAGAACCATGTCATGTTAAATGTGAACCATGTCATGTTAAATGTTTATTATGTTTATGTTTTATGATTAAGAACCATGCCATGTTAAATGTTTATTTTGTTTACGTTTTATGATTAAGAACCATGCTATGTTAAATGTTTATTATGTTTATGTTTTATGTTAAGAATCATGTCATGTTAAATGTTCCTATGCTTATATTTATGTGACGTATGGTTTTAGTCAGTAGGGAAGGGTCTTACTAAGCCTATGTGCTTATAGTTTTATTGTCTCATACCGCAGATCAAGCAAGAAGTTATTAAGGGATGCAGCAGGAGGGGCAAGAGTGTGTGTGTGGTAGTGACATGACAAGGGAAAGAGAAAAAGGATTCTCATATTTATACTTGTTGCATGCCTTGTGTTTTGAAACACCTTCTTAGGTTCTATGTTATACTTATGATAATTATACCTAAAGAATAACTTACTACTTATGATGCTTATGGATGAGTTATGGAATGTTTATATCATAATGCTACGTATGATGTTAATATGCTAAGTTACAATGTCACCATGTTCATGAATGATAGTTAAGGCATATATTCATGATTCAAGAGTTAGGTGCATGTATGTACAAGTTTTAAATTATTCCACTGCATTACGATGTTCACATGCCCCTATGTATGTTAGCGTAATGCCGCCTCTCACCACACCGTAAGCTGTGGGAGAAAGGCGGGCGCTATAGTTGGTATCAGAGTCGTTTGCCATCTCACTACACACACATCAAGCCTCCTTCATGCAGCTTCTAAGTAAGTACCTCTATGCATACCTTATGTTCTTTTATGATTCTAGAATATGCAAGCATGAATGATACCTTATGATAAATAGTACTTTTAGGATATGTAATATGAATGATTCTTTATCTTATTTTTATGAAACCCAATACTTTAGAATTGGATATGCGGGTAGGAATAATAAAAACTTATATTAGTCATACTTGTCTTTTTAGGAAGAAAAGCATGGCTAGAGGATAGAGTAACATGTATAATTGGTAAAGTCACTTCAGATGTCCATATAAATAATAAGTATAATGATGGTAAAATGTTTAACAGCAGAGCAAGATGACTACATAATTTTAAAGTGTAAGAACATCGAGAAAGAGATTTAGTATTATAGAGAGAAGACTTTAAATAAATTTTATAGAATATAAAGCAATAGAGGGTAGAAAATATATATATATAATGACGAGGATTAATGTTGATGAATAAGTAAATTATATTAAAGTGGTTAAGATAAGTAAAGTAGATTCGAAGCGAAAACTGCAAGAGGAGTTTCTTGGAGCTAAAAAGGAGACTTACGAGTGCTCCAATTCGTACCCATATGGATAGTAACCAGAGCTTCGACATGTACAGCGACGCCTCCAAACTAGGACTTGGAGCTGTACTTATGCAGAGTGGTAAGGTCATTGCCTACGCCTCTAGGCAACTCAAAGAACATGAACAGAACTACCCCACTCATGACCTAGAACTGGCAGCGGTGGTCTTCGCTCTTAAGATATGGAGGCATTATCTATATGGAGCGCAGTGTAGGATTTATACAGACCACCAGAGTCTGCGATATTTCTTCACTCAGAAAGACCTAAATATTAGACAACGCCGATGGCTTGAGTTGGTGAAGGACTACGACTGCGAGACCTTCTACCATCCAGGGAAGGCAAACAAAGTGGCTGATGCACTCAGCCGGAAGTCGAGTGCCACCTTGATGTCCATATCTATATTACCCCGCCCACTCAAAAGAGAAATTATGAATTTTGGGATCGAGGTTGTCTCCTGACGGCTTTCTACCATGACAATAGCACCGACGCTATACGAGGACATATTGGAAAAACAAAATGGCGATCCGAGTCTGCAGAGAATCAAACAGGAGATCCTAGAAGGAAAGGATGATGGTTTTCGTATCGCCGACGGGGGAGTATTATACCTTAGGGATCGTCTATGTATCCCTAATGTTCCGGAGCTGCAGAGAGAAATTTTAGCAGAAGCTCACGGAACCTCTTATTCGATGCATCCGGGATCCACCAAAATGTATCAAGATCTGAAGGCGAAATTCTGGTGGTCCGGTATGAAGAGGGATGTGGCTCAGCATGTCAGCACTTGCCTGACCTGTCAACGGGTGAAAGCAGAACACCAGCAACCCGGAGGAGTTCTGCAGCCACTTCCAATTCCGGAATGGAAATGGGAAGATATCTCTGTGGATTTTATTTCAGGACTTCCCAGGACTACAAACGGATATGATGCGATATGGATAATTGTGGACAGGTTGACGAAGTATGCCCACTTCCTAGCAATCAAGATGACCTATCTGATTGAGCAACTGGCTCACTTATATGCTAAGGAGATAATTAGACTTCATGGAGTTCCCAAGACCATCATCTCAGATAGGGATGGTCGCTTTACTTCACATTTTTGGGAATGTGTCCAGAAGTCTCTCGGCACTAAATTACGATTCAGCACCACCTTTCACCCTCAGACTGACGGACAAACTGAATGAGTGAATCAAGTACTGGAAGACATGTTGCGGGCTTGTGCCCTGGATTTCAAGGGGAGTTGGTGCCGATATCTATGTTTAGCGGAATTCACTTACAATAATAGCTACCAAGCTACTATCGGAATGGCACCCTATGAAGCCTTGTACGGGAGGAGATGTAAGTCTCCAATCTGTTGGTACGAAGGTGGTGAAAAGAAGGAAATGGGGCTCAAGACGGATCTCATCGACGACACCACCCGAGCTATGCAGAACATTCGACGACGGATAGAAGCTGCTCAGAGCCGGCAGAAGAGTTATGCAGATGTCCGACGTAGAGCACTGGAATTCGATGTTGGAGATTTGGTATTCCTCAAAGTGGCTCCTATGAAAGGGGTAACGAGATTCGGGAAGAAAGGAAAACTAAGTCCGCGTTATGTGGGACCGTACCCAATCCTGAAAAGAGTCGGCAAGGTCGCATATGAGCTAGAGCTGCCTCAAGAGATGTCGTCTATCCATAACATGTTCCATGTGTCGATGCTCAAGAAGTGTATTCTAAACACAGATCAAGTGATCGAGCCACAGACAATACAAGTTCAGGAGGACCTAAGTTTTGAAAGCTGACCTATCCAGATCTTGGATCGGGAAATCAAAAAGCTAAGGAACAAGGAGGTACCCTTAGTCAAGGTCCTATGGCAAAGTCAAAGGTTCAAGGAAGCTACCAGGGAATGCGAGGACAAGATGAGACGAGAGTACCCGAAGCTATTTTAAGTTCGAGGATGAACTTTCACGAGGTATGGGGGATTGTAACGACCCGTAAAATTTTCTCAATATTTTTCTTTAAAATATTGATCATGCCTAGATAGATTCTCGAGGAACATAGGGACACTAGTATGAACCTTAGCATGATTATCCATTATTTTCCATATAGATTAAGAAGCTATGTAATAATGGGCCTTACATGGGCCCTTCTAATACCATGGCCATTAATGGACCAAAGGTAAAATTTTATCATGAAGGGAAATGGATTTCAATAAGGAATATTAACATAAACCTTAGTGAGCTCTTATATGGGCCTTGGCAAAAATAATTATAAAAGTAATAAAAAAAGTGCATGCACCAAGGATTGAACCTTGGACCTAGAGTTTCACCATGCATGTACTAACCAATTCACCTAGCAAGGGAGTGCTAGTGGAAATGGAGGAGGATTTTAGTTGAGGCTAAAGAAAGTGAAGAGTCATCAAGAGAAGAGGCACCATGCCCCTTCACTTGCCCCCCTTCATTAGTATAAAAGAGAGGGGAAGGGAAGAGACAACTTAACACTTAAGTCTTTGTTTCTTCTTCCACCAAAGCTCTCTCTTTTCCTCTCCTTCCTCCTTCTAGCTGAAACCCACAAAGGGGTTCTCCTTTGGAAAAGCTTCCCAAGAAGGCTTCTTCTTCAAGATCTAAGGGCTTCCTACAAGGCTACAAGGGCTAGGGGTGGTCTAAGGTCAAGGAGGTTTTCTTTTGCTTCTCTAATCAAGGTTATAACCAAGATAAACCAAAGTAAGACCCCCTCACCTGTGGTATAATAGTTTTCAAGTTGTTTTCATGATATAAGAATTTGTTTGGGACTATATGTTGAGAAAACTAGGGTTAGGGCTTTCAAGGGTTTCGACCAAAGCATGGTTTTTAGGTTTAGGATGATGTTAAAACTTCACTAATGTTTCCCAATGTTTTCTCATGATAAATAAAGGATGAATGGTGAGTTATATGAATTTTTTATGGACTTGTGACTTCCCAAGGGTTTCGGCCACCACCCCTATTCCATGGTTGGAATTTGATCTAACCCCTTCAAGCATGTTTATTTTGTTCCCCTATGACATAATGGATATTAATTGTGTTTTATATGAATTTTTCCATGGACTTATGGCCCTTTAGGGTTTCGGCCAAGAGCCATTCTAGGGCTAAGGAATTAGGGTTAGCTTCAACTATGGGGTATAATGGCTCCCTATGGCATTGTGTGTAACGTATGGGCTTTCTTTTACTCATGGAACCTTTCATGTTGATTGAATTATGGAGCCTCCTCCTATTGAATTTTCGGCCAAGTCCATGATCTAGGGTTTGGGTTGGGTTAAGGTCTCAAGGATACTTATTTATAGTTTACTATGATGTATGTACATGTTTAAGTATGTTGTAAGAATTTTATGTTACCTAAAACCCTAGCTTTATGTGTTATGTATCATGACTTTGTATGTTTAGGTTATGTGCTATGTAAATTCATGAATGTTTTAGACCATATACCATGAACATATGTATTTGATGTAGGCTTCATGTTATATAGATATATGGTTATGAAGGTCTATGCATGTTCTATGATGAATGCCATGAACCTAAGTAATGTTGAATGTCATGAACCTAAGTAGTATGTATCATGTTCATATGATTCGTACCCATGCATGCTCTATGATTGATATTATGATTATATATGTTAGATGATATGTACCATGATCATGCAAGCTTTATGAACTAAGATGATGTTTATGCCTTAAGGCATAATTAAGTATGTATGTCATGCTTATGAATGAAGATGATGAATGAAAATGATGTTCATGCCTCTAAGGCATAATGATGTATGCATGACATACCTTATGAATGAAGATGATGAATGATGATGATGTTCATGCCTTTAGGGCATAATGATGTTATGCATTAACTATGAATGATGAAATGCTAAGTTTTATGTCATGCTTCATGTAATAAGATCATGTTATGTCATTAAATATGCCATGAATGTCCTATGAATGATGAAGCATGTGAAACTATTTTACTTTCTGAATGGGCTTGTACCGGACCTAAGTAAGGTCCACGGTTCTGGACTACCGATGAAGCTGTCCATGGTTCTGGACTACCGAAGAAGCTGTCCACGGTTCTGGGACTACCGTTGCTGACCTTACCCTAGTAGGTCGAGATTAGCTACCTCGTATTTACTTAGGGATGCGCACATATGATGTATGTATGTGGTACAAGCCAGGGCCCCCATGATGTGATGATTATATTTAAGTATTTATAAGTATGATTTTCAAGTAAGCATCCATATGTTATATGCATTTGACTCTTGCATCCATTCATGTTATGCATCTATGTTAAATGTTTATTATGTTTATGTTTTATGATTAAGAACCATGCCATGTTAAATGTTTATTATGATTACGTTTTATGATTAAGAACCATACTATGTTAAATGTTCATTATGTTTATGTTTTATGTTAAGAATCATGTCATGTTAAATGTTCCTACGCTTATATTTATGTGACCTACGGTTTTAGTGAGTAGGGAAGGGTCTTACTAAGCCTATGTGCTTATAGTTTTATTGTCTCATACCGCAGATCAAGCAAGAAGTTATTAAGGGAAGCAGCAGGAGGGGCAAAAGTGTGTGTGTGGTAGTGACATGGCAAGGGAAAGAGAAAAAGGATTCTCATATTTATACTTGTTGCATGCCTTGTGTTTTGAAACACCTTCTTAGGTTCTATGCTATACTTATGATAATTATGCCTAAAGAATAACTTACTACTTATGATGCTTATGGATGAGTTATGGAATGTTTATATCATAATGCTACGTATGATGTTAATATGCTATGTTACAATGTCATCATGTTCATGAATGATAGTTAAGGCATATATTCATGATTCAAGAGTTAGGTGCATGTATGTACAAGTTTTAAATTATTCTGCTGCATTACAATGTTCACATGCCCCTATGTATGATAGTGTAACGCCGCCTCTCGCCGCACCGTAAGGTGTGGGAGAAAGGCGGGCGCTACAGGTTGGTATCAAAGTCGTTTGCCATCTCACTACACACACATCAAGCCTCCTTTCTGGAGCTTCCAAGTATGTACCTCTATGCATACCTTATGTTCTTTTATGATTCTAGAATATGCAAGCATTAATGATACCTTATGATAAATAGTACTTTTAGGATATGTAATATGAACGATACTTTATCTTATTTTTATGAAACCCAATAATTTAGAATTGGATATGCGGGTAGGAATAACAAAAACTTATATTAGTCATACTTGTCTTTTTAGGAAGAAAAGCATGGCTAGAGGACAGAGTAACATGTATAATTGATAAAGTCACTTCAGATGTCCATATAAATAATAAGCATAATGATGGTAAAATGTTTAACAGCAGAGCAAGAAGACTACATAAATTTAAAGTGTAACAACATCGAGAAAGAGATTTAGTATTATAGTGAGAAGACTTTAAATAAATTTTATAGAATATAAAGCAATGGAGGGTAGAATATATATATATATATATATATATATATATATATAATGACGAGGATTAATGTTGATGAATAAGTAAATTGTAGTAA
This sequence comes from Boesenbergia rotunda, assembly GCA_024364735.1. NCBI lineage: Eukaryota > Viridiplantae > Streptophyta > Magnoliopsida > Zingiberales > Zingiberaceae > Boesenbergia > Boesenbergia rotunda. The sequence goes on along the minus strand of JAGFNQ010000594.1, from coordinate 53,641 downwards.
AGTGGTTAAGATAAGTAAAGTAGATTCGAAGTGAAAACTGCGAGAGGAATTTCTTGGAGCTAAAATGGAGACTTACGAGTGCTCCAATTCGTACCCTTCCGGAAAGTAACCAGAGCTTCAACATGTACAGCGACGCCTCCAAACTGGGACTTGGAGCTGTACTTATGCAGAGTGGTAAGGTCATTGCCTACGCCTCTAGGCAACTTAAAGAACATGAACAAAACTACCCCACTCATGACCTAGAACTGGCAGCGGTGGTCTTCGCTCTTAAGATATGGAGGCATTATCTATATGGAGCGCAGTGTAGAATTTATACAGACCTCCAGAGCCACGATATTTCTTCACTCATAAAGACCTAAATATGAGACAACTCCGATGGCTTGATTTGGTGAAGGACTACGACTGCGAGACCTTCTACCATCCAGGGAAGGCAAACAAAGTGGCTGATGCACTCAGCCGGAAGTCGAGTGCCACCTTGATGTCCATATCTATATTACCCCGCCCACTCAAAAGAGAAATTATGAATTTTGGGATCGAGGTTGTCTCTGGATGGCTTTCTACCATAACAATAGCACCGACGTTGTTCGAGGACATATTGGAAAAACAAAATGGCGATCCGAGTCTGCAGAGAATCAAACAGGAGATCCTAGAAGGAAAGGATGATGGTTTTCGTATCGCCGACGGGGGAGTATTATACCTTAGGGATCGTCTATGTATCCCTAATGTTACGGAGCTGCGGAGAGAAATTTTAGCAGAAGCTCATGGAACCCCTTATTCGATGCTTCCGGGATCCACCAAAATGTATCAAGATCTGAAGGAGAAATTCTGGTGGTCCGGTGTAACGACCCAAAAAATTTTCTTAATATTTTCTTTAAAATATTGATCATGTCGGGACCTAAAGATATTAGTACGAACCTTAGCCTAAGAATCCATGATTTTCTCATTTAAATTGAGAAACTAAGTATTAATGGGCCTTATATGGGCTCCAAAAATGGGTTTTAATTAGGTAGAATTTAATATAAATATAAAGGAATTGTAATTAGGAATTTTAGCATGATTATGGGTGAATTTTAGGGAATTTTCGGAAATCAGGAAAAAAATGAAATAAAAAGGAAATAAAAATAAAGTGCATACACCAAGGATTGAACCTTGGACCTAGTCTACAACCATGCATACACTAACCAATTCACCTAGCAAGGGAGTGCTAGTAGAGAATGAAGTGGATTTTGGTTTAGGCTTAGGGGAAAAGGAAGAGTCATGAAGGGAAGAGACACCATGACTCTTCACTTGCCTCCTTAATGAGGTATAAAGAGGTGGCATGGGGGGTTACTTTGCTTCTTCCACCAAGTCCTTCCCTCTCCCTCTTCCTTCCTCATCCTAGCCGAAACCTCAAGGAGAGGTTTCCCTTTGGAAAAGCTTCACAAGAGGGTCTCTCTTCCAAGATTCAAGGTTTTTACAAGGTTGCAAAGGCTAGGGGTGGTCAAGAGACAACAAGGTCTTCATCCTCCTCCCCATCTAAGGTCTAAAATCAAGGTAAACCAAGGTAAGACCCCCTCACCTGTGGTGTAATGGTTTTTCTTGATATGGATATGATCTAAGCTTTTTGGTTTGAGATCTAAGATGAAAATCCATGAAGAAGAACTTAGGGTTTCGGCCACCTTCAAGTTTCATGGCTAGGATTAGCTTTTTAACTCTCAAATGATGGTTTTTAAGTCTTCTTATGATGTAAGTGATGTTAGTAGTGATTCTTATGAATTTTGACATGATTAATAGCCCTTATGAATTTCGGCCAAGAACCCTAAGCCATGGTTGGACCTTGATCTTGTTAGTGATATAAGAGAAGTGTCCTAAGGCAATCGCCTTATGATTGTAAATATTCATTTTAATAAATGATAATTCACTATTTGAGTATATATGTTTGTGTATTTGATTGGAATCTTAAACTCATCTACTGAATTCCGCAATACAATTCACAGCATAAGAGAATTTGTGATGGGATCACAACTAGTGATTATCTCTAAATGTGCAATTGTGAAGTATTGAAAATATCCCTAGTCGATGAATTGATAAAAACGGACATTATCAATTATGTTGAGACTAGCATGGGTTATTCTCTAATCAGCTGATTCTCACTGGCTGGTGACATTGGGATGTCCGGAGATAAACATGGATGCTAGTTAAGGGAACTAGTTCATTGGAGTGACTAGCTGTAAAACTTCATATGGTAATCTATATAGATATGTCAATGAAGTTCTTACTGCAGCTTAAGTGCGATGTTCCTTTGACTTGCGATGTTCAAGTCATCTTGGTTATGGAGACTTATACATTAACATCTTAAGCAAGCATCTCCTAGGAGGTGTGGACCCAGGATGATTGGGTATAAGCCGAAGTGCCCGAAGATGTTTGAGCAGCCTACAAAGGATTCACCACTCCTTGCGAGGAGATGTATACCCAGGCCTATCGTCGGATTGTTACTCAAAGCCTCTGGCCAGAGCATATCATATTTAGAGTGCAAGTCTCTTAAATACATAGAGTAATTAGAAATCTAAAGGACGAGAAAGATACTACTTGGGCTAGGTGTGACGTAGTCAGCCTAGTGGGGACTGACACAAATAGACCGTGTCCTGAACCAAGTGGGTATAAGATGGTGAAGGGAATGGGGCACGATTCATTAGAGCTGCTGAAGGGTTTCAGAATTACTTCTGAGGTCAAACCGTTGATCTTTCGATTAATTGGGGGTCATGATGTACTACTAGGTGCCACTCATGATCGTTCTATAATTAGTTGATTATAGACGGCCAACATAAATCGAAAGCATATTTAGTCACACGCACTATGAGTAATCCGAGGGATTTAAAATGAGTTGAAATTTGGATTTTCCGATCAAGAGAAATATGTCGAATCTGAGTTAATCAGAGGCGCAACGGAAACTTAAAATGGCTAAGTCTTTTGAAGGCTTATCGGGCGAATTAAATGAGTTTAATTCACGATCGGTTCGGTTTGGTTTGGCCGGCCAAAGAGGGTGCTAAATCCCATTGGTTTGGCCGGCCACAACAAGGGGAAGAAACCAATTTATTTGGTTTAATTAATAAAATAAATCTAGCGCGATTTGTTTTATAAATTATGGATAAATAAATTTGTGTAGAGAAATTTATATAAATTTATTCTTTTATGAAAATTAAAATGATCCATGGAATAGTTTATTTTAATTTTATAAAATCAATTATGAATTGATTTTTTCATAAAAAGAAAGTTTATAAATTTCTTGTAAAATTTATTCCATAATTAAAGGAGAGATGAATTTGTTTTATTATAAAGTTAGTTATAATAAAACTTGGTTTAAACGGAATAATTCATAAGAGAATTTATAAGATAAATTTCTTATGAAAACTAATTCCGTTAATTCCGTTAAAAGAGAGACTTGGCAAGGGAGAGACTACTATATAAAGGAACCAAAGGCAAGCCTTGAATTCCAATCAATAGTGTAATCAAGAGATTAATTCTCTCCCTCTCTCTCTCTTATTCTCTTCTCCTTCTCCTTCCCTCCTAGGGCCGGCGCCCCTTGCCACTCTTAGGGTCGGCGCCCCTTGTCCAACCTAGGGCCGGCGTAACCTCACCCTTCCAAGGGTTGGCGTGAGCAAGGATCACCAAGAAGGAGCCAAACAAGAAGAAGAAGAAGCGGATCGCAACTCCTCTCTTCCCGGAATTTAGATTCCGTTTCTTGTTGGTTAGTTTCCATTCTTTTCTCTTATTCTTCTAGTTGTGCCTTTAGAGAATCTAGTAGTTCTCGTCGGCACAAAACTCGTGACTTTGCGAATTCATCCCGAAGAGAACTCGGCGTGGACACGAATAGAGGCGAAGCTTCCAAGGGACGCTACGGTTGGATCTCGTCCCTTTTCTTCGAGTTACGCGAGGTACAAAATAAATTAGTTTACTTTTCCGGAATGTTTTAATTTATGATTACGTCCACACATCATAAGGTCGCATGCTAGATGTAACACCCCAAATTTGTCAATGTAAAAGCATGACAATGTATGAAAATGGTTATAATGAAATGATATAAATTTCATGCAATCGCATGTTATGAAATGTCATGAATACATGAAATATTATATTCATGAAATATTATTATCATGAAATGTTATGTGAATAATATTTATAAAATATTATGTAAATAATGTTATGAATTCAGGAAAAATATTAGAAAATATTATGAATTCATAAACATGAAATATTATGAAATTTCATGATGGACTTGGCTTAATGGGCTTTGATATGGATTAGTGCAAAAGGTGATAAAAAGGAGGGAGCAAGGATTGAACCTTGAACCTCCTAGTTGCAATCTCCACGTCTTAACCACTACACCAAGCATTGTTTCTTGTTGAGAGGATGAGAAACATGCTTGTTAAGTGTGTAAGAGTGAAGAGACATGTCTTTTCATGAGAGAAGTATAAATAAGGGAAGTTGGAATAACTTCCTCTTCCTTTGATCTTCTTCCTCACTCTTCCAAAACCGAAAACTCACTCTTCCCTTTCCTTCTCATTTTCGAAAACATACTCTAGAGATAACCCTAGGGCAATTTCAAGAAGGAAAGTCAAAGTGCCATGGCCATCTACTAAGTCCAAGGAGTCCTAGAGAAAGTTGGAAGAAGAGGATCTTCACATACCCTCCAAGTGTAGGGTACCCTACGGTTTAAAGAAATTCCAGCGCAAGGATGTAAGTATCCCCTCGCCTGCAGTATAATGGTTATGTGTGATCCTTGTTATTTTTCTTGTACAAAATTTAGGGCTTTTCACCTTTGAAAGTTTCGGCCCCCTCTTGAAGGGAGGCCTTGGTCACTTTTTATTACATGGAAAGATTCCTTGAAATTTAGGGTATGCTTATATGTTGTTTCCCTTCATGTTGTAATACCAAAAAATTGGGATTTGCACCCTTATAAGTTTCGGCCAAGCATGATAGAAATTAGGGTTTGGGGATTTTATGATTTTCTATAATGGATTCATGCTTAGGAATGTAGATCAAGTGTTTGAATATATGTTTGTATGAATATTTGATACTCCTACCCTATGAAACTAGGGTTAGGGTTTAGATGGGTTTCGGCCAAGACCTAGGAATTAGGGTTAGTGGATGCTAACCCCACTTTGAGGGTTAAACCATGTTTAAATTGTTAACATGAAATATACTAGAGGTGTTTGTAAGAATGTTTGAAGGAATGCTTGATTGGAAAACCAAACTCCTTTACTTGTGAGTTTCGGCCAACCCTAGTTCTGGGGTTGAGAAGTACCTAATGAGACCATGAAGCATGCTACTACATATGTGATGTGTGTATAAATTATATGACCTATCTTGTTAGGTATAAAAGCATGCCTTATAGCCCATGGGGGCACCTTGATGATATGAACATGATGTGTTTGATAATATGCTTAAAAAGGGTTACTCTATTGAAACTGGGATCAAGAGCACCCGAATGTGTGGTGTGTCCCTAGGGGATCAAGAGCACCCGAATGTGTGGTGTGTCCCTTTGAGAAGTGATTAAGAGTACCTTTAGGCATATACATATATGAGTAATAGCATGATAAATTACTTTACTTTGAAGGTTGTGTACCCGACTCGGAAGGGGGTCGTTAAACAAATCCAATGTGCATGTTAACTGAAGGTCATGGCATTGGTAGGACGGAAGGGTCCTGCTCTAATTAGATTGGTGGCTCGCTATCCCAATTTATTAGGGAACGCGCATGATGTGGTACTACAACTGGGCCCTAGATGATGATATGATATTTTGAAGTACTTACCATTATGGAACCTTTTTGAAAAACATTTCTCATCATGTGATCTTGTTCCGTAAAGTACTTAGAGATAAATTGATGTGATGTTTATGATGCTTTGATGAGATGCTAATGATGCTGATAATTCTATCTGATTACTGTGTACATGATATGATGTATCGATATGGATTTTGCGAGTAGGCCCGGATTCTTACTAAGCATGTTTTGCTTACTAGTTCATGTTGTTTTTCTTATGCTGCAGATAGCGGTAAGAAATACTTAAACTAAAGGAAGAGGCAGAGGGAAGGCTAGAGGATGTGTGTGGTGATGGCTCGGGAAAGGATGAAAGATTCTATCTACCTTAGTTTGTCTAGAATCTAACTGCTTCCGATAAAAGATTGAAATTGTATTACTATACTCTGAATATATGATGATTGTGACTACTCTACTGTTAGAGATATGGAACCTAGGTCATGTTAGATAATACTATTATTAATGTCTAATTCTTATAGTATGCATGCTCAGTAAAATGCTAGATGTTTACTATTTTCGGTTGCTTATGAATGCTTCTTTTGTATATGCTTCTTTTGCATGTATCTAAGACTAGATAACTCTTGCTATATTCTTACTTGAGATTCCATGCTATAGTGTGTTAAATGATCTTCATATTAGGTTGTAAATGCATGTAGATATAAAAGAAATGAAAAACCTTGCTTGGTAAATTAGTCTTCAATAAGCATGCTTATTACTAGTTCATGTATTGTAATTGTTTTGTTTGGATATGTTTTGTTTGGATATACATGCTTACCTTGATGCATGATATGAATGTATGGACCCGTAACCCCGCCTTAAGGGTAGATATAAGGTCGGGCGTTACAAGTTGGTATCAGAGCAGATTTCCCCTCCATCACACACACATCAAGCTTCCTCCTGCCGCTTCCAAGTAAGAAATCCTAACTCGCTTAGATTATTTCATGTACAGTGCTACTATATAAGATGAGTTATGCTTGCATGATATGAAGATGAGTAATACTTGCATAACAAGTAAAGGTAGAATTATGACTGATGTAGTCATTTACTGTCTATATGATAGATATGGCTAGAGGACGTAGCAATCGGGGTAATGAGACAGCACCCCCACCTAATATGATGCAAGTAATCACGGACCTGCAGCGTCAGGTCACTGAACAACAACAGATAATAAACACTCTGATGACCCAGCAGGGGAACACTGCAACCCCGTAGGGAAGTCAGAATGCGATACCTACTGAGCCTCCAACTGCACAGGCACCCCCGGACACTCCGGTCCGAGGAGTCCGACAGGAGGCTTATTTGATTCAGTGGCAGAGACTTAAGCCGGAAATGTTCTCGGGCACCTGCGAGCCCTGGGATGCCCAGGCCTGGCTCAAGACAGTCGAGAGCACAGTGGAATTATTAGACTGGCCCGAGCATGAGAAAATTAAGTGTGTCTCGTTCTGCCTCTCCGACGATGCTCGGATGTGGTGGGAACGGGTAAAGGCCAGAAGACCGGTGGATCAAATGAAATGGAAGGATTTCGAGGTTGAATTTCTAGAGGAGTTCTTTCATATGAGGGTGACCAACAGACATTTCGATGAGTTCACCGAATTTCGACAGGGGAATCTCTCTGTCAACGAGGCCGTCCAGAAATTTAACCGACTGGCACGATTGTGTCCTGAGCTGGTCAGTACTGAAAGGGAAAGGGTCAGATTAATGCTAAGAATGCTTAGGCCTGACATTGCTCTGAGTGTAGCCGGTGGCGTTCATAGGCCACAGACTGTAGAGGAGCTAGTCAGCGGCGCCCTGAATGCTGAGCACTATCTGAAGAATATCAGCCAGCAGAAGCAGGCCCCAGCCAGTACACAGAATCAGAGTCAGTCAGGAAATCAAAAGACTCAGAACACCAATCCCCACTGGAAGAAGAACCACAATGGGAAAAGGAAGTCATGGAACAAGTCTACTGGTGATTCGAAAGGCAAGAAGCCTAAGCACCCTCCTTGTGCCACCTGTGGGAAGATGCACCTTGGGACATGCTACTGGGATGCCAAGAGATGTTATACTTGCGGGAAGGAAGGACACTTTGCCAGAGAGTGTCCTACTGCCGCTAAGGCACCTCAGCAGCAGTATATTCAGCACAAAGGTGCTCCTCCCCAGCTTCACTATATGCAGGCTGCGATTGATGGTACTCCTATTTATCAGGGGGGTTAGAAGCCCCGCCTGCTACAACGGACGCCCGGGTTTTCTCGCTTACAAAGGAAGACGTGGCGACTGCCTCTACCTTGTCACAGGTCAGATAATTATTTACAGTCATCCTGCTACTGCATTGTTTGACACTGGAGCAACGCATTCCTTTATTTCCATGCTATATGCCACGAGATATGATATGCCACTGCAAGAACTAGATTGCAAGTTTATGACTACACTGCCCTCGGGGAGGTGATGGCCTCTACCCAAATGCTGCGGGCCGCACTGATCAGCATCGCAGATAGAGAACTCTACTGCGATCTAATAGTGCTTGATATGGCCGATTATGATCTGATATTGGGCATGGATTTCTTGAATAAATACGGCGCTTCTATCGAGTGCCGTAAACGAAGGGTTATCTTCCGACCTGAGACGGGGATTCTCTTTGAATTTATCGGCGAGCCGAAGAAGAAGATTGGCAAATTCTTATCAGCTCTGAAAGCAAGGAAAATGTTAGAGAATGGATGTTCTGGATTTCTAGCTCATGTAGTTGATACTCGTCCTAGAGAGGACCCGAAGCTAGAAGACGTCGAAGTCATATGCAACTATCCAGAGGTATTTCCCGATGATTTACCAGGGTTAGCACCTGAAAGAGATGTTGAATTTGCCATTGATTTGATTCCTGGTACTAACCCCATCTCAAAAGCACCATACCGAATGGCGCCGGCTGAATTGAAAGAATTGCAAGGACAGCTACAAGAGCTACTCGACAAGGGACTTATCCGCCCTAGTCATTCCCCCTGGGGAGCTCCCGTACTGTTCGTCAAAAAGAAGGACGGGTCGATGCGTATGTGTATCGACTATCGGGCATTAAACAATGTGACGATAAAGAACAGGTATCCTCTACCCAGGATAGATGACTTGTTCGATCAGTTAAAGGGGGCTACGGTTTTCTCTAAGATCGATCTGAGGTCTGGTTATCACCAAGTCCGGGTGAAAAATGAGGATATACCCAAGACTGCTTTCCGGACGAGATACGGACATTATGAGTTCGTAGTGATGCCGTTTGGAGTCACTAATGCTCCGGCAATATTCATGGACCTTATGAATAGGATTTTCTCGGCATTTCTCGACAGATTTGTGATCGTCTTCATCGACGACATCCTTATTTATTCGAGGACTTCCGAAGAGCATGCAGAGCACCTGAGTATAGTATTACAGATTCTTCAGGAAGAACAACTGTATGCTAAATTTTCGAAATGTGAGTTCTGGCTGAATCAAGTGTCATTCTTGGGACATATCATCTCCAAGGACGGAGTGATGGTCGACCCGATCAAAATTGAGGCCGTAAGTAATGGTCCAGACCCAAGAATGCCAGCGAGGTCAGAAGTTTTCTGGGGCTAGCCGGATATTACAGAAAATTCGTAGAGAACTTCTCTCGAATTGCGGCTCCTATAACAGCTCTGACTAAGAAGGACAAGAAATATATCTGGACCGACGAATGCGAGAAGAGTTTCTCTGAACTGAAAATGAGGCTGACTAGCGCTCCTATATTGACTCTTCCCGAAAGTGATACGGGTTTCGATATGTACAGCGATGCATCCAAACTTGGACTCGGAGCTGTGCTTATGCAAAATGGGAAGGTAATTGCCTATGCCTCTAGACAATTAAAGGAACATGAAAAGAATTATCCTACCCATGATTTGGAATTAGCAGCGGTGGTCTTTGCGCTGAAAACATGGAGGCATTATTTATATGGCACTCAGTGCAAGGTCTTTACTGATCACCAGAGTCTGCGGTATTTCTTTACCCAGAAAGACCTGAATATGCGACAACGCCGATGGCTCGAGTTGGTCAAGGACTACGACTGTGAGATCTTGTACCATCCGGGAAAAGCCAACAAGGTAGCTGATGCTCTCAGTAGAAAATCGTGTGCCGCATTGTTGTCTTTATCAGCATTGTCACGACCCTTAGGGGAAGAGATTATGGATTTCGGAATCGAGATTATATCGGGACGGCTTTCTACCCTACAGATTGCGCCGACATTATTTGATGGTATTCTGGAGAAGCAGAATCTTGATCCGAGTCTTCGGAGAATCAGGCAGGAGATTCTTGAAGGCAAGGACGAGGGATTCCGGATTTCCGAGAGCGGAGTTTTATATCTCCGGGATCGATTATGCGTTCCCGACGACTCCGATTTACGGACGAGGATACTCGAGGAAGCCCACGGCACACCTTATGCGATGCATCCTGGGTCTACCAAGATGTATCAAGATCTGAAGGGCAAATTTTGGTGGTCCAGCATGAAGAAAGATGTAGCCCACTATATCAGCATGTGTTTGACCTGGCAGAGGGTCAAAGCAGAACACCAGAGACCTGGGGGAGTTCTGCAGCCTCTACCTATTCCCGAGTGGAAATGGGAGGACATCTCTATGGATTTCATAGCAGGGCTGCCCCGGACTACGAATGGATATGATAGTATATGGGTTATTGTGGACCGACTGACCAAGTCCGCCCATTTTCTGGCTACCAGAATGACTTATTCAGTTGAGCAGTTGGCTCAACTGTACGTCAAGGAGATTGTCCGACTACACGGGGTTCCCAAGACCATCATCTCTGACCGAGATGGTCGATTTACTTCTGATTTTTGGGGACACGTGCAGAAGGCCCTTGGCACGAAGCTGAAGTTCAGTACAGCCTTTCACCCCCAGACTGACGGGCAGACTGAACGAGTAAACCAGATACTAGAAGATATGTTACGAGCTTGCACCTTGGACTACAAGGGAAGCTGGTGTCGATACCTGAGCCTGACAGAGTTTGCTTATAACAACATTTATCAGGCTACTATCGGGATGGCACCGTACGAGGCACTATATGGCCGAAAATGCAGATCTCCTTTATGCTGGCATGAGAGTGGTGAAAAGAAGGAGATGGGACTCCAGACCGATATTATTGATGAGACCACTCAGGCTATAAAGAATATCCGCCAGAGGATAGAGACTGCTCAGAGTCGGCAGAAGAGCTATGCCGATAAACGACGTCGACCACTTGAGTTCGAGGTTGGGGATTCGGTATTCTTGAAGGTAGCCCCTATAAAAGGGGTGATGAGATTCGGAAAGAAGGGGAAACTGAGTCCGCGATACGTGGGACCCTATCAGATTTTGAGACGAGTAGGCAAGGTGGCCTACGAGCTGGAGCTACCGCCAGAAATGGCGGCTATCCACAACGTCTTTCATGTGTCGATGCTCAAGAAGTGTACCCCTGATGCGAGTCAAATGATAGAACCCCCACCAGTACAAGAGCAGGAGAGCCTAAGTTCCGAACGCCGCCCGATCCAGATCCTCGATCGGGAAGTTAAAAGGCTAAGGAACAAGGAAATATCCTTATTAAAGGTTCTGTGGCGGAACAAGCAGTTCGAAGAAGCCACCTGGGAACAGGAAGATACGATGCGATCAAAATATCCGGAACTATTTTAAAGTTCGGGACGAACTTTCTGTAAGAGGGGGAGGATTGTAACACCCCAAATTTGTCAATGTAAAAGCATGACAATGTATGAAAATGGTTATAATGAAATGATATAAATTTCATGCAATCGCATGTTATGAAATGTCATGAATACATGAAATATTATATTCATGAAATATTATTATCATGAAATGTTATGTGAATAATATTTATAAAATATTATGTAAATAATGTTATGAATTCAGGAAAAATATTAGAAAATATTATGAATTCATAAACATGAAATATTATGAAATTTCATGATGGACTTGGCTTAATGGGCTTTGATATGGATTAGTGCAAAAGGTGATAAAAAGGAGGGAGCAAGGATTGAACCTTGAACCTCCTAGTTGCACTCTCCATGTCTTAACCACTACACCAAGCATTGTTTCTTGTTGAGAGGATGAGAACATGCTTGTTAAGTGTATAAGAGTGAGAGACATGTCTTTTCATGAGAGAAGTATAAATAAGGGAAGTTGGAATAACTTCCTCTTCCTTTGATCTTCTTCCTCACTCTTCCAAAACCGAAAACTCACTCTTCCCTTTCCTTCTCATTTTCGAAAACATACTCTAGAGATAACCCTAGGGTAATTTCAAGAAGGAAAGTCAAAGTGCCATGGCCATCTACTAAGTCCAAGGAGTCCTAGAGAAAGTTGGAAGAAGAGGATCTTCACATACCCTCCAAGTGTAGGGTACCCTACGGTTTAAAGAAATTCCAGCGCAAGGATGTAAGTATCCCCTCGCCTGCAGTATAATGGTTATGTGTGATCCTTGTTATTTTTCTTGTACAAAATTTAGGGCTTTTCACCTTTGAAAGTTTCGGCCCCCTCTTGAAGGGAGGCCTTGGTCACTTTTTTATTACATGGAAAGATTCCTTGAAATTTAGGGTATGCTTATATGTTGTTTCCCTTCATGTTGTAATACCAAAAAATTGGGATTTGCACCCTTATAAGTTTCGGCCAAGCATGATAGAAATTAGGGTTTGGGGATTTTATGATTTTCTATAATGGATTCATGCTTAGGAATGTAGATCAAGTGTTTGAATATATGTTTGTATGAATATTTGATACTCCTACCCTATGAAACTAGGGTTAGGGTTTAGATGGGTTTCGGCCAAGACCTAGGAATTAGGGTTAGTGGATGCTAACCCCACTTTGAGGGTTAACCCATGTTTAAATTGTTAACATGAAATATACTAGAGGTGTTTGTAAGAATGTTTGAAGGAATGCTTGATTGGAAAACCAAACTCCTTTACTTGTGAGTTTCGGCCAACCCTAGTTCTGGGTTGAGAAGTACCTAATGAGACCATGAAGCATGCTACTACATATGTGATGTGTGTATAAATTATATGACCTATCTTGTTAGGTATAAAAGCATGCCTTATAGCCCATGGGGGCACCTTGATGATATGAACATGATGTGTTTGATAATATGCTTAAAAGGGTTACTCTATTGAAACTGGGATCAAGAGCACCCGAATGTGTGGTGTGTCCNCTCCAATTTATTAGGGAACGCGCATGATGTGGTACTACAACTGGGCCCTGGAGATATTGTATTTTCAAGTACTTACCATTATGGAACTGTTTTTGAAAAACATATTATTTTCTCATTGTGAGATAATCTTGTTCTGTAAAGTACTTAGAGATATTTGATGTGATGTTTATGATGCTTGATGAGATGTTTATGATGCTTGATGAGATGCTTATGATGCTGATAATCTTGTTCTATCTTGATTACTGAGTACATGATATGATGTATCGATATGGTTTTGCGAGTAGGCCCGGATTCTTACTAAGCATGTTTTGCTTACTAGTTCCTGTTATTTTTCTTATGCTGCAGATAGCGGTAAGAAATACTCGAACTAAAGGAAGAGGCAGAGGGAAGGCTGGAGGATGTGTGTGGTGATGGCTCGGGAAAGAACGAAAGATTCTATCTACCTTGTTTTGTCTAGAATCTAAACTGCTTCCAATAATTACTATTGAAATTGTATTGCTATACTCTGAATGGGTGATGATCATGACTACTCTACTGTGATTGAGTTAGTGATATGGAACCTATGTTATGCTAGATAATACTATCATTAATGTTTAAATGTTGTAGAATGCATGCTAAGGAAAATGCTAGGTAATTACTATTTTCTGTTTCTTATGAATGCTTCCTTTGCATGTATCTAAGACTAGATAACTCTTGCTATATTCCTATGTTTTATCTTGTTCAAACCATGTTTATTCCATGCTATAGTGTGTTACATGATCTTCCTATTAGGTTGTAAATGCATGTAGATATAAAAGAAATGAAAAACCATGCTTGGTAAATTAGTCTTCAATAGGCATGCCTACTATATTTCTTGTATGTAACTGTTTTGTTTGGATATACATGCTTAACATGATTGTATGATATGAGTGTATGGACCCGTAACCCCGCCTTTAGGGTAGATATAAGGTCGGGCGTTACATGTTGGTATCAGAGCAGTTTTCCCCTCCATCACACACACATCAAGCTTCCTTCTGCCGCTTCCAAGTAAGAAATCTTAACTCGCTTATATTATTTCATGTACAGTAATGATATTGATAGAGATGATTTATGCTTGCATAAAATGGAGATGATAATACTTGCATAACAAATGAAGATAGAATTAATGTTTATGTAGTCATTTAGCGCCTGTATGATAGGCAATGACTAGAAATTGTAAGATATGTGAATATATGCATTCATAATAACCAAGAATTTGGGGTCAGAGGGTGATTACATATAGTAATCACTAGGGTAAACCACACCGATTAGGTGTGTGTTTTCCTCTGTATATATTTGCGAATTGAGAAAGGAATGGTTTTGTACTAACCATGTCTTTTTTTTCCAATTCCAGATGTTGCATGAGGACTACCCTGAGAGATGCCGCGAGCTGCTGGAGCAGATCGAGACGGTTAGGGATTGGCCGACTCTGGGGATTCAGGGCACCATAGGATTCCTGGACCGGCTCTTCTGGAAACTGGAGCGGGAAGGGTTTCCAGCCACGGACGATCATAGGATCGGAGCTTTACTTCGTTCCTTGCCCAACCGGGCAAGAGAGGTGGCGCATCAGATCTGGGGACAGCACAGATGTCGTATCCCCTATACGGAGTTGTGCAGACAGCTCCTCCGCCATGAGTTCCCAGCAGATCTGGGAGACTCGGAGGAGGACTCCGAGCCGTCCGAGGAGGACTCCGAGCCGTTTGAGGAGGACCCTGAGCCGGTTGAGGAGGATCCCGAGCCCTTTGAGGAGGATCCTGAGCCCGTGGAGGAGGATCCTGAGCCCGTCGAGGAGGATCCCGAGGCCTTCGAGGAGGACCCCGAGCCCTTTGATGAGGACCCCGAGCCGTTCGAGGAGGACCCCGAGCCCTTCGGGGAAGACCCCGAACTCTTCGAGGAGGATCCAGAGCTGCTAGGGATGTTCGAGGAAGACCTCGAAGCGGACGAGGAGATTCTCGAGATTGAAGAAGAGGACCCGATGGGGACAGTTGAGGATCCTGAGGCGGGCCAGAGGGTGATGAGCGAGGAGATAGTAGGTGTCGCTATGTTATTCTTTATGTTGGGCATCACGGTAGCCCGTCTCGCTCACTGAGTGGACTAGTTGTATGTGAACTTATAAGAATGAATAAAATAAATTTCGGTTGGTATAATAAATAAAATCTCATTTATCCGATATTGATTATGCGACACAGAAAGACGGGTCGATGCGTATGTGTATCGACTATCGGGCATTAAATAATGTGACCATAAAGAACAGGTACCCTCTACCCAGGATAGATGACCTGTTCGATCAGTTAAATGGAGCTATGGTTTTCTCTAAGATCGATCTGAGGTCGGGTTACCACCAAGTCCGGGTGAAAAATGAGGATATACCCAAAACTGCTTTCCGGACGAGATACGGACATTATGAGTTCGTAGTGATGCCGTTTGGAGTTACTAATGCTCCGGCAATATTCATGGACCTTATGAATCGGATTTTCTCGGCATTTCTCGACAGATTTGTGATCGTCTTCATTGACGACATCCTTATTTATTCAAGGACTTCCGAAGAGCATGTAGAGCACCTGAGTATAGTAATACAGATTCTTCAGGAAGAACAACTGTATGCTAAATTTTTGAAATGTGAGTTCTGGCTGAAGCAAGTGTCATTCTTGGGACATATCATCTCCAAGGACGGAGTGATGGTCGACCCAATCAAAATTGAGGCCGTAAGTAACTGGTCCAGACCCAAGAATGCAAGCGAGGTCAGAAGTTTTCTGGGGCTAGCAGGCTATTACAGAAAATTCGTAGAGAATTTCTCTCGGATTGCAGCCCCTATGACAGCTCTTACAAAGAAAGATAAGAAATATACCTGGACTGAGGAATGTGAGAAGAGTTTCTCTGAACTGAAAAGGAGGCTGACTAGCGCTCCTATATTAACTCTTCCCGAAAGTGATACGGGTTTCGATATGTACAGCGACGCATCCAAACTGGGACTCGGAGCTGTACTTATGCAAAATGGGAAGGTAATTGCCTATGCCTCTAGACAATTAAAGGACATGAAAAGAATTATCCTACCCATGATTTGGAATTAGCAGCGGTGGTCTTTGCGCTGAAAACATGGAGGCATTATTTATATGGGCTCAGTGCAAGGTCTTTACTGATCACCAGAGTCTGCGGTATTTCTTCACCCAGAAAGACCTGAATATGCGACAACGCCGATGGCTCGAATTGGTCAAGGATTATGATTGTGAGATCCTGTACCATCCGGGAAAAGCCAACAAGGTAGCCGATGCTCTTAGTAGAAAATCATGTGCTACTTTAATGTCTTTGTCGGCTTTGTCACAACCCTTAGGGAAAGAGATTATGGATTTCGGAATCGAGATTATATCGGGACAGCTTTCTACTCTACAGATTGCACCGACATTATTTGATGGTATTCTGGAGAAGCAGAATCTTGATCCGAGTCTTCAGAGAATCAAGAAAGAGATTCTCGAGGGCAAGGACGAGGGATTCCGGATTTCCGAGAGCGGAGTTTTATATCTCCGGGATCGGTTATGCGTTCCCGACGACTCCGACTTACGGACGAGGATACTCGAGGAAGCTCACGGCACACCTTATGCGATGCATCCTGGGTCTACCAAGATGTATCAAGATCTGAGGGGCAAATTTTGGTGGTCCGGCATGAAGAAAGATGTAGCCCATTATATCAGTATGTGTTTGACTTGCCAGAGGGTCAAGGCAGAACACCAGAGGCCTGGAGGAGTTTTGCAACCCCTGTCTATCCCCGAGTGGAAATGGGAAGACATCTCCATGGATTTCATCTCTGGGCTACCTAGAACGACGAATGGACATGATGGCATATGGGTTATAGTGGACCGACTGACCAAGTCCGCGCATTTTCTGGCTATCAGGATGACTTATTCAGTTGAGCAGCTGGCGCAACTGTACGTCAAGGAAATTATCCGACTACACGGAGTTCCCAAGACCATTATCTCTGATAGGGATGGTCGATTTACTTCGGATTTTTGGGGACACGTGCAGAAGGCCCTTGGCACGAAGCTGAAGTTCAGTACAGCCTTTCACCCCCAGACTGACGGGCAGACTGAACGAGTAAACCAGATACTAGAAGATATGTTACGAGCTTGCGCCTTGGACTTCAAGGGAAGCTGGTGTCGATACCTGAGCCTGGCAGAGTTTGCTTATAACAACAGTTATCAGGCTACTATTGGGATGGCACCGTACGAGGCACTATACGGCCGAAAATGCAGATCTCCTTTATGCTGGCATGAGAGTGGTGAAAAGAGGGAGATGGGACTCCAAACCGATATTATTGATGAGACCACTGAGGCTATAAAGAATATCCGCCAGAGGATAGAGACTGCTCAGAGTCGGCAAAAGAGCTACGCTGATAAACGGCGTCGACCGCTCGAGTTCGAGGTTGGGGTTCGGTATTCTTGAAGGTAGCCCCTATGAAAGGGGTGATGAGATTCGGAAAGAAGGGGAAATTGAGTCCGCGATACGTGGGACCCTACCAAATTTTGAGACGAGTAGGCAAGGTAGCCTACGAGCTGGAGCTACCGCCAGAAATGGCGGCTATCCACAACGTCTTCCATGTGTCGATGCTCAAGAAGTGTACCCCTGATGTGAGTCAAATGATAGAACCCTCGCCAGTGCAAGAACAGGAGAGTCTTAGTTCCGAACGCCGCCCGATCCAGATCCTCGATCGGGAAGTTAAAAGGCTAAGGAACAAGGAATTACCCTTAGTGAAAGTTCTGTGGCGGAACAAGCAGTTCGAAGAAGCCACCTGGGAACAGGAAGATACGATACGATCAAAGTATCCGGAACTATTTTAAAGTTCGGGACGAACTTTTTATAAGGTGTGTAGGATTGTAACACCCCAATTTTTACAATTTGAATACCTGGGGAATTGTTTAAAGTTCGGGACGAACTTCCTATAAGAGGGGGAGGATTGTAACACCCCAAAATTTGTCAATGTAAAATCATGACAATGTATGAAAATGGTTATAATGAAATGATATAAATTTCATGCAATCGCATGTTATGAAATGTCATGAAATACATGAAATATCATATTTATGAAATATTATTATCATGAAATGTTATGTGAATAATATTTATAAAATATTATGTAAATAATGTTATGAATTCAGGAAAAATATTAGGAAATATTATGAATTCATAAACATGAAATATTATGAAATTTCATGATGGACTTGGCTTAATGGGCTTTGATATGGATTAGTGCAAAAAGTGATAAAAATGAGGGAGCAAGGATTGAACCTTGAACCTCCTAGTTGCACTCTCCATGTCTTAACCACTACACCAAGCATTGTTTCTTGTTGAGAGAATAAGGAACATGCTTGTTAATTGGGTAAGAGTGAAGAGACATGTCTTTTCATGAGAAAAGTATAAATATGGGAAGTTGGAGTAACTTCCTTTTTCTTCTCTTCTTCTTCTTCATCCTTCTCCACCGAAACCACCATCTTCTTCTTCTCTTCTTCCATTTTCGTAACCAACCTCCTAGGGTTCTAACTCTAGGCCAATTACAAGGAGGAAAGCCAAGTGTCTTTACCTTCTACCAAGACCAAGGAGTCTTAGAGAAAAAGTTGGAAGAAAAAGGTTTTCACATACCCTTCAAGTGTAGGGTACCCTACGGTTTAAAGAAATTCCAGCGCAAGGATGTAAGTATCCTCTCGCCTGCGGTATAATTGTTATTGAATGTGTGCTTGTTTCATCCTTTTGAAAATTCACAAGAACTTCCCTAGTGGAAGTTTCGGCCACTTCTTGTAAGGGGGTCCAAGAGAAGGTTTTTGATCATACTTTGATGCATGTTGTACCCCTAGGAACTTTATACTCATATGTGATGTTTCCAAATTTTTGGAAGGACAAAAAGTAGGGTTTGTTACCCTACAAGGTTTCGGCCACCACCCATTCATGGGTCTTGGTCACTTTTTATTACATGGAAAGATTCCTTGAAATTTACGGTATGCTTATATGTTGTTTCCCTTCATGTTGTAATACCAAAAATTGGGATTTGCACCCTTATAAGTTTCGGCCAAGCATGATAGAAATTAGGGTTTGGGGATTTTATGATTTTCTATAATGGATTCATGCTTAGGAATGTAGATCAAGTGTTTGAATATATGTTTGTATGAATATTTGATACTCCTACCCTATGAAACTAGGGTTAGGGTTTAGATGGGTTTCGGCCAAGACCTAGGAATTAGGGTTAGTGGATGCTAACCCCACTTTGAGGGTTAAACCATGTTTAAATTGTTCACCTGAAATATACTAGAGGTGTTTGTAAGAAGGTTTGAAGGAATGCTTGATTTGAAAACCAAACTCCTTTACTTGTGAGTTTCGGTCAACCCTAGCTCTAGGGTTAGGAAGTACCTAATGAAACCATGAAGCATGCTACACTTATATGATGTGTGTATAAATTATGTGACCTATCTTGTTAGGTATAAAAGCATGCCTTATAGCCCACGGGGCACTCTTATGACATGAGCATGATGTGATTGGGATGTGTTTGATAATATGCTTAAAAAGGGTTACTCTATTGAAACTGGGATCAAGAGCACCCCAATGTGTGGTGTGTCCCTAGGGGATCAAGAGCACCCGAATGTGTGGTGTGTCCCTTTGAGAAGTGATTAAGAGTACCTTAGGCATATACATATATGAGTAATTGAATGATAAATTACTTTACTTTGAAAAGTTGTGTACCCGACTCGGAAGGGGGTCGTTAAACAAATCCAATGTGCATGTTAACTGAAGGTCATGGCATTGGTAGGACGGAAGGGTCCTGCTCTAATTAGATTGGTGGCTCGCTACCCCAATTTATTAGGGAACGCGCATGATGTGGTACTACAACTGGGCCCTGGAGATATTGTATTTTCAAGTACTTACCATTATGGAACTGTTTTTGAAAAACATATTATTTTCTCATTGTGAAATAATCTTGTTCTGTAAAGTACTTAGAGATATTTGATGTGATGTTTATGATGCTTGATGAGATGTTTATGATGCTTGATGAGATGCTTATGATGCTGATAATCTTGTTCTATCTTGATTACTGAGTACATGATATGATGTATCGATATGGTTTTTGTGAGTAGGCCCGGATTCTTACTAAGCATGTTTTGCTTACTAGTTCCTGCTATTTTTCTTATGCTGCAGATAGCGGTAAGAAATACTCGAACTAAAGGAAGAGGCAGAGGGAAGGCTGGAGGATGTGTGCGGTGATGGCTCGGGAAAGAACGAAAGATTCTATCTACCTTGTTTTGCCTAGAATCTAAACTGCTTCCAATAATTACTATTGAAATTGTATTGCTATACTCTGAATGGGTGATGATCATGACTACTCTACTGTGATTGAGTTAGTGATATGGAACCTATGTTATGCTAGATAATACTATCATTAATGTTTAAATGTTGTAGAATGCATGCTAAGGAAAATGCTAGGTAATTACTATTTTCTGTTTCTTATGAATGCTTCCTTTGCATGTATCTAAGACTAGATAACTCTTGCTATATTCCTATGTTTTATCTTGTTCAAACCATGTTTATTCCATGCTATAGTGTGTTACATGATCTTCCTATTAGGTTGTAAATGCATGTAGATATAAAAGAAATGAAAAACCATGCTTGGTAAATTAGTCTTCAATAGGCATGCCTACTATATTTCTTGTATGTAACTGTTTTGTATGGATATACATGCTTAACATGATTGTATGATATGAGTGTATGGACCCGTAACCCCGCCTTTAGGGTAGATATAAGGTCGGGCGTTACAAGAAGGGCCCATGTAAGGCCCATTACTACTTAGCTTCTTAGTCTATATGGAGAATCATGGATAATCATGCTAATGTTCATACTAGTAGCCCTATGTTCCTCGAGAATCTATCTATGCATGATCAATATTTCTAAAGAAAATATTGAGAAAATTTTCTGGGTCGTTACACTTGAAGTCCTAAAAAGAAGGTTAGCTCTCCTACAAGACTCATCTCATATTCATCTTCCATACATTTGATGAATTCTTGTAGAATGTCATTGTTTGTTTACCCAAAAATGATATCATCTACATATACATGGGCAACAAATATGTCCTTATCCTTAGATTTTAGGAACAAAGTAGGATCAATTGTTCCTCTCCTAAACCCCTTAGACACTAGAAATGAAGAAAGCCTTTCATACCAATCTCGGGGAGCTTGTTTCAATCCATATAAGGCCTTTCTCAACTTGTAAACGTGTCTTGGATAATTAGGGTCCTCGAACCCGAGGGGTTGTTCTACATAGACCCCTTCCTTAATGATCCTATTAAGGAACGCCGACTTCACATCCATTTGGTGAAGTGTGAAACCCATGTGAGTGTTGGGACCGGGTGCATGTTGACATGGATACGGGTTCGTAATTTTACAATTTAATTACGTGCAGCAGAAGGTTTAGCATAAATAATTTCTCAAATTATTTTAACCACGAATCTAACATGCAACCTTATGTTGTGGAGACATGATCATACATTTAAAATTTTACAGAAAGTAAATTAATTTACTTAATACCTCGCGTAACTCGTAGAAAGGGACAAGATCCATCCGTAGCATCCCTTGGAAGCTCCGCCTCTATTCGCGTCCACGCCGAGTTTTCTTCGGGATGACTTCGCAAAGCCACGAGTTTCGTGCCGACAAGAACTACTAGATTCTCCAAAGGCACGACAAAAATACCAAGAGAGAGATGAAAAACTAACCACCAAACGTAGAACGGAATCAAGATTCCGGGAGGAAGGAAGGAGTCGCGCCCGTTTCTTCTTCTTCTTCGGCTTCTTCTTGGTGGAGGAGGCTCATGACAACCAATGGGAAGGCCTCTAGGGCCGGCGCCACTAGAGGAGGGAGAGGGAGAGAAGGAGAGGGAGAGAGGCTAGGCAAGAATCCTTAATCTCTTGGATTGATCTCCAAGCCTTGCCTTGTTGCCTTTACATAGTAGCCTCTCAATCGCCAAGTCTCCCTTTAACGGAATAAATTTTCATAAGAAATTTATCTTATAAATATTTCTATGAATTATTCCGTTATGCCAAGTTTTTGTTATAACTTAATTTATAATAAAAACAACCATGTCTCCCCTTTTATTATGGAAAGAAATTTCTTTATATAAATTTCTTTATATAAATTTCTTTATCATGGTAAATCAATCCATTATTGATTTTATAAAATAAAATAAACCAATCCAAGATTTATTTTAATTTCCATGAAAAATAAATCTCTTTATATAAATTTCTTTATATAAATTTCTTTATATAAATTTCTTTATACAAATTTCTTTATCCATAATTTTATAAGACAAACCACGCGCGGTTTATTTTATAAATTTGAACAAAACAATTTGGTTCTTCCCTCTTATTGTGGCCGGTCAAACAAAGAGGGTGGGGACCCTCTTTGGCCGCCCAAACCAAAGCCTATACCTCACGAATTAAACTCATTTAATTCGTCCATTAAGTCTTCAAATGACTTAGCCATTTTATGCTTCCGATGCGTCTCTGAAAAATTCAGGTTCGACTTATCTCTTTTGATCGGAAAATCCAATTTTCAACTCGTATTAAATCCCTTGGATTACTCGTAGTGCGTGTGACTAAATAGGCTTTCAATTTATGTTGACCGTCTATAATTAACCAATTATAGAACGATCATGAGTGGCACCTAGTAGTACATCATGATCCCCAATTAATCGAAAGATCAACGGTTGACCTCAGAAACTATTCTGAAACCCTTCAGCAGCTTTAATGAATCGTGCCTCATTCCCTTCACCATCTTATACCCACTTGGTGCAGGACACGGTCTATGTGTGTCAGTCCCCACTATGCTGACTACGTCACACCTAGCCCAGCAATGTCTTTCTCATCCAACGGATTCTAATTACTCTCATGTATCTGATGATAGTGATATGAGAGAAGTGTCCTAAGGCAATCGCCTTATGATTGTAAACATTTATTTTATAAATGATAATTCACTATTTGAGTATACATGTTTGTGTATTTGATTGGGATGTTAAACTCATCTACTGAATGTCCGCAATACAATTCACAACATAAGAGAATTTGTGATGAGATCACAACTAGTGATTATCTCTACATGTGCAATTGTGAAGTATCTTAAATATCCCTAGTCGATGAATTGATAAAAATGGGCACTATCAATTCTGTTGAGACTAGCATGGGTTATTCTCTAATCAGCTGATTCTCACTGGCTGGTGACATTGGGATGTCCGGAGATAAACATGGATGCTAGTTAAGGGAACTAGTTCATTGGAGTGACTAGCCGTAAAACTTCATATGGTAATCTACATATAGATATGTCAATGAAGTTCTTACTGCAGCTTAAGTGTGATGTTCCTTTGACTTGCGGTGTTCAAGTCATCTTGGTCATGGAGACTTATACTTTAACATCTTAAGCAAGCATCTCCAAGGAGGTGTGGACCCAGGATGATTGGATATTATCCGAAGTGCCCGAAGATGTTTGAACAGCCTACAAAGGATTCACCACTCCTTGCGAGGAGATGTATACCCAGGCCTATCATCGGATTGTTACTCAAAGCCTCTGGCCAGAGCATATCATGTTTAGAGTATGAGTCTCTTAAATACATGAGAGTAATTAGAAATCCAAAGGACGAGAAAGATACTACTTGGGCTAGGTGTGACGTAGTCAGTCTAGTGGGGACTGACACAAACAGACCATGTCCTGAACCAAGTGGGTATAAGATGGTGAAGGGAATGGGGCACGATTCATTAGAGCTGCTGAATGGTTTCAGAATTACTTCTGAGGTCAATCGTTGATCTTTCAATTAATTGGGGGTCATGATGTACTACTAGGTGCCACTCATGATCGTTCTATAATTAGTAGATTATAGAGGACCAACATAAATCGAAAGCTAATTTAGTCACACGCACTACGAGTAATCCGAGGGATTTAAAACGAGTTGAAAATTAGATTTTTCGATCAAGAGAAATAAGTCAAATCTGAGTTAATCAGAGGCGCAAGGGAAGCTTAAAATGGCCAAGTCTTTTGAAGGCTTATTGGGCGAATTAAATGAGTTTAATTCGCGATGGGTTCGGCTCGGTTGGGCCGGCCAAAGAGGGTGTCCACCCTCTTGGTTTGTCCGGCCACTACAAAGGGGAGAAATCAATTTATTTGGTTTAAATTATAAAATAAATCAAGAGCGATTTGTTTTATAAAATTATGGATAAATAAATTTGTTTTCATGGAAATTAAAATAAACATTAAATGGTTTATTTTTATTTTATAAAATCAATTATGAATTGATTTTTCCATGATAAGAAAAATTTATATAATTTATTCTTTTTATGGAAATTAAAATGAACCATGGATTGGTTTATTTTATTTTATAAAATCAATTATGAATTGATTTTTCCATGATATAGAAAAATTTATATAATAAATTGTTTTTTCCATGATAAGAAAAATTTATAAATTTCTTGCAAATTTTATTCCATAATAAAAGGAGAGATGTATTTGTTTTATTATAAAGTTAGTTATAATAAAATTTGGCATAATGGAATAATTCATAAGAAAATTTATAAGATAAATTCCTTATGAAAATTTATTCCGTTAATTCCATTAAAGGGGAGACTTGGCAAGGGAGAGGCTACTATATAAAGGAACCAAAGGCAAGCCTTGAATTCGAACTAATTGAGTTATCAAGAGATCTAGTAGCTCTCTCCCTCTCTCTCTCTAGTTCGCCCTCTCTCTCTCTCTAGGGCTGTTACCCACTCTCTCTCTAGGGCTGGCTCTCTCTCCTCCCCTAGGGCCGGCGCACATCCCAAGGGTGGCCGAGAGCTTCATCCGCCAAGAAGGTGCCGAAGAAGAAGAAACGGATCGCGACTCCTTCTTTTCTTTTCCCGGAATTTTGATTCCGTTACTTGGCGGTTAGTTTCCTTTCTTCTCTCTTGATCTTCTAATTGTGTCTTTAGAGAATCTAGTAGTTCTCGTCGGCACAAAACTCGTGACTTTGCGAAGTCATCCCGAAGAGATCTCGGCGTGGACGCGAATAGAGGCGGAGCTTCCAAGGGACGCTACGGTTGGATCTCGTCCCTTACTTCGAGTTACGCGAGGTACTAAGTAAATTAGTTTACTTTTCCGCAAAGTTTTAATTTATGATCATGTCCACACATCATAAGGTTGTATGCTAGATACGTGGTTAAAATAATTTGAGAAATTATTTTATGCTAACTCTTCCGCTGCACGTAAAAATTTAAAATTTTACGAACCCATATCCTTGTCAACATACACCCGATCTCAACAGTGGTATCAGAGCCGGTTAGTGTTCGAAATAATCATATAATTGTTTTGTGGAAAACTTTGTCATAATATTAATTTTGAAAAATTTTTCAATTATGGAAACTTTCCAATTATAATAAATTTTTGATTTAGGAATTTCAAAGTTTGGAAATCCTCATGAAATTTCGCAAACTTTTGAAATTTTCTAGTTTTTGAAATTTTATAATAATTATGAAAACTTCTCATCTTTGGGAACTTTCTAATTTTGGAAATTTTTCTATTTTAGAAATTTTTCAATTTTAGAAATATGTAAGTTTTCTTTGTACTAGAAACTTGCAATTATTCTGAAAACCTATTATGAAATCTCGCAATTTTGGGCACTTTCTTTCAAGAAAGTCTAGACAAATTTATGGACAGTTATTTGACAATTAAATTTGAATTGGTTTTTAAAATGACAACAAAATTCTTTATTTTGGATTGAGACTCGGGGAGCCGTCCAATTTAAAGTTAGTTGTTGTAATTTAATTTCCCAATTTTAAATGAAATTGTCATGTTTGATTTGGATTGAGCCTCAGGGAGCCGTCCAAATTGGATTTTCAACAAATTACTTTTCTTTGGGTATCTTAGCCTCGGGGAGCCACCCTTAGAAAATAATTTGTTGTAATAAATTAAATCCATAAATAAAATATGATTTAAGAGGTGATGCTCTTACATATTGTTGTCTCCAAAATTAATTAGGAAAATGGTTTCCTATAGAGTTTTCTTAAATGAGATTTTCATGAAAATAATATGTAGTTGAATTAAGGGATTTGTCTCTTAATTTAATAAGATTTGATTTAGAGAAATCAAAGTCTTAAATATATTATTTCCGAAATTGATTATGACAATTTAGGAAATTATTTCCCAAAATAATTCCTTGAATAAAGTATGAAATTAGAATTAGGAAATCCGGTTCCTAATTTAATTAATGAGACTTAATAAATTAAGTCACATACATACTTTATTAAGGAAGTCGTTAGTCATGACATAAATTTATGTCATGAATGTGCTTAGAAAAGAAAGGATGAGACCCAAAACCTCTTACAAAATATTAAGACCAACACCTTCCATTAATATGGTTAGAATCGGAGTTTTGCTTCACGTTTGGGTTGATGGACACATCCATGAATGACTTGAACCTCAACATGTTCAAACCATGGAATTAGTTTATGAATAATATAGTTGGAGTCAGAGGTCAATCCTTAGTTTTGGTTGTTGGACACAACCAAGCCTGACTAAACGGTTGAATGAGCTCCAACCATATTAAAACTATTTCTTGATTAATGGGTCAGCCTTAAGCTTGGAGCATCGATTTATTGTGCCACAGCCAAGGTCGATGTAAAGAGAGGGGCAGTTGGGTGCTATGTATAATGTTGCATACTTGTTAATGAGTTAATAACCCAATGATTTATGCAAACATTCAATTAGTTGATAGCATAAAGTGATAGTTACATATATGTGATGTGTAATCGGTATAATTACCTACCTTCATAGCTAAGAATAACTTGATGGCCACAGCCATAGTTGTTCTTATCTATGGTTGGATATCAACCTATTTGGAGATGTTCCTACGATCTCCCGAATTAATAAAAAGGGTTATTCAATTAGAAAAATTAATAGGATTTTATTAATGTATGTTGATACATTCTTTAATCATTCTTCTCACATATGCTCAATTTGTATTTCTAGGATAATCACTCGATCATGTCTTCTCTGAATTTGCGTTCCATTTTGGACACCAATAAACTCACTGGGCCAAACTTCATGGACTGGCTTCGAAACCTGAGGATAGTCCTCAAAGGAGAGAAGCTTGCTTATGTCCTTGAAGAACAACTTCCCAACCGTCCTCCTGAAAATGCAACTCCAGACCAGTTTCCTGAGTTGCTCAACCTGCTGAAGACTGTAGAGCCTTCTGTGAAGCAGGATCAAAAGACGGTACTGTTAGTTGGTTCCTCAAAGAAAGGTTCTAAGAGGAAGGCCAAAGAACAGAATAAGAGAAAGAAGAAAAAGGCCAAAAAGACTGAAAATACCCTAAAAGGCACTTGCCATCACTGTGGCAAGGAGGGTCACTGGCGAAGAAACTACAAGGTTTATCTTGAGTCCTTGAAAGAGAAGGCATTCAATGCCCCATCCTCTTCAAGTATCTTCGTTATTGAATGTCATTCTATTTCCTCAAACACCTGGGTACTTGATACTGGGTGTAGCTCACATATATGTAATGACATACTGGGGCTAAGGAATAGAAGAAGACTCGTCAAGGGAGAAGCAAATTTGCGAGTTGGAAACGGAGCAAAGATTGCTGCTGTTGCCATCGGAACATATTTGCTAAAGCTCCCTACAAGACGTGTCTTAGAATTGGATAATTGTTATTTCGTTCCTTCGTTAATAAAGAACATTGTATCTATTTCATGTTTGAATGAAAAGGGTTATCATTTAACTTTTAGTAACAATTGTTGTTACATAACTTTAAATGGTGTTCTTTATGGGAATGGAACTTTGTGCAATGGTATCTACACGCTAGATTTATCCGGTGACGTTTTCAATATCGAAGTTAGCAACAAACGTGCTAGAATAGATAATCGAATAGACTCCTACACGTGGCATTGTCGTCTTGGCCATGTAAGTAAGAAACGCAAGACCAAATTACACCGATGTGGAATTTTGGAATCATTTGAACCCGATTCATTTGATGCATGCGAATCATGCTTAAAAGGCAAGATGACAAAATTACCCTTTTTCGGAAAAGGTAATCCAGTGGGAGAATTGCTTGGTCTAATACATACTGATGTATGTGGACCAATGTCAACTCTTGCACAAGGAGGCTATAGCTACTTCATCTCCTTTATCGATGATCACTCACGATTCGGGTACGTGTTCTTGATGAAACACAAATCTGAAGCTTTTGAGAAATTCAAAGAGTTCAGAAATGAAGTAGAGAAACAGCTTGACAAAAGTATTAAGATACTTCAATCCGATCGGGGTGGTGAATACTTAAGTCAAGAGTTTCAAGATTATCTAAGGGACAATGGGATATTGTCTCAATGGACTCTGCCGTATACACCACAGCATAATGGTGTATCTGAGAGGCACAACCGAACTTTGATGGACATGGTTAGGTCGATGATGAATCACGCAACTGTTCCAAAATCCTTTTGGGGCTATACACTTAAGACAGCTGTTTACTTGCTAAACAGAGTCCCGACCAAGGTAGTCTCTACTACTCCATATGAGACATGGAATAGTAAGAAACCTCACTTAACTCACCTTAAGATATGGGGTTGTCCTGCTTATGTGAACCGGACTGTATCAGACAAATTGGATGCTAAGTCTAATAAATGTCTATTTATTGGATACCCTAAGGAAATGAAGGGTGACCAATTCTATCATCCCTTGGAACAAAAGGTGTTTGTTTCAAGGCATGCTGTATTTCTAGAAAAAGAATTTCTTTTACCAGAAAACAGTGGGAGTGGCATTGAACTTGATGAAGTTCAGGAAACTCCAATAGACATTACCGAGACACCTAGTCTAGACCCACAACCAATAACTCATAATGATGAGCTATCAGTTGAACCTAAAACTACACCACCTCTTCGTAGGTCTGATAGGACACGCAATATTCCAGAGAGATACGGATTTCTCATAAGTGAATCGAACGACGTGTTACTCATAAGCGATGACGAACCTATCAGTTATGAAGATGTTCTGAAAAATTCAGAAAGGGACAAATGGCTTGAAGCCATGAAGTCGGAAATGAATTCCATGTACGAAAATCAAGTATGGGACTTGGTTAACCCACCTGAAGGGATTAAGCCCATAGGGTGCAAGTGGGTTTTCAAGAAGAAAAGCGACATGGAAGGTAATGTTGTTACCGTTAAGGCTAGATTAGTGGCAAAAGGATATCGTCAGAAACAAGGAATTGATTATGACGAAACCTATTCGCCAGTAGCTATGCTTAAATCCATTCGGATGCTCCTAGCCATAGCAGCTCATTACAATTATGAGATATGGCAAATGGATGTGAAAATAGCTTTCCTTAATGGAAACCTGCTTGAGGATGTGTACATGATACAACCTGAAGGTTTCACATCGGTTGATAAGACCAAAGTATGCAAGCTTCGACGATCCATATATGGACTGAAGCAAGCATCCAGGAGCTGGAACATCCGTTTTGATGAGACAATTAAAGAGTTTGATTTCTCACAAAATCCAGATGAACCTTGTGTGTACAAGAAGGTTAGTGGGAGTGCAGTCGTATTCCTAGTGTTATATGTCAATGATATATTACTTATAGGAAATGATATATCAGTTTTACAGACAGTTAAAATTTGATTGTCTAAAACTTTCTCCATGAATGACCTGGGAGAAGCAACCTATATCCTTGGGATTAGAATCTATAGAGATAGATCAAAACGGTTGCTTGGTCTTTCGCAGTCTACATATATAGACCGAGTGCTAAAAAGGCTTAGCATGTCGGAATCCAAGAAAGGTTACCTTCCCATCAGGCATGGGATCAACCTTTCAATGTCTATGTGTCCACGCACAGAAGACGAGAGGATTTGCATGATTAAGATTCCCTATGCATCCACGATAGGATCTATCATGTATGCTATGTTGTGTACTAGGCCCGATGTATCGTATGCTTTGAGCGTCACAAGAAGATACCAGTCGGATCCAGGAATGGATCATTGGGCGGCTGTTAAGACAATCCTTAAGTACTTAAGAAGAACTAAGGATGTGTTTCTAATATATGGAGAAGGAGATATGGTAATACGTGGGTATACAGATGCCAGTTTCCAGACAGATAAGGATGACTCCAAATCTGAATCTGGATACGTATTTACTTTGAATGGAGGCGTAATAAGTTGGAAGAGTTCCAAACAAGATACCATAGCGGATTCTACCACGGAAGCGGAATATATCGCAGCTTCGGAAGCAGTCTGGATCAAGAAGTTCGTCTCCGAACTTGGTGTGGTTCCAACCATTGATGAAGAAGTGCCGGTTTACTGCGACAACAATGGAGCTATTGCGCAAGCAAAGGAACCAAGGTCTCAACAGCGAACCAAACACGTGCTTCGCCGCTATCATCTGATCAGAGAGATTATAAGTAGGAATGACATAAAAATTGAGAAAATTCCCACTGAAAGGAATTTAGCGGATCCTTTAACTAAGGCCTTGCCTCAGAACAAGTTTGAGGGTCATGTTAGAGCCTGTGGTATTGGATACCGTAGCGATTGGCATTAGGCCAAGTGGGAGTTTGTTAGAGATATGAGAGAAGTGTCCTAAGGCAATCGCCTTATGATTGTAAACATTTATTTTATAAATGATAATTTACTATTTGAGTTGTAACGACCAAGAAAATTCTCTTAATATTTTCTTAAAATATTGAGCAAGTCTAGATAATTTTCCGAGGGGCCCAGAAATAATTATGTAAAATTGGGCCTAGAAATCCATGTTTTCTCATTTAAATTGAGAAAACTAAGTACTAATGAGCTTTAAATGGGCTCCAAAAATAGATATTAATTAGGTAAAAATTAATATAAATTAGGTAAAATTAATATAAATATAAAAGAATTTTATTTAGGAATATTAGCATAATTATGGGTGATTTTAGGGGGGGATTTTCGAAATTATAAAAATAATAAAATAAATGAAATAAAAATAAAAATAAAAATAAATGTGCATGAGCCAAGGATTGAACCTTGGACCTCTTGTACAACCATGTAAGCCTTAACCAACTCACCTAGCAAGGAATTCTTATGAGTAATTGAAGTGGAGGATAGTTAAGAGGTAAAAGGAGGTGAAGAGTCATGGAGAGGCTCTTCATTTGCCTCCTTGATGGGTTATAATGAGAGGAGTTTTGGGAGTTACTTATTCCCTCAATCAAGTGCATTACCTCTCCTCTTCATTCCCCATTCTTGCCGAGCACCAAAGGGAGGAGTGCCTTGGAGAAAACTTCACAAGAGGTCTCATCTCTCAAGATCTCAAGTTCCTACAAGGTGACAAGGATTAGTTGTGGTCAAGAGATACCAAGTCCTCTTCCTTCTCCTCTTTCAAGGTTAGAAAAATCAAGAAAACTAAGGTAAGACTCCCTCACCTGTGGTATAATAGTTACCTATGATTTCCATGATTTTTGGCATGATATATGGGTTAGTTTCGGATTTAATGTTGAAGGGAAACAAAATCAAGGTTCCTATGTTCAAAGGTTTCGGCCAGCATGTTTTAAAGGTCCATAATTGTGTTAAAAATCATGATAATGTTATTTTATGTTCCCTTATTATGTTTAGAAGTTAATTGTAATTTTTGGGGATTTTTGGAGAACCCTAGGACACCCTAGGGTCTCGGCCAACATGAAAGAAGCAAAACCCAGAACCTTAAGTTCAAGGGTTTCGGCCACCATGTTTTAAATGTCTAGAAATATGTTAAAAATCAGGATAATGTTATTTGATGTTCCCTTATGATGTTTAGAAGTTAAGTGTAATTTTTGGGGATTTTTGGAGTACCCTAGGACACCCTAGGGTCTCGGCCAACATGAAAGAAGCAAAACCCAGAACCTTAAGTTCAAGGGTTTCGGCCACCATGTTTTAAATGTCTCGAAATATGTTAAAAATCATGATAATGTTATTTGATGTTCCCTTATGATTTTTAGAAGTTAAGTGTAATTTTTGGGAATTTTTGGAGTACCCTAGGACACTCTAGGGTTTCGGCCAACATGGAAGGGACAAAACCAAGGTCCCTATGATTATGGGTTTCGGCCACCATGATTTAAATGTCTATAAACATGTTAAAAATCATGATAATGTTATTTAATGCTCCCTGATGATGTTGATAAGTTAAGTATAAATTTTGGGAATTATTGGAGCACCCTAGAGGCCCATATGGTTCGGCCAACCCCAAGGACCCAAGGGTTAGGGTTGAGTCTTTATCTTCAAGCATATGTTTATGTGTGTTGCCATGATATAAGGATGAAGGATGGTGATTGTGTGAATTATCACATGGCCTTGGGACTCCATAAGTTTCGGCCAATAAGGGTTAATAGGATAAGAGTTAAGATTTATTCCAAGTAAGGGTCCCAATGGCCCTATGGTAAGATGTGATTTATATTTATGAATGATATGCCATGCTTACGAATGATATGCCATGTTAGTGAATGATATGCCATGTTTATGAATGATATGCCATGGTTATACATGATATGCTATGCTTATGAATGATATGCCATGTTATGAATGATATGCCATGTTACGAATGATATGCCATGTTTATGAATGATATGCCATGTTTAAGAATGATATGTCATGTTTACGAATGATATGCCATGTTTATGAATGATACGCCATGGTTATGAATGATATGCCATGTTTAAGAATGATATGCCATGTTTACGAATGATATGCCATGTTTATGAATGATATGCCATGGTTATGAATGATATGCCATGTTTACGAATGATATGCCATGTTTATGAATGATATGCCATGATTATGGATGAAAATGATGAATGAAGTTTAAGTATGATGAATGAATGAAAGATGAGGATGCCATGAATGGCTTATGAATGATGAAGCATGAAAAGTATTTTTTACTTTATGTATGGGCTTGTACCGGACCGAAGTATGGGTCCAAGGGATGGGTACCTTAAGAACGCCCCGGTTTTGGACTACCGAAGCTGTCCACGGTTCTGGCACTACCGGAGCTGTGCAACAGGGATGGGCTCCTTGAGAACGCCTCGGTTCGGGGACTACCGACTATGCTGTCCTTACCCTAGTAGGTTGGGGCTCGCGACCTCGGACTTGCTAGGGATGCGCGCTATGATGTATGTATGTGGTACAAGCCGGGGACCCCAAATGATGTTATGATGATTATGTTTAAGAAATGAAAAGTATGTTTTTAAAGATTAAGCATCCTTATGATATATATGCATTGCCCATGCATTCATTATGAAAAAGTATGTTTATGAAAAGTATGTTCATGAAAAGTATGATTTTAAACTAAGCATCCATATATGTATATGCATTCCACTCAAGCCTCCATTCATGTTATGCATTATACTATGATGATAAGATTTTATGCTTACGTTTCATGTTAAGAATGTATGCATGAGAATGAATGATCTATGCCATGATTATGTTAGGAAGATGTTCATATGCTATGATAGGTATTATGCCATGTTACTATGTTTATGATTTATGCCATGAAAGGTGCCATGCTACTATGTTTATGATTTATGCCATGAAAGATGCCATGCTACTATGTTTATGATTTATGCCATGAAAGATGTCATGCTACTATGTTTATGATTTATGCCATGAAAGATGTCATGCTACTATGTTTATGATTTATGCCATGAAAGATGTCATGCTACTATGTTTATGATGTATGCCGTGAATTATGCCATGCTTAGAATGTTTACCATGTTTATGTGCATGCCATGCTAAAGTGATTTAAGATGTTATGTTTTAAGTAGAGCACCCAGTATGTTAAAGTTCATGTGCTCATTATGAGATGATGAACGATGAATGGTTTTTGTGAGTAGGAAAGAGTCTTACTAAGCCTGTGTGCTTATAGTCTTCTTTCCTTATACCGCAGATCATGCAAGGGGATAACGAGGAAGCAGCAGGAGGGCCCGAAATATGTGTGTGATGGTGACTTAGCCGATGAAATCGAATGTGTTAACCGTTTATGCTAAGAACTTTATTTTTGCTACCTATATGCTCGAATAGTGACTTATGGAACTTTATGATAAGATGTCAAGTATGATATGATATGAACCATATGGTATGATGTTAAGCATGTTATGATATGATGTTAAGCATGACGTTCATATGTTAAGTTCCATGTCATTATATTAGGGATGGTAGTAGGGGCATGTATATGTAAGGTTTAAGTTATTCCGCTGCAGTATGATGTTACATGCCTTAAGTATGTTAGCGTAACGCCGCATTAGGAAAAAAAAAGAAAAAAAAAGTGGGCGTTACATGAGTATACATGTTTGTGTATTTGATTGGGATCTTAAACTCATCTACTGAATGTCCACAATACAATTCACAGCATAAGAGAATTTGTGATGAGATCACAACTAGTGATTATCTCTACATGTGCAATTGTGAAGTATCGAAAATATCCCTAGTCGATGAATTGATAAAAACGGGCACTATCAATTCTGTTGAGACTAGCATGGGTTATTCTCTAATCAGCTCATTCTCACTGGCTGGTGACATTGGGATGTCCGGAGAAAAACATGGATGCTAGTTAAGGGAACTAGTTCATTGGAGTGACTAGCCGTAAAACTTCATATGGTAATCTACATATAGATATGTCAATGAAGTTCTTACTGCAGCTTAAGTGCGATGTTCCTTTGACTTGCGGTGTTCAAGTCATCTTGGTCATGGAGACTTATACTTTAACATCTTAAGCAAGCATCTCCAAGGAGGTGTGGACCCAGGATGATTTGGTATAAGCCGAAGTGCTCGAAGATGTTTGAATAGCCTACAAAGGATTCACCACTCCTTGCGAGGAGATGTATACCCAGGCCTATCGTCGGATTGTTACCCAAAGCCTCTGGCCAGAGCATATCATGTTTAGAGTATGAGTCTCTTAAATACATGAGAGTAATTAGAAATCCAAAGGATGAGAAAGACACTACTTGGGCTAGGTGTGACGTAGTCAGTCTAGTGGGGACTGACACAAACAGACCATGTCCTGAACCAAGTGGGTATAAGATGGTGAAGGGAATGGGGCACGATTCATTAGAGCTGCTGAAGGGTTTCAGAATTACTTCTGAGGTCAACCGTTGATCTTTCAATTAATTGGGGGTCATGATGTACTACTAGGTGCCACTCATGATCGTTCTATAATTAGTTGATTATAGACGGCCAACATAAATCGAAAGCCTATTTAGTCACACGCACTACGAGTAATCCGAGGGATTTAAAACGAGTTGAAAATTGAATTTTCCGATCAAGAGAAATAAGTTGAATCTGAGTTAATCAGAGGCGCAAGGGAAGCTTAAAATGGCCAAGTCTTTTGAAGGCTTTTTGGGCGAATTAAATGAGTTTAATTCGCGATGGGTTCGGCTCGGTTTGGCCGGCCAAAGAGGGTGTCCACCCTCTTGGTTTGGCCGGCCACTACAAAGGGGAGAAACCAATTTATTTGGTTTAAATTATAAAATAAATAAAGAGCGATTTGTTTTATAAAATTATGGATAAACCATGGATTGGTTTATTTTATTTTATAAAATCAATTATGAATTGATTTTTCCATTATAAAGAAAAATTTATATAATAAATTTATTCTTTTTGTGGAGATTAAAATAAACTTTAAATGGTTTAATTTTATTTTATAAAATCAATTATGAATTGATTTTTCCATGATAAGAAAAATTTATAAATTTCTTGCAAATTTTATTCCATAATAAAAGGAGAGATGTATTTGTTTTATTATAAAGTTAGTTATAATAAAACATGGCATAATGGAATAATTCATAAGAAAATTTAAAAGATAAATTCCTTATAAAAATTTATTCCGTTAATTCCGTTAAAGGGGAGACTTGGCAAGGGAGAGGCTACTATATAAAGAAACGAAAGGCAAGCCTTGAATTCGAACTAATTGAGTTATCAAGAGATCTAGTAGCTCAATCCCTTTCTCTCTCTAGTTCGCCCTCTCTCTCTCTCTCTAGGGCCGGCACCCACTCTCTCTCTAGGGTCGGCTCTCTCTCCTCCCCTAGGGCCGGCGCACATCCCAAGGGTGGCCGAGAGCTTCATCCGCCAAGAAGGTGCCGAAGAAGAAGAAACGGATCGTGACTCCTTCTTTTCTTTTCCCGGAATTTTGATTCCGTTACTTGGCGGTTAGTTTCCTTTCCTCTCTCTTGATCTTCTAGTTGTGCCTTTAGAGAATCTAGTAGTTCTCGTCGGCACAAAACTCATGACTTTGCGAAGTCATCCCGAAGAGAACTCGGCGTGGACGCGAATAGAGGCGGAGCTTCCAAGGGACGCTACGGTTGGATCTCGTCCCTTACTTCGAGTTATGCGAGGTACTAAGTAAATTAGTTTACTTTTCGAAAAGTTTTAATTTATGATCATGTCCACACATCATAAGGTTGCATGCTAGATACGTGGTTAAAATAATTTGAGAAATTATTTTATGCTAATTCTTCCGCTGCACGTAAAAATTTAAAATTTTACGAACCCGTATCCTTGTCAACATGCACCCGGTCCCAACATCTGAGATATTCATACTCTGATCATGTGATGCAATGGCCAGAGGCATTGAGTAACAATATGACGATAGGCCTTGGGTATACATCCACTCGCAAGGAGTGGTGAATCCATTGTAGGCTGTTCAAACATCTTCGGGCACTTTGGCTTATACCCAATCATCCAGGGTCCACACCTCCTTGGAGATGCTTGCTTAAGATGTCAAAGTATAAGTGTTCATGACCAAGATGACTTGAACACCGCAAGTCAAAGGAACATCGCACTTAAGCTGCAGTATGAACTTCATTGACATATCTATATGTAGATTACCATATGAAGTTTTACAGGTAGTCACTCCAATAAACTAGTTCCCTGAACTAGCATACATATTTATCTCCGGACATCCCAATGTCACCAGCCAGTGAGAATCAGCTGATTAGAGAATAACCCATGCTAGTCTCAACAGAATTGATATTGTCCATATTTATCAATTCATCGACTAGGGACAATTTCAAAACTTCACAATTGCACATGTAGAGATAATCACTAGTTGTGAATTCATCACAAATTCTCTCATGCTGTGAATTGTATTGCGGACATTCAGTAAATGAGTTTAAGATCTCAATCAAATACACGAACATGTATACTCAAATAGTGAATATTCATTTATTAAAGTAAATGATTACAATCATAAGGCGATTGCCTTAGGGCACTTCTCTCATATTACTAACAAACTCCCACATGGTCTAATGACAATCGCTATGGTATCCAATACCACAGGCTCTAACATGACCCTCAAACTTGCTTTGAGGCAAGGCCTTAGTTAAAGGATCCGCTAAATTCCTTTTAGTGGGAATTATCTCAATTTGTATATCATTCCTACTTATATTCTCTCTGATCAGATGATAGCGGTGAAGCACATGTTTGGATCGCTGATGAGACCTTGGTTCCTTTGCTTATGCAATAGCTCTATTGTTGTCGCAGTAAACCGACACTGCTTCATCAATGGTTGGAACCACACCAAGTTCTGAGATAAACTTCTTGATCCAGATTGCTTTCTTTGCTGCTTACGAAGCTGCAATGTATTCTGCTTCCGTGGTAGAATATGCTACAGTGTCTTGCTTGGAACTCTTCCAACTTATTGCGCCTCCATTCAAAGTAAATACGTATCCAGACTGAGATTTGGAGTCATCCTTATCTGTCTGGAAACTGGCATCTGTATTCCCACGTATTACCATATCTCCTTCTCTATATATTAGGAGCACATCCTTAGTTCTTCTTAAGTACTTAAGGATTGTCTTGACAGCCACCCAATGATCCATTCCTAGATCAGACTGGTATCTGCTCGTGACGCTCAGAGCATACGATACATCGGGCCTAGTACATAACATAGCATACATGATAGATCCTATCGCGGATGCATAAGGAATCTTATTCATGCAAATCCTCTCGTCTTCTATACGCGGACACATAGACTTTGAAAGGTTGATCCCATGCCTGATGGGAAGGTAACCTTTCTTGGATTCCGACATGCTAAACCTTTTTAGCACTCGGTCTATATATCTTGAATGCGAAAGACCAAGCAACCGTTTTGATCTATCTCTATAGATTCTAATCCCAAGGATATAGGTTGCTTCTCCCAGGTCTTTCTTGGAGAAAGTTTTGGACAACCAAATTTTAACCGACTGTAAGACTGATATATCGTTTCCTATAAGCAATATGTCATGACATATAGTACTAGGAATACGGCTGCACTCCCACTAACCTTCTTGTACACACAAGGTTCGTCAGGATTTTGTGAGAAATCAAACTCTTTGATTGTCTCATCAAAACGGATTTTCCAGCTACTTGATGCTTGCTTCAGTCCATATATGGATCGTCGAAGCTTGCATGTTTTGGTTTTATCAACCGATGTGAAACCTTCAGGTTGTATCATGTATACATCCTCAAGCAGGTTTCCATTAAGGAAAGCTGTTTTCACATCCATTTGTCATATCTCATAATCATAATGAGCTGCTATGGCTAGGAGCATCCGAATGGATTTAAGCATAGTTACTGGCGAATAGGTTTCGTCATAATCAATTCCTTGTTTCTGACGATATTCTTTTGCCACTAATCTAGCCTTAAAGGTAACAACATTACCTTCCATGTCGGTTTTCTTCTTGAAACCCCACTTGCACCCTATGGGCTTAATCCCTTCAGGTGGGTTAACCAAGTCCCATACTTGATTTTCGTACATGGAATCCATTTCCGACTTCATGGCTTCAAGCCATTTGTCCCTTTCTGAACTTTTCAGAACATCTTCATAACTGATAGGATTGTCATCGCTTATGAGTAACACGTCGTTCGATTCACTTATGAGAAATCCGTATCTCTCTGGAATATTGTGTGTCCTATCAGACCTACGAAGAGGTGTTGTTGTTTTAGGTTCAACTGATAGCTCATTATTATGAGTTATTGGTTGTGGGTCTAGACTAGGTGTCTCTGTAATGTCTATTGGAGTTTCTTGAACTTCATCAAGTTCAATGTCACTCCCACTGTTTTCTTGTAAAAGAAATTCTTTTTCCAGAAATACAGCATGCCTTGAAACAAACACCTTTTGTTCCAAGGGATGATAGAATTGGTAACCCATTTTTTCCTTAGGGTATCCAATAAATAGACATTTATCAGACTTAGCATCCAATTTGTCTGATACAGTCCGCTTCACGTAAGCAGGACAACCCCATATCTTAAGGTGAGTTATGTGAGGTTTCTTACTATTCCACGTCTCATATGGAGTAGTAGAGACTACCTTGGACGGGACTCTGTTTAACAAGTAAACAGTTGTCTTAAGTGCATAGCCCGAAAAGGATTTTGGAAGAGTTGCATGATTCATCAGGGATCTAACCATGTCCATCAAGGTTCGGTTACGCCTCTCAGATACACCATTATGCTGTGGTGTATACGGCAGAGTCCATTGAGACAATATCCCATTGTCCCTTAGATAATCTTGAAACTCTTGACTTAAGTATTCACCACCCCGATCGGATCGAAGTATCTTAATACTTTTGTCAAGCTGTTTCTCTACTTCATTTCTGAACTCTTTGAATTTCTCAAAAGCTTCAGATTTGTGTTTCATCAAGAACACGTACCCGAATCGTGAGTGATCATCGATAAAGGAGATGAAGTAGCTATAGCCTCCTTGTGCAAGAGTTGACATTGGTCCACATACATCAGTATGTATTAGACCAAGCAATTCTCCCACTGGATTACCTTTTCCGAAAAAGGGTAATTTTGTCATCTTGCCTTTTAAGCATGATTCGCATGTATCAAATGAATCGGGTTCAAATGATTCTAAAATTCCACATCGGTGTAATTTGGTCTTGCGTTTCTTACTTACATGGCCAAGACGACAATGCCACGTGTAGGAGTCTATTCGATTATCTATTCGAGTACGTTTGTTGCTAACTTCGATATTGAAAACGTCACCAGATAAATCTAATGTTTAGATACCATTGCACAAAGTTCCGGTCCCATAAAGAACACCATTTAAAGTTATGTAACAACAATTGTTACTAAAAGTTAAATGATAACCCTTTTCATTCAAACATGAAATAGATACAATGTTCTTTATTAACGAAGGAACAAAATAACAATTATCCAATTCTAAAACACGTCCAGTAGGGAGCTTTAGCAAATATGTTCCGATGGCAACAACAACAATCTTTGCTCCATTTCCAACTCGCAAATTCGCTTCTCCCTTAACGAGTCTTCTTCTATTCCTTAGCCCCTGTATGTCATTATATATATGTGAGCTACACCCAGTATCAAGTACCCAGGTGGTTGAGGAAATAGAGTGACATTCAATAATGAAGATACCTGAAGAGGATGGGGCATCGGATGCCTTCTTCTTCAAGGACTCAAGATAAACCTTGCAGTTTCTTCGCCAGTGACCCTCCTTGCCACAGTGATGGCAAGTGCCTTTTGGTGTCTTTTCAGTCTTTTTGGCCTTTTTCTTCTTTCCTTTATTCTGTTCTTTGGCCTTTCTCTTAGAACCTTTCCTTGAGGAACCAACTAACAGTACCATCTTCTGATCCTGCTTTACAGAAGGCTCTATAGTCTTCAGCAGGTTGAGCAACTCAGGAATGGTAGTCTCTAGCTTGTTCATTCGATAGTTCATCACGAATTGTGAATAACTTTTGGGCAAACAATGTAGAATTAAGTCAATAGTTAGTTCATCATCCATTGTAAAACTGAGTGTGCCCAGTCGCTCAATGTACCCCAACATCTTCAACACAAACTGTGAGACAGATGTGCCTTCCTGCAACTTAGAGGTGAAGAGGAGTCTGGAGACCTCGAACCTTTTGGATCTCGCCTGCTCGTCAAATAACTCATGAAGATGGAAGATGATGGTATAAGCATCCATATGCTCATGCTGCTTTTGTAGCTCAGGTACCATAGTGGATAGCATGATGCAACTCGCAAGTTCAGAATCGGTCACATGTTTCAGATAGGCCACTAACTGGTCTGGAGTTGCATTTTTTCGCGGACGGTTGGGAAGTTGATCTTCAAGGACATAAGCAATCTTCTCAGCCTTGAGGACAATCCTCAGGTTTCGAAGCCAGTCCATGAAATTAGGCCCAGTCAGTTTATTGGTGTCCAAAATGGAACGCAAATTCAGAGAAGACATGATCAAGTGATTATCTAGAAATACAAATTGAGCTTATGTGAGAAGAATGATAAAGAATGCATCAACATACATTAATTAAATCCTATTTATTTTTCGAATTGAATAACCCTTTTTATCAATTCGGGAGATCGTAGGAACATCTCAAAATAGGTTGATATCCAACCATAGATAAGAACAACCATGGTTGAGGCCATCAAATTATTCTTAGCTATGAAGGTAGGTAATTATACCGATTACATATCACATATATGTAACTATCACTTTATGCTATCAACTAATTGAATGTTTGCATAAATTATTAGGTTGTTAACTCATTAACAAGTATGCAACATTATACATAGCACCCAACTGCACCTCTCTTTACATCGACCTTGGCTGTGGCACAACAAATCGATGCTACAAGCTTAAGGCTGACCCATTAATCAAGAAATAGTTTTAATATGGTTAGAGCTCATTCAACCGTTTAGTCAGGCTTGGATGTGTCCAACAACCAAAACTAAGGATTGACCTCTGACTCCAACTATATTAATCATAAACTAATTCCATGGTTTGAACATGTTGAAGTTCAAGTCGGGCATGGATGTGTCCATCAACCCAAACGAGAAACAAAACTTCGATTCTAGCCATATTAATGGAAGGTGTTGTCCTTAATATTTTGTAAGGGGTTTTGGGTCTCATCCTTTCTTTTCTAAGAACATTCATGACATATAATTATGTCATGTACTAACGATTTCCTTAATAAAGTATGTATGTGACTTAATTTATCAAGTCTCATTAATTGAATTAGGAACCGGATTTCCTAATTCTAATTTCATACTTTATTCAAGGAATTGTTTTGGGAAACAATTTCCTAAATTGTCATAATCAATTTCGGAAATAATATGTTTAAGACTTTGATTTCTCTAAATCAAATCTTATTAAATTAAGAGACAGATTCCCTTAATTCAACTACATATTATTTTCATGAAAATCTTTTAAAAAAACCTCTTAAATCAAATAAGGAAATTATCATTTGAGAATCACCTCAAA
Organism: Boesenbergia rotunda; assembly: GCA_024364735.1. Classification (NCBI taxonomy): domain Eukaryota; kingdom Viridiplantae; phylum Streptophyta; class Magnoliopsida; order Zingiberales; family Zingiberaceae; genus Boesenbergia; species Boesenbergia rotunda. The sequence goes on along the minus strand of JAGFNQ010000594.1, from coordinate 11,445 downwards.
ATTTTTCCAAGATTTGATTACTTATTTTATTTATGGATTTATTAATTTCAACAAATTATTTACTTTGGGTAGCTGCCCGAGGCTCAGATATCCAAAAAAAAAGAAATTTATTGTCAATCTAATTTGGTCCGCTCCCGAGGCGTAACCAAATTAAACATGACGATTTTATTCAAAATAGGAAATTAGATTACAACAACAAACTTTAAATTGGACGGCTCCCCGAGGCTCAATCCAAAATAAAGAATTTTGTTAATAATTTAAAACCAATTCGAATTTAATTATCAATTAATAATCCATAAATTTGCCTAGACTATCTTGAAAGAAAGTGCCCAAAATTGCGAGATTTCATAATAGGTTTTCAGAATAATTGTATGTTTCTGGTACAAAGAAAACTTACATGTTTCCAAAATTAGAAAATTTCCAAAACAGGAAATTTCCAAAATTGGAAAGTTTCCAAAAATGGGAAGTTTTTCACAATTATCATAAAATTTCAGAAACTAGGATATTTCAAAAGTTTACGAAATTTCATGAGGATTTCCAAACTTAGAGATTCCTAAATCTAAAATTTATCATAATTGGAATGTTTCCATAATTGGAAAATTTTCCAAAATTTAGATCATGACAAAATTTTTCGCAAAACAATTATATGATTATGTTTTACACTAACCGGCTCTGATACCACTGTTGGGACCGGGTGCGATACGGGTTCATAATTTTACAATTTAATTACGTGCAGCGGAAGGTTTAGCATAAATAATTTCTTAAATTATTTTAACCACGTATCTAGCATGCAACCTTATGTTGTGGAGACATGATCATACATTTAAAATTTTGTAGAAAGTAAACTAATTTACTTAATACCTCGCGTAACTCGTAGAAAGGGACGAGATCCAACCGTAGCGTCCCTTGGAAGCTCAGCCTCTATTCGCGTCCACGCCGAGTTTTCTTCGGGATGACTTCGCAATGCCACGAGTTACGTGCCAACAAGAACTACTAGATTCTCCAAAGGCACGACAAGAATACCAAGAGAGAGATGAAAAACTAACCACCAAACGAAGAACGGAATCAAGATTCCGGGATGAAGGAAGGAGTCACGCCCGCTTCTTCTTCTTCTTCGGCTTCTTCTTAGTGGAGGAGGCTCACGGCAACCAAAGGGAAGGCCTCTAGGGCCGGCGCCACTAGAGGAGGGAGAGGGAGAGAAGGAGAGGGAGAGAGGCTACGCAAGAATCCTTGATCTCTTGGATTGATCTCCAAGCCTTGCCTTGTTGCCTTTATATAGTAGCCTCTCAATCGCCAAGTCTCCCTTTAACGGAATAAATTTTCTTAAGAAATTTATCTTATAAATTTTTCTATGAATTATTCCGTTATGCCAAGATTTTTTTATAACTTAATTTATAATAAAAACAACCATGTCTTCCCTTTTATTATGGAAATAAATTTCTTTATATAAATTTCTTTATCATGGTAAATCAATCCATTATTAATTTTATAAAATAAAATAAACCAATACAAGGATTATTTTAATTTTCATGAAAAATAAATCTCTTTATATAAATTTCTTTATATAAATTACTTTATACAAATTTCTTTATCCATAATTTTATAAGACAAACCACGCGCGGTTTATTTTATAAATTTGAACCAAACAATTTGGTTCTTCCCTCTTTTTGTGGCCGGCCAAACAAAGAGGGTGGGGACCCTCTTTGGCCGACCAAACCAAAGCCTATACCGCACGAATTAAACTCATTTAATTCGTCCATTAAGTCTTCAAAAGACTTAGCCATTTTATGCTTCCGATGCGCCTCTGAAAAATTCAGATTTGACTTATCTCTCTTGATCGGAAAAATCTAATTTTCAACTCATTTTAAATCCCTCGGATTACTCGTAGTGCGTGTGACTAAATAGGCGTTCGATTTATGTTGGCCGTCTATAATTAACCAATTATAGAACGATCATGAGTGGCACCTAGTAGTACATCATGATCCCCAATTAATTGAAAGATCAACGGTTGACCTCAGAAACTATTCTGAAACCCTTCAGCAGCTTTTATGAATCGTGCCTCATTCCCTTCACCATCTTATACCCACTTGGTTCAGGACACGGTCTATGTGTGTAAGTCCCCACTAGGCTGACTACATCACACCTAGCCCAAGCAATGTCTTTCTCGTCCAACGGATGCTAATTACTCTCATGCATCTGAGATATTCATACTCTGATCATGTGATGCTCTGGCCAGAGGCTTTGAGTAACAATCCGACGATAGGCCTTGGGTATACATCCCCTCGCAAGGAGTGGTGAATCCTTTGTAGGTTGTTCAAACATCTTCGGGCACTTTGGCATATACCCAATCATCCTGGGTCCACACCTCCTTGGAGATGCTTGCTTAAGATGTCAAAGTATAAGTCTTTATGACAAAGATGACATGAACACCGCAAGTCAAAGGAACATCACACTTAAGCTGCAGTAAGAACTTCATTGACATATCTATATGTAGATTACCATATGAAGTTTTACAGCTAGTCACTCCAATGAACTAGTTCCCTTAACTAGCATTCATGTTTATCTCCGGACATCCCAATGTCACCAGCCAGTGAGAATCAGCTGATTAGAGAATAACCCATGCTAGTCTCAACAGAATTGATAGTGTCCGTATTTATCAATTCATCGTCTAGGGACAATTTCAATACTTCACAATTGCACATGTAGAGATAATCACTAGTTGTGAATTCATCAGAAATTCTCTCATGCTGTGAATTGTATTGCAGATATTCAGTAAATGAGTTTAAGATTTCAATCAAATACACGAACATGTATACTCAAATAGTGAATATTCATTTATTAATGTAAATGATTACAATCATAAGGTGATTGCCTTAGGACACTTCTCTCATATTACTAACAGTGAGCGGCATAGGCTAGTAGAATTCTAATGGACTCTAATTTAGCTACGGGGGCATAAGTTTCATCATAATATAATCCCTCAACTTGATTGATCCCCCTAGCTACCAATCTAGATGTAACGCCCGTCTTTTTCCAGACCTTACGGTGTGGTGAGAGACGGTGTTACACTAACATACATATAGGCATATGAACATCGTAATGCATCAGAATAATTTAAAACTTTATACCTACATGCAACTAACACTTGAATCATGTATACATGCCTTAACTATCATTCCTAAACATGGTGACATGGTAACTTAGCATATTAACATCATATGTAGCATCATGATATAAACATCACATAAGTCATCCATAAGCAACATAAGTAGCAAGTGTATCAAACCATCATAAGTATAGCATGAGACTTAAGAGGACAATGCAAAATATAGAACATGTGACAAAGTATAAATATTAAAAGCTTTTCTTTTTCTTCTGCTAAGTCACTGCCACACACACACTCTTGCCCCTCCTGCTGCTTCCCTTAATATCCTCTTGCTTGATCTGCGGTATAAGGAAGTAAAACTATAAGCACATAGGCTTAGTAAGACTCTTTCCTACTCACTAAAACCATTCATCGCATACATAAAACATATAACATGCTTAACATATAGAAGTTCTTGATACAAAACATAGGCATATAAAATACTTAACATAGCATGGTTCTTGACTTAAACATAAACATAACATGGCATGGTTCTTGACATAAACATAAACATAATATGGCATGGTTCTTGACATAAACATAAACATAACATGACATGGTTCTTGACATAAACATAAACATAACATGGCATGGTTCTTGACATAAACATATGAAATACTTAACATGGCATGGATGCATATCATGAATGGATACATGGGTCAAATGCATATAACATAAGGATGCTTATTTGAAAATCATACTTATAAATACTTAAACATAATCATAACATCATTGGGGGTCCCCGGCTTGTACCACATACATACATCATATGCGCGCATCCCTAAGTAAATACGAGGTAGCTAGTCTCGACCTACTAGGGTAGGAACAGCTACGGTAGTTCCAAAAACTGAGACGTTCTTAAGGTGCCCATCCCTGTTGGACAGCTACGATAGTCCCAGAACCGTGGATAGCTATGGTAGTCCAGAACCGAGGCATTCTTAAGGTGCCCATCCCTTGGACCATTACTTCAGTCCGGTACAAGGCCATTCATAAAGTAAAATAACTTCACATGCTTCATCATTCATAGAACATACATAGCATACTTAAAGACATGAACATAATCTTATTACATTAAGCATGACATAAAGCATACTTGGCATTTCATCATTCATACTTAATTCATACCATCATTATGCCTTAAAGGCATAAATATTATCTTTATTCATCATCTTCATTCATAAGACATGACATACATACATAATTATGCCTTAAGGAATAAACATCATCTTAGTTCATAAAGCTTGCATGATCATGGTACATAAGGTAAGCATGCATTTCATACATGTCACTTAGCATACATAATCATAGTATCTATCATAAGCGTGCATGGGTAGGATTTATATGAACATGATACATACTACCTAGGTTAATGGCATTCAACATAGAACATGCATAAGTCTATTTAACCATATATCTATCATAGGCGTTTAACTTAAAATATGCATCATTTTACACAAACATGAGACCTTCTTCATAACACATGTGCTCATGGCTTAGAACTTAAAATATTCACGAATGAAACGTACTAAACATGGTATCTATCATAAACATACAAAATCATGAAGCATAGCACTTAAGGTTAGGGTTTTAGGTAACATAAAATTCATATCACATGCTTGAACCTATATATATACATCATAATAAGCCATAACAAGCATTCTTGAAATCCTAACTCAACCTAAACCCTAATTGGGGTGCTTGGCCGAATGTTGGAAGAAGAGGGATCCTAACATATAAGATACCATAAGTGAAGAAAAACTCATGCATTACATACTATGCCATAGGAAGCCATTATAACCCATGATTAGGGCTAACCCTAAGTTTTAGCCCTACAAATTGACCTTGGCCGAAACCCTATAGGGTCCCAAGTACATGAAAGAATTCATACAATTCCCAATTTACATCTAATACCTTACATACAACACCATAGGAAACCATTAGAACCTTTGCTTGGAGTTAGCCCTAACTCCTTACCCTATAACCTAACTTGGCCGAAACATACAAGGGTCTTGAGGCATGTAAAAATTCACATAAATCACCATTAACATCCCTTGCATCATGAGAAAATATAAGAAATATTATTAGAGAGTTAGAACCAATCCTAGCCATGGAAACATGTTGGTGGCCGAAACTTGTATAGGACTTTAGGGTGGTACAAAATTTCCCCAAGTCATAATTTATCCTTTATTTATCATAAGAAAACATTAGGGAGCATGAGTGAGGGTTTACATCATCCCCAAACCTAAATACAAGGCTTGGCCGAAACCCTAGAACCCAAACCTCATGGTTTTCTCAACTTAGATCCTAAACACAAACTTAAATCATGATAGACATCAAGGAAAATAATTATACCACAGGTGAGGGAGTCTTACCCTTGGTATCTTGGTTATAGACCCTAAATAGAGAAGAGGATGAAGACCTTGTTGTCCCTTGATCACCCCTAGCCCTTGTAGCCTTGTAGGAAGCCTTGGATCTTCAAGAGAGAGTCCCCTTGTGAAGCTTTTCCAAGGGAGAAAACCCCTTGTGGGTTTCGGCTAGGAGGAGGAAGAAGGAGAGAGGGAAGCTTTGATGGAAGAGAAGAGGAGGAGAAACTATAACTTAAGTGCCATGTTATCTCTTCATTTCCCCATCCCTCTCTTATATACTAAGCAAGGAGGCAAGTGAAGGGGCATGGTGCCTCTTCTCGTGGTGACCCTTCACTTCCTTAAGCCTTAACTAAAATCCTCTTCATTCCCTATTAGCACTCCCTTGCTAGGTGAATTGGTTAGTACATGCATGGTGATACACTAGGTCCATGGTTCAATCCTTGGTGCATGCACTCCTTTTTATTACTTTTATAATTATTTATGACAAGGCCCATATAAGAGCCCACTAAGGCCCATGTTAATATCTCTAATTGAAATCCATTTCTATTCATGATAAAATTTTACCTAAGGCCCCTTAATGGTCATGGTATTAGAAGGGCCCATGTAAGGCCCATTATTACTTAGCTTCATAATCTATATGGAAAATCATGGATAATCATGCTAAGGTTCATACTAGTATCCCTATATTCCTCAAGAATCTATCTAGGCATGATCAATATTTTAAAGAAAAATATTGAGAAAATTTTACGGGTCGTTACAATCCCCCATACCTCGTGAAAGTTCATCCTCGAACTTAGAATAGCTCCGGGTACTTACGTCTCATCTTGTCCTCGCGTTCCCAGGTAGCTTCCTCGAACCTTTGACTTTGCCATAGGACCTTAACTAAGGGTACCTCCTTGTTCCTCAGCTTTTTGATTTCCCGATCCATGATCTGGATAGGTCGGCTTTCAAAACTCAGGTCCTCCTGAACTTGTACTGTCTGCGGCTCGATCACTTGATCTATGTTTGGAATACACTTCTTGAGCATCGACACATGGAACACGTTATAGATAGCCGACATCTCTTGAGGCAGCTCCAGCTCATAAGCTACCCTGCCGACTCTTCTCAGGATCAGGTACGGTCCCCCATTGGCGATACGAAAACCATCGTCCTTTCCTCCTAGGATCTCTTGTTTGATTCTCTGAAGACTCTGATTGCCATTTTGTTTTTCCAATATGTCCTCGAACAGCGTCGGTGCTATTGTCATGGTAGAAAGTCGTCCAGAGATAACCTCGATCCCAAAATTCATAATTTCTCTTTCGAGTGGGTGGGGTAATATAGAGATGGACATCAAGGTGGCACTCGACTTCAGGCTGAGTGCATCGGCCACTTTGTTTGCCTTCCCTAGATGGCTGAAGATCTCGCAGTCGTAGTCCTTCACCAACTCAAGCCATCGGCGTTGTCTCATATTTAGTCTTTCTGAGTGAAGAAATATCGCAGACTCTGGTGGTCTATAAAAATCCTACACTGTGCTCCATATAGATAATGCCTCCATATCTTAAGAGCAAAGACCACCGCTGCCAGTTCTAGATCATGAGTGGGGTAGTTCTGTTCATGTTCCTTGAGTTTCCTAGAGGCGTAGGCAATGACCTTACCACTCTGCATAAGCACAACTCCAAGTCCCAGTTTGGAGGCATCGTTGTACATGTCGAAACTCTGGTTACTCTCCGGAAGGGTAAGAATTCGAGCACTTGTAAGTCTCCTTTTTAGCTCCAAGAAACTCCTCTCGCAGTTTCCATCCATTCGTACTTTTTATCCTTCCGGATGAGAGCCGTAAGAGGGGCTGCGATTCTCGCGAAGTCCTCCACAAATTTTCAATAATAACCTGCCAGCCCGAGAATGCTTCTGATTTCGCTGGCGTTCTTTGGCCGGCTCCAGTTATTTACAGCTTCAATCTTTGTTGGGTCTACCATAACCCCATCTTTGGAAATAATATGACCCAAAAAACCTACATGGTCGAGCCAGAACTCACATTTGCAGAACTTTGCGTACAGTTACTTTTCCCGAAGAATCTATAATACTATCTTCAGGTGCTCGGCGTGATCTTCTTGGGTTCTCAAATAAATAAGGATATCGTCAATGAAGACGATCACAAATTTGTCATGGAATGACGAGAATACCCGATTCATAAGGTCCATAAACATAGCAGGAGCATTCGTCACGCCGAAGGGCATAACAACGAATTCAAAATGCCCGTACCTTGTTCGGAAAGCCGTCTTCGGAATATCATCCTGTTTCACTCTAACTTGATGGTAACTGGACCTCATATCGATTTTCGAGAAAATAGTGGTGTTGGGACTGGGTGCATGTTGACATGGATACGGGTTCGTAATTTAAAAAAATAATTACGTGCAGCGGAAGAATTAGCATAAATAATTTCTCAAATTATTTTAACCACGTATCTAGCATGTAATCTTAAGTTGTGGAGACATGATCATACATTTAAAATTTTACAGAAAGTAAACTAATTTACTTGATACCTCGCGTAACCCGTAGAAAGGGACGAGATCCAACCGTAGCGTCCCTTGGAAGCTCCGCCTCTATTCGCGTCCACGCCGAGTTCTCTTCGGGATGACTTCGCAAAGCCACGAGTTTTGTGCCGACGAGAACTACTAGATTCTCCAAAGGCACATCTAGAATATCAAGAGAGAGAGATGGAAACTAACCACCAAGTAACGGAATCAAGATTCCGGGGGAAGGAAGGAGTTGCAACCCGCTTCATCTTCTTCTTTAGCACCTTCATGGAGGAGGAGGCTCACGGCAACCCTAGGCGGTGCGCCGGCCCTAGGGGAGGAGAGAGGGCGCCAACCCTAGAGAGAGAGAGGGAGAGAATAAGAGAGAGAGAGAGAGCTTGCTACTTTATCTCTTAATTGGAATTCAAGCCTTGCCTTGGTTCCTTTATATAGTAGCCTCTCCATCGCCAAGTCTCTCTTTAAACGGAATAAATTTTCATAAGAAATTTATCCTATAAATTTTCTTATGAATTATTCTGTTATGCCAAGTTTTATTATAACTAAATTTATAATAAAAACAAACACATCTCTCCTTTTATTATGGAATAAATATTCACAAGAAATTTATTATATATAAATTTTTCTTATCATGGAAAAATCAATTGATAATTGATTTTATAAAATAAAAATAAACCATTTAAAGTTTATTTTAATTTCCATGAAAATAAATGTATTTACATAAATTTCTTTATATAAATTTCTTTATATTTATTTATCCATAATTTTATAAAACAAATCACGCTTGATTTATTTTATAATTTAAACCAAATAAATTGGTTTCCCTCCATGTGGTGGCCAGCCAAACCAAAGAGTGTGGGCACCCTCTTTGGCCGACCACACCAAGCCAAACCCATTACGAATTAAACTCTTTTAATTCATCCAATAAGCCTTCAAAAGACTTAGCCATTTTAAGCTTCCGATGCGCCTCTGATAAATTCAGATTCGACTTATTTCTCTTGATTGGAAAATCCAATTTTCAACTCATTTTAAATCCCTCGGATTACTCGTAGTGCGTGTGACTAAATAGGCTTTCGATTTATGTTGGTCGTCTATAATCAACCAATTATAGAACGATCATGAGTGGCACCTAGTAGTACATCATGACCCCCAATTAATCGAAAGATCAGCGGTTGACCTCAGAAACAATTCTGAAACCCTTCAGCAGCTCTAATGAAACGTGCCTCATTCCCTTCACCATCTTATACCCACATGGTTCAGGACATGGTCTGTGTGTGTCAGTCCCCACTAGGCTGACTACGTCACACCTAGCCCAAGTAATGTTCTCTCGTCCTTTGGATTTCTAATTATTCTCATGTATTTAAGAGACTCATACTCAAAACATGTCATGCTCTGGCCAGAGGCTTTGAGTAACAATCCGACGATAGGCCTTGGGTATACATCTCCTCGCAAGGAGTGGTGAATCCTTTGTAGGTTGTTCAAACAACTTCGGGCACTTGGGCTTATACCCAACCATCCTGGGTCCACACCTCCTTGGAGATGCTTGCTTAAGATGTTAAAGTATAAGTCTCCATGACCAAGATGACTTGAACACCGCAAGTCAAAGGACCATCGCACTTAAGCTGCGGTAAGAGCTTCACTGACATGTCTATATATAGACTACCATGTGAAGTTTTACAGCCAGTCACTCCAATGAACTAGTTCCCTTAACTAGCATTCATGTTTATCTCCGGACATCCCAATGTCACCAGCCAGTGAGAATCAGCTGATTAGTGAATAACCCATGCTAGTCTCAACAGAATTGATAGTGTCCGTATTTATCAATTCATCGACTACGGACAATTTCAATACTTCACAATTGCACATGTAGAGATAATCACTAGTTGTGAATTCATCACAAATTCTCTCATGCTGTGAATTATATTCCGGACATTCAGTAAATGAGTTTAAGATCCCAATCAAATACACAAATATGTATACTCAAATAGTGAATTTTTATTTATTAAAATAAATGTTTACAATCATAAGGCGATTGCCTTAGGACACTTCTCTCATATTACTAACAAACTCCCACTTGGCCTAATGCCAATCGCTACGGTGCCCAATACCACAGTCTCTAACATAACCCTCAAACTTGCTCTGAGGTAAGGCCTTAGTTAAAGGATCCGCTAAATTCCTTTCAGTGGGAATTTTCTCAATTTCTATATCATTCCTACTTATAATGTCTCTGATCAAATGATAGCGGCGAAGCACGTGTTTGGATCGCTGATGAGACCTTGGTTCCTTTGCTTGTGCAATAGTTCCATTGTTGTCGCAGTAAACCGGTATTGCTTCATCAATGGTTGGAACCACACCAAGTTCCGAGACAAACTTCTTGATCCAGACTGCATCTTTTGCTGCTTCCGAAGCCGCAATATATTCTGCTTCCGTGGTAGAATCCGCTACATTGTCTTGCTTGGAACTCCTCCAACTTATTGCGCCTCCATTCAAAGTAAATACGTATCCAGACTGAGATTTTGAGTCATCCTTATATGTCTGGAAACTGGCATCTGTATACCCACGTATTACCATATCTCCTTCTCCATATATTAGGAACACATCCTTAGTTCTTCTTAAGTACTCAAGGATTGTCTTGACAGCCGCCCAATGATCCATTCCTAGATCAGACTGGTATCTGCTTGTGACGCTCAGAGCATACATGATAGATCCTATCGCAGATGCATAGGGAATCTTAATCATGCAAATCCTCTCGTCTTCTGTGCATGGACACATAGACATTGAAAGGTTGATCCCATGCCTGATGGGAAGGTAACCTTTCTTGGATTCCGACATGCTAAGCCTTTTTAGCACTCGGTCTATATATGTAGACTGCGAAAGACCAAGCAACCGTTTTGATCTATCACTATCGATTCTAATCCCAAGGATATAGGTTGCTTCTCCCAGGTCTTTCATGGAGAAAGTTTTGGACAACCAAATTTTAACCGACTGTAAGACTGATATATCGTTTCCTATAAGTAATATGTCATCGACATATAATACTCGGAATACGACTGCACTCCCACTAACCTTCTTGTAAACACAAGGTTCGTCATGATTTTGTGAGAAATCAAACTCTTTGATTGTCTCATCAAAACGGATGTTCCAGCTCCTTGATGCTTGCTTCTGTCAATATATGGATCGTCGAAGCTTGCATACCTTGGTTTTATCAACCGATGTGAAACCTTCAGGTTGTATCATGTATACATCCTCAAGCAGGTTTCCATTAAGGAAAGCTGTTTTCACATCCATTTGCCATATCTCATAATCATAATGAGCTGCTATGGCTAGGAGCATCCGAATGGATTTAAGCATAGCTACTGGCGAATAGGTTTCGTCATAATCAATTCCTTGTTTCTGACGATATCCTTTTGCCACTAATCTAGCC
>JAGFNQ010000593.1:110367-260818 GCA_024364735.1 Boesenbergia rotunda | reverse complement strand
TCCGCACAGAACCTTTACTAAGGGTACTTCCTTGTTCCTTAGCTTTTTAACTTCCCGATCTAGGATCTGGTACGGTCCCACATATCTCGGACTCAGCTTCCCTTGAAGTCCAAGGCACAAGCTCGTAACATATCCTCTAATATCTGGTTTACTCTTTCAGGTGCTAACCCTGGTATACTTATACACATACATTGTAATTATATACTTATTGTGATTATGGGTAAATGAGATCTCATTTATTATATCACCAAAATTTATTTTATTCCATCTTATAATTCTTCATACAAAACTAGTCCAACTCAATGGCCTGTGACTACATTTGATGTATTCGTCACGTCTTCCTTGGATAATGAGAAAACCCTTGCATTCGTCGTAACTGGTGGTACGTGCGGTTGGGGAGGTGCTTGCTTTTTAGCGCGGCAATCTTGGGCCTTGTGCCCTACCCGTCCGCAGTTGTAACACTTGCCTGTCCCCTGGCGGCAAGCTCCTGGGTGCAGCCTTCCGCATGTACAACATGGGTCGAACTTGGGTTGCTTGCTGGCGGGACCACTTTGTGAGTCGTTCTTTCTCTTGCCATTGTGGTTCCCCTTCCAACTATCATTTTGAGGCTTCTCACCTCCGGCTTGGGTTTGACTCTTGTTTTCAGTCAGCACCTTCTTTTGCTGGTTGATGTTATTCAGGTAGTGCTCAGCAATCAGAGCACTGCTGAACAGCTCTTCTGCGGTTTGCGGCCGGTTGACCCCGCCGGCCGCATTCAGGGCAATTTCAGGCCGCAGCATCTTCAGCATAAGTCTGACTTTTTCTTTCTCAGTGCTGACTAGCTCCGGGCAGAGGCAGGCTAGTCTGTTGAATTTCTTCACTGCCTCGCTGACTGATAGCTCACCTTGTCGGAACTCTGTGAACTCGTCGAAATGCCGGTTGGTGACCCGCAGGTGGAAGAACTCTTCAAAGAATTCCGATTCGAAGTCCTTCCATGTCATTTGGTTCACCTGGCGTTTGGTCTTTGTTCTTTCCCACCACATACGCGCATCTCCAGAAAGGCAGAACGATGCGCATTTGATCTTCTCTTGCTCGTGCCAGTCGAGCAATTCCATGGTGCTTTCCACTGTTTTGAACCAGGCCTGCGCGTCCCAGGGTTCACTAGCACCGGAGAAACCTTCCGGTTTCAGCCTCTGCCATTGGATTAGGTAAGCCTCTGGTCGGGCTACCGTGACAGGGGCTGTTGGGGGTGCTGGCGTAACTGGGGTTGCGACTGGAATAATCGTCTGGTTCACTGGTGGTGGGGTGGTAGAGTTCCCCTGCTGATTCATCAGGTTAGTGATGATCAGTTGTTGCTCCGCGATCTGGCGTTGTAGTTCGGTTACAACATGTGCCAAATTTGGTGGGGGTACTGTCTCGTTGAGTGGTGGTGCTGTCTCGTTAAGTGGTGGAGGGGCAGTCCCATTAAGACGGTTACTACGTCTTCTAGCCATCTTCATAAGATTGAGACTAGTATGAGGTAATAGTCATTCTTACATCCACGCATAATTAACTAGGAGTAGCACATACTATCATGCATAAAGGAAGTATCGTTCATGTTCACATATCTTACAATTACTTGTCATTATCTATCATACAGGTGATAAATAACTATATAAGACTTAACGCTACTTTCTCTTGTTATGCAAGTATAAATCATCTCTATATAATCATTACTGTACATGAAATAAAGTAAGGCGAGATTAGGATCTCTTACTTGGAAGCGGCAGGATGAAGCTTGATGTGTGTGTGGTGGAGGGGAAAACTGCTCTGATACCAACTTGTGACGCCCGCCCTTATATCTACTCTCGGGGCGGGGTCACGTACTATCATTCGTATAAATTTTTTTTTCTTCTTAAAGTACTAATAACAAAGTACTAAGCATGCTTGTTCAAAACTAACCTATAACATGATAGGTTCAACTCATAATAAAATCACGTATATGAGTAATCCAAGTGTAACATTCATTACTAAAGAAATGTTAACATAATCATAATATTGTAGATATGAAGATCTTTATTTCCCGAGCCACCACCCCACACATCTTCAGCCCTCCTGCCTCTTCCTTTAGTTTAAGTGTCCCTTACCCTAATCTGCAGCATAAGACAACACATAAACTAGTAAGCACAAATGCTTAGTAAGGATCCTGTCCTACTCGCAAAATCGGATATCATAGAAAGATAAGAGAATAAATCACATTCAAGCATGGTAAGTGTTTAAGCATGTTAAACATCTAAGCATATTAACTTCATAGGAAGGTTTCTTTGAAAACATATAAACATAATACTTGAACATAGCATAATCATTAGGGCCCGGCTTGTACTTCATGTTTTGCGCGCGCCCCTGAATAGGAACGAGGTAGCTAATCCCGAACCACTAGGGTTTACTAGGCCTTCTCAAAAGTCCTTCAGCCTAGTATCATAATCATTTGACTCGCTTTAAGAGTCTATAGTACAAGCCATTACAAAATAAAATAATTATCATGTTCTTCATTTTGATAAAGTATGCTCTTAGTCCCAACCTTCTAGGGAAGCATTCTTTAGGCCCTAAGCCTTCTTTGTTCATGCCCTACAAGGCTCATTCTTATGCATATGTATGCATCCATAATCATGATAACTAGTCTAGTATAAAGCATGCATTTCATAAGGGTGCCCCATGGGCTATAATGCATGCTCATACATAGATCTCCATAATCATGATAACTAGCCTAGTATAAAGCATGCATTTCATAAGGGTGCCCTATGGGTTATAATGCATGCTCATACATAGATCATAATTCAACCCCTTAAACATATCTTATATATAACAAGGTTGATCACATAAATCATATTCATATCATAGGAAGTGGTAGCATGCTTCATGGGTAAATCAAATGGTTCCTAACCCTAAAACTAGGGTCTTGGCCGAAACTCAAGGCTAGGGAGAGTTCCATTTTTCCTAATCCAACATTCCATTTAAACATCATTTGCATATACATATCATCATCCCAAACATAAGCATATCTCCTAGGGTACATCTCATACAATCATCACATATATAGGCATATGATCTTACTAAACACAATCATAATCTCATAGGGTAAGTTGTCCTTCACAACCTCATATTTCATGCCTTGGCCAAATGTTACATGCTAAGGAATCCAATCAAACATTTCCTTTCAATATCACATGCATATACATCTCATATCATTTTACATAAGCATATCACATAAAATAATTTAACCTTCACAAACCCTAAGGTTTCATGCCTTGGCCGAATGGTGTAGGGTAGGAAAACTAGGGTTTTGAAATTAAACCTTCACACAAGCATTTATTCAAACACCTTGTCTACACTACTAGACATGGACACATCCTAGGATAGCAAACAACCCAAAAACCCTAGCCTATTCTCCTTTGGCCGAAACTTGTAGGGTAGGGTAGGCTAGGTTTTTGACATCCAATCTTCACACAAACATTTACACAAACACTTTATCTACAATACTAATCATGGACATATCATAGGATAGCAAACAACCCAAAAACCTAACCTTTCTCCTCTTGGCCGAAAGTTGTAGGGTGACTAACCCTACTTTTTGTTATCACAACATGAAGGAAACCAACATATATTCATACCCTAAGTTCATAGGGATCTCCTCATGCAATAAGAAGTAACCAAGGCCTATTAAATGGAGGTGGCCAAAAGTTTCATAAAGGAGGAAGGTTTCCTTTTCAAAAACAACAATAAGAAGAAGCATACAAATCAAACAATAACGATTACGCTGCAGGCGAGGGGATACTTACATCCTTTCGCTTGAGATTCTACTTCTTTAAGTCCCTTAGGGTACCCTTGGTTGAAGGAGAAGTGAAGGTTCCTCTTACTCTTTCTTCTCTAGACTCCTTGGCCCTAATAGAGGGCAAGAGCCTTCTTCCTTCCAATCCCCTAGGGTTAGAATCCTAGGGAGCACTTTTCGAAAAATGGAAAAGAGGAGAGAAGAAGAAGGAATTTCGGTGGGGAAGAGAAAGGAAGAAGAAGAGGAAGTTACTCACACCTCTTCCCTCTCTTATTTATACTTTTCTCATGAAAAGACATGTCTCTTCACTATTACACGCTTAACAAGCATGTTTCTTATTCTCTCAACAAGAAACAATGCTTGGTGTAGTGGTTAAGACATGGAGAGTGCACCTAGGAGGTTCAAGGTTCAATCCTTGCTTCCTCCCTTCTACTTCTTCTTTTTATCACAATTTGCACTAATCCATATCAAAGCCCTTTAAGCCAAGCCTATCATGAAATTTCATAATATTAATAATATTTCATGAATTCATAATATTTCATAATATTCCATAAATATTATTTCATAATATTTTTAATATTTCATATTCATGAATCTATAATACTTCATGAATCTCATAATATTTCATAATGAATTCACAATATTATTCACATAATATTTCATAATGAATTCACAATATTATTCATGGTGAAATTTCGGGGTGTTACAATCCTACACATCTTATAAAAAGTTCGTCCCGAACTTTAAACAATTCCCAGGTACTCAAATTGTAAAAATTAGGGTGTTACACCACAAGTGGTATCAGAGCCTGGTCGCTCTTCGCCGGACTAACAGCCGACGGAGCAAAGATGCCAGGAGTTGAGGGGGAGCCCAGGGGTGAATCAGGTACATTTTTTTTAAATATCATTTTTAAATTTCATATCACATGATTTAAGTGCAGGGAGAGAGGAGACTATAAAAATCAGTGTCTTACTTGCAAGACTCAAACTTCAGCACCTACAGGAAAGGAGGCACCAGCGCCCGGAGTCCAGAGGGACAAAAGTCAAATAAAGTGTTTCAAATGTCAAAAGCACGGACACTACAGGAATCAGTGTCCGTCCAAGGTACGAAAAATTTACGTTCATAAAAATTTCTAAATTACTGCACAGTCTTTCAAGTATGTTAATAATCTAGATAAATCTGTTGATTTTTCTGATAAACTAGATCTATTGCATAATCAACTTAGGGTATTGCATGATCAATTACCAAAGGTAGACAATAATAAAATATCAAAAATTAATTCTTTAATTGTAAATATCAATGGAATGATTTTTAAAATTAATTCTGTTAATATTAATGTCAATTTTGATAATATTGAAGTAAATTATGATAATATTGAAGTCAATTATGATAATATTGAAGTTAATTTTGATAATATTAAAATTAATTGTGATAATATTGAAATTAATTCTGGTACTGTTGGAATTAACTCTGAAAATGATATTGTAACTGATAATTCTCATAATGTTATTGATAATGATGAGATAGAAATTAATAATTCTTTAATGTCTAATATTTAAGATAATATTGAGAATATTCTTAAGGATAATAATGATATTTCTGAGAATATTAATATTATTTCTGAGCATAATGAGGATATTTTTAAAAATAGTGGAGATGAAATTTTTTTAGATAATAATTTAATTATTTTCTTAGATAATCTTGAAAATAATTATAAAACATTAACTAGTAGCCCTGAAAATTACTCCACCTACTCTGAAAATGTAGAAGGATATGATTTTGATAATGAGGATGAGGAGGAAATTGAATTTTCTAGAATCAATGCTACAGTGAATAAAATTTATAAAAATTCAAATAAATCAGAATTATTAGAAAAACTTGAAAAATTAAATTAAGAAAAAATAGTAGATAAGTCAGAAATTTTTGAAATCATGAAAATGATGAAATCAAACCCACAACTTTTAATTAACTCAGAAATTTTAAAACTTAAATCATGTTAAATCTTAATCTTAAAAAATTTAATTAAATTTTAATTAATTTTTAACCTTAATTTAATCCTTTATTTAACATTAAACTCAATTAATCTTCAATTAGCCTAATTTAATTTTAATTAATCCTTATTAATTTAATTTTAATTTAATTCTTAATTTAAATTTTAATTAATCCTTAATTAATTTAAATCTAATTTAATTCTTAATTTAATTTTAACTAATCCTTAATTAATTCTTAATGAATTAAATTTTAATTAATCTTTAATTAATTTAATTCTAATTTAATTTTTAATTAAATTTTAATTAATCCTTTATTAATTTATTTTTAATTTAATTCTTAATTTAATTTAATTAATCCATAATTATTTTAATTTTAATTTAATGCTTAATTAATTCTTAATTAATTAATTTTAATTAATTCTTAATTAATTAATTTTAATTAATCCTTAATTAATTTTATTAATTAATCCTTAATTAATCCTTAATTAATCTCATCTTAATTAATTATTGGTTAATTTAATCGTAATTATGTTTACCTTATTCTTAATCAATTTAATTCCAATTAATCCCTAAATAAATTTTAAATCTTAAAAACTTAAACTTGAATTAAATATAATCTTATCCAAACTGCATCAATCAATTTAATAAAATTAAATATGTTAAAGTGGGTTGGCATATTCGCGGGTTCACACGATGTGTATCAAATCAAGAATTTGATACATTATTATCAACTTAAGTAAAATGTTTTGAATTGTTTGACTCATGGATAAATGCCATGCTCATGCATTGGTTTTTTTGTTATTATATATGTACCATGTCATTCATATTTAAATTTATGCATGATTTATAATGGTTATAGGAAAAAGACTAGTTGAAACTTGAACAACATAGTATTAGGTGGAGGTGAGAAGATAGTACATTAGGGAAGGCCTTCTAATAAGGTCAAGTAAGGTAAGGCATACCCTACTTGGTATGTTTAGTCTGGTGGAACTAGCCGAAGCTACTGAACCAAAACCTAAGCTAGCTAGACCAAAATTTTTCAAGAAGTAATTTGAAAATGAACTTTCGATAAAAGGCTTTGTCAAGGAAAGGGTTGTTGCTCCAATAAGGCTACGGCCAAAGAAGGCCTCTATGCCTCGCCAAGACCTGAAAGCCAATTATCGAAACTCAAATTCAATTCACTATTTGATAAATTTGAATCTAACACATGTTTTAATTAAATCTTAGATTTAAATTTGAAGAAAAATTATTCAAGCATCTCACAATACACCCATAAGGCAAACGTGCTTGCTTGTACTGAGACATCTAAAATGGTTGAGATGTTAAGGACTAATAAATTGAAAAATACTTTTCAAAAATTGTTTTCCAAAATTCTTAGAATATTTTTTTTTAAAAAAATCTATTTTCAAAATAGTGCTTTAACATAATAATGTTTTTATGGAGTTCATGCTTGTCTGAGTGCTTATATATATTATACATTTTCAAAATTATACCTTTTTCAAAAATTTGTTTGACCTACACAATTAGACACAAGCCTTTAGGTCAACACTAAAGTCCCTTAAGGTACTTAGATAGAGTCAAACGGTGTCGGATACAGGGGAAGTGTTTTTATTCTTTTAAATGTTTTTCGAAAACTGTGCTTAAAAATCACTATCATTTCAAAATATTTTTTGAAAACTATGCTTAAAAATCACTATCATGTCAAAAGGTTTTTCAAAAACTATGCTTAAAAATCACTATCATGTCAAAAGGTTTTTCGAAAACTGTGCTTCAAAAATTACTATCACTTATGTTTATTGAAAAGGCTTATTGTGTTTTCATAAATTATCTCCTTGAAAATTACAATACTCAAAATGTCATTCAAAATTGTTCTTTTGATAAACCCTAAAGACATAGAGGAAGTCTACTTCAAAATTGTTCTGTTGATGCAGTCTGTCCCTGATTGTTGTTTTGGTGTTAACAACGATTTTAGTTTAGGAGGATGATTATGATAATTATGATTAAGTCCTGATCGAGGATTAGGCATGATATGGAAAATCCTAACCTGGGAGGTTAGGTGTGATGATTATGATAATTATGATTAAGTCCTGATCGAGGATTAGGCATGATATGGAAAATCCTAACCTGGGAGGTTAGGTGTGATGATTATGATGGTTATGATTAAGTTCTGATCGAGGATTAGGCATGATATGGAAAATCCTAACCTGGGAGGTTAGGTATGGAAAATCCTAGCTTGGAGGGCTAGGTGTTGGAAAAGTCCTAATTCGGAAGGGTTGGGTGAAAAGTCCAAGCTTGGAGGGCTAGGTGAAAAGTCCTAACTTGGAGGGTTAGGTGCAAATTCCCATCCTGGAGAATTAGGTGAAAAAGTCCTGGCTTGGAGGGTCAGGTGCCTAGCTTGGAGGGCTAGGTTGGATGATGTTCTAACTCGGAAGAGTTGGGTGAAAAGTCCTAGCTTGGAGGGCTAGGTGAAAAGTCCTAGCTTGGAAGGCTAGGTGAAAAGTCCAAACTTGGAGGGTTAGGTGCAAATTCCTAACTTGGAGAGTTAGATGGAAAAATCCTTAGCTTGGTGGGCTAAGGTGGATGAATTCCTAGCTTGGAGGGCTAGGGTTGAGTCACTGGATCGGTCTGGTGACCGATCAGGGACATTGGCACGCTGCTCCTTAGTGGATCGGTCTGGTGACCGATCCAGCTATGTCTGATCGGACTGATGACCGATCAGGGAGCACACAATGAGATTGGGAATCTACTGTGTGGCTCCTGATCGGACCGGTGACCGATCAGGGAGCAGGCTGCTTCCTTGCTGTCTTGCTCCTGATCGGTCTGGTGACCGATCAGGGAGCAAACGGTGAGTGAGTTGCCTTGCTAATCAAAGTCTTGGATCGGTCCGATGACCGATCAGGGATCTTGGATTTGATTAAAAAGTAACTGTTCATCTGCCCTGATCGATCTGGGTGACCGATCAGGATCCATTCTGATCGGTCTGGTGACCGATCAGGCTTCACCCTGATCGGTCTGGTGACCGATCAGGCGTGTATAGCTGCGAGAGCTGGGAATCCCAGCAAAGCAGTGGATCGATCTGGTGACCGATCCACACACCCTGGATCGGTCCGGTGACCGATCACTTTAATTCAAATTTAACTGTCAGACGTGGTCAGAGCGTCTGATCGTATCTGATTTGCTGATGTATGTTTCTGATATTTGATATGCTGCTTGATTTGCTGCTCTAATGCTCTGATTGAGTTTCAGGTGACAGGGGAGGATTCAAACACGCAAGGAGAAGTCAAAGAGTGCTTTCCTTGGAGCAGGTTTGTCTGTTTCTCATCTCAGGTTGCAACGGCGAGCTGCAGACTGGAGCTGAGACTGGAGCTTGACTGAGGGGAGCTCAGTGAGTCCAGAGATAGCTCAGTAGAGGCTGGCGTTGGCAGATGAGTAGCTGGGAGCTACAGAGATGTTGTCACTTGTCGCTTGGCGGAGAAACAAAAAGGAACGCGAGAAGGAGAGTTTGAAATCAGTTCTTGAGTTTCTCGTGCTCTTGAGTTCCTGTGTTACAAGCTTGCTGTTCTTGAGTTCTTCAACCATTCTAAGCAAGCTATTGAGGAGCAATCATCATACTTGAGCGCTTGAAGGAGAAAACAAGAGGCTTGGAGTCCGACAGTGGGAAGACACGGAGCAGGGGTCTGCGTGAGATCGCCACTGGGTGGAGCTCAGAGAAGCTTGCTGTGTTTTGTCCTTGCTAAGTGTTTGAGTAAGATCCTTCTTGTTGTTGTTTCATTGTGCTCATTCTATATCATTGTTTGAAACACACTGTGGGGAGGTTTCTCCACCGAGAAGGAGGTTGCTTCATATCCGGTGTTAACCGGGGCTTGATCTGCCGACGATCAAGGGATCGCCCACCTCAAGGGCACGCCAAGGAGTAGGGGCAAGTTATCCCCGAACCTTGTAAACCCTCCTTGTTAGCGATCTTGCTAGTCGTGTTTGTTTTGCTTTCGTTTTGTTTTTTTTTTCTGCACACTCTGTTTTCTACTCTTTCCGCTGTGCTACTGATATTTGAGTTGCAGAAATCGTGATAAGTCTTGAAGGAGAAAGTGGTTGTCTATATTCACCCCCCCTCTATAGCCATCTCGTTCCCAACATTCACCATGTGTGATTCTCCAAGTCCTGCAAACTCAATCACACATATCAAATACAACATAACACCCTAACCTTAAACATATTCACACACACACATCAAACCCATGATCTTCCAATCATTCTAGGGTCGATTGCCTCAACAATCTCCCCCTTTTGGATGTGTGACAATATGTTTAAGTTTAGGGATAAAATACCAGTCAACAATAACAATAAAAGTAGTAGCAATTGAAAAGCATAAGATATATCAAAAACCTAAGAGGTATCCTCCCCCTTAATCCATGTCTTTTCCCATTTTCAACTCTACTCATGATCCAAGTTAAGTTTCAAGTCCAACTTAACACTAAACAACATTAATTAAGAGTATAAGATATAGTAAAGCCTAAGAGGTACCCTCCCCTTTAACCTATGCCTTTATCCATTTCCAATTTTCAAGTTATCCAAGATTTAAGTTAAACAACTAACTTAAACAACCCATTTTAAGTCAAAGATCTAACTTAAACCACCCATTCTCCCCCTTTGACACCATCAAAATGATTGCCTCAAGTAACCCAACTCTATGACATCAAATGAGAGAAAGTTGGATTTCTGAAAAAAAATTTCAGAATCTAAAAGCAGGCGTGCCAGTCGACTGCCCAGGGGGCAGTCGACTGATACGCTTTCAGTCAGATTTTTCAGCTTTTCTGTCGAATTTCAGAAACTTCCAAAAAATTCAGGAAAATTCCAAAAATTGTAAAATTTTGCAGACATGTTTGAAATAATATACTCTATGAAGGAAAAATATCAGTCCATATAAAATTTCAAACATGCTTGACTTTTGATAAAAACTCAAAATCCTTGAAAACCACTAAGTTTTGTATCAAAATTACAACCTAATTTTGAAATCATATATCTTTTAAAAGTATGGCAAAGCATATAAAACATAAAATGGTTTTCAAAGATTTAAAATGTCCAACTATGATCTTGGGCAACAAGTCCATTGATTAAACACTTGTCCTCCCCATAGTTGGTCTAGTTTTCATATTTTGATACTTTTAATGATTCAACAATATGCCACAAGCACAAGTGAACCAAATGTATCAACCTAATGGATCAAGCACACTTTTCCAAATATAATATCCCAAGATTCATCCTATACTTCTACAAAACACATTTCAAGGCCTCTTCTTAATGATGTAAACTCCAATTCGGGAAGAGGCTTGGTAAAAATGTCGGCTAGGTTTGACTTTGATTCAACATAGTGTAGTTCTATGTCTCCCCTTGCCACATAGTCCCTAATGAAGTAATGTTTCACTTCAATGTGTTTTGTCCTAGAGTGGTGAACATGATTTTTGGTCAAATTGATTGTACTTACATTATCACACAAGACTTTGACCTTGGAATAATGTAACTCATAATCTTCTAAAGTGTGCATGATCCAATGGAGTTGGGAAACACACCCACCCATTGCCACATATTCCGCCTCCGTTGTTGATAGGGCAACGCATGATTGTTTCTTACTACTCCAACTAACTAAGGAAGACCCAAGGAATTGACACCCTCCACTAGTACTCTTCCTATCTAGCTTACATCTCGTATAGTCTGAGTCGGTGTATCCAATGAGATCAACATTAGGGGTTCTAAGATACCAAAGCCCGACATTGAGGGTACCTTTAACATACCTTAGGATCCTCTTAGCTACAACCAAATGGGACTCTTTGGCACCAGATTGGTACCTTGCACACATACCTACCGCAAAGAGTATATTAGGTCTACTAGCGGTTAGGTATAGTAGGCTACCAATCATGTTCCTATATTAGTTAGAGTCTACCATTTTCCCTTCAAGGTCACTATCCATTTTTACATTTGTTCCTATGGGGGTAGATGCTACCTTAGCATTTTCTAGGCCAAATTTCTTAAGCATTTCCGTAGCATATTTAGTTTGAAAAACATGTGTTCCTTCATTGGTTTGTTTAACTTGAAGACCTAGAAAGAAGGTTAACTCTCCTACAAGACTCATCTCAAATACATCTACCATACATTTGATGAATTCTTGTAGGAAGTCATTATTTGTTGACCCAAAAATGATATCATCTACATACACTTGAGCAACAAATATGTCCTTATCCTTAGATTTTAGGAACAAAGTAGGGTCAATTGTTCCTCTCCTAAACCCCTTAGACACTAGAAATGAAGAAAGCCTTTCATACCAAGCCCAGAGAGCTTGTTTCAATCCATATAAGGCTTTTCTCAATTTGTAAACGTGTCATGGATTGTTAGGGTCCTCAAATCCGGGGGATTGTTCTACATAGACCTCTTCCTTAATGATCCCATTAAGGAATGCTGACTTCACATCCATTTGGTGAAGTGTGAAACCCATGTGAGCGGCATAGGCTAGTAGAATTCTAACGGACTCTAATCTAGCTACAGGGGCATAAGTCTCAACATAATCCAATCCCTCAACTTGGTTAAACCCCCTAGCTACCAATCTAGACTTGTTCTTAGTTATTTTGCCTTGGTCGTCTAGTTTGTTCCTAAAGACCCATCTCATGGTTACAATGGTGCAATCATTGGGCCTAGGAACCAAATCCCATTCCTCACTTCTCTCAAATTGATTTAGCTCTTCTTGCATGGCTAAGACCCAATCTACATCTCCCAATGCTTCATCAATAGACTTAGGTTCTAATTAAGAGATTAAGGCAATTTGACTAGTTTGGTCTCTAAAATAGGACCTAGTTCTTACTCCTTGAGTGACATCACCCACTATTTGGTCAATTGGGTGATCATGGTGATGTCTCAAGGGCCTAGAGGTTGTGGGTTCATTGACTACTTCTTCTTCGTCCTGTAGGGTACTTCTTACTCCCCCTTGATCATTGCCCTCCAAATGTAGGTCTTGGATTCTTTGGGAAAGGGGTTGGACTTCTTCCATATCCTTATCAATTGAGGCTTTTCTAGGGTAGGTATTTGTTGATTCATCAAAGTCAACATTTGAGGACTCCTCAATCACCTTTGTCCTTTTGTTGTAGACTCTATAACCCCTACTAGTGGACGAATACCCAACTAGAATTCCTTCATCGGCTTTTGACTCAAACTTCCTTAGGTCATCTTTGGTATTTAGAATATAGACCTTACATCCAAAGACCCTAAAGTAGTGGACTTGTGGAACTCTCCCATTCCACAACTCAAAGGGTGTTTTGCCTAGGAACCTATGTACCAAAACCCGATTTTGAATGTAACAAGCGGTGTCAACTGCTTCGGTCCAAAAGTAGCTAGAGAGAGAATATGCATTAAGCATAGTCCTAGCAACTTCTTGTAGGGCTCTGTTTCTCCTCTCAACTACCCCATTTTGTTGAGGAGTCCTTGGGCATGAATATTCATGCCTATATCCATTTTCTACTCAATATTGTGAGAAACTTGAATTTTGGAACTCCCCACCATGGTCACTCCTAATTCGGTTAATTTTGTAGTGTTTTTCATTTTCTACCCTTTTACTAAACCCATAAAAATTTCTAACGTATCGTCCTTATATTTCATAAAGAAAACCCATGTGAACTTAGAAAAGTCATCTACTATAACTAAACAATATTTATTCCCTACTAGTGAGAGAGTGCTATGGCAATCAAACAAATCAATGTGTAAGAGTTCTAATGGTAAAGTAGTAGTGGTTAGGGTTTTACCCTTGGGTGATGATTTTGATTACTTACCCTCTTGGCATGCATCACACAATTTTGTCTTCTCATACTTGATCATAGGTAGCCCCTTCACCAACTCTTCCTTGGCCACTCTTGCAATGCTTCTCATGTTGACATGTCCAAGCCTCCAGTGCCATAACCACCCTTCTTCTTCTTTAGACATGAAACACTTAGCCAAATTGTTAGTAGCATAAGCATGATCAAGATAATACAAGTTAGCCTCTCTATACCCTTCTAGAATAACATTATCGGATTCACTTTGTCTTATTAGGCACTTCCTAGCATGAAATTAAACCCTATAGCCCGCATCACATAACTGACTTACACTAAGTAAATTAAACTTCATGTCTTTAATTAAAAGTACCTTATGTATGGAAATTGTAGGAGATACCTCAATGGTGCCCCTACCAATAATTTTCAGTTTTCCACTATTTCCAAAGGAGACTGTCCCTTCTCTTAAGTAGCTAATAGTAGTGAACTTGCTCACATCTCCGGTCATATGTCTTGAGCATCCACTATCTACTATCCACATGGTTGAGGCCTCCTTCACCTTCACCTATACAACATGGAAAACATACTCTTTTGGTACCCAAATTTTTTATCCACAAGCATCATTTAAAAATCTCTCAGGTACCCACGCCCTCTTGATGTTTCCCTTAGTCCCTTGTCTCCTAGATGCACCAATCCTACCCATGAGTGAGACAAAGGCCACTTCCTTGGTCTTTGACCTATATCCTAATCTGGCCTTGTTATAAACGACCCTTTGACTATTAATTATCATATCTAAGTTGCTAGACCCAAATTGAAATTTTCTAAGTGCCTTTGTGAGGTCCTCTACCTTTTTCCTTAGTTCTCTATTTTCAATTTCAAAACATGAATCATGTGATGTAAGAGAACAAGCATGTAAGTCTTCCTTAAGTTTTGTAGACTCTACTCTAAGCATGACAATTTCATCTTTTAGGTCCTTAATCTTACTTCTAGCTTTAGCTAAATCCATGTTAGTGATAGAAATAATTTTATCTAAGGTAGAGGAGGGTAAGTGGTATACCTCACTTACCGAAGCTTCTGACTCGGATGATGATGATGAGGAGTCAATTTCATCAATGCTTGAACTTCTCTCATCATCTGATGATGATGAGTGGTCCATTGCCATGAGAGCAAAGTGTGAATCTTGCTCTTCTTCCTCCTCCGAGGATGATGGATCATCCCAGGTCGCCTTGAGGTTGGTGGCACCCTTCTCCTTTCCCTTTGACCTCTTCTTGTCACCTTTCTTCTTCTCCTCCTTCTTTTCTTCTCTTTTCTTTAGTTGAGGGCACTCGTTCTTCATGTGTCCCTCTTGGTGGCAGTTGTAGTAAATAATATCCTTGGCCTTACCCTTGACTTTAGACCCTTTCCTAACATAAGATTTGTTAGAAAAACTTCTGAAAGCCCTACGCATTTTTCTTACCATAAAAGCCTCTTGGTCGCTATCCATAGAGGCGTTGGACTCCTCTGAGTCGGATGAGGAGGAGTAGACCACCTTCTTCTTCTCCTTCCTCTTCTTCTTCTCCTTTTCTGCAATAAAAGCTATACCTTTCTCTTTGGCCGAGACATTAGCTTGCTCGTGCAGTTCAAATTCATAAAACAAATCATCTAATTTAACTATGGACAAATCCCTTGATATTTTGTAGGCATCAACCATTGATGCCCACAAAGTTGGTCTTGGGAAGGCTTGTAGAACGTACCTGACGAGATCTCGATTTTCAATCTTTTCTCCAATCACATGGAGTTCGTTGATGATCTCCTTCACCCTTCCATGCAGCTGGCTGACAATTTTGTTGCTCTTCATGGACAGGGATTGGAGTTGGGCCACGAGCAAGTCCTTCTTTTCTCTTCTGGACTCGTTGGACCCTTCGTTCAGTTGCACCAGTTTGTCCCACAACTCTTTGGCGTTCTTGAACGACCCAACCTTGTTGAGTTGCTCCTTTGAGAGCCCGCACTAAAGTCTGGTAGTGGCCTTGGCATTTGACTGTGCCCTCTTCATGACCTCCTTCGACCACGATCTCATGGGTGTTGGTTCCCCTCTTTCATCGACGGATGCATCGAATCCATCTACAATACTGATCTAGTTTTCAATGTCATTCATAAGATAGTATTGCATCCTACCTTACCAGTACGCGAAGTCATTCCCGTCGAAGAAGGGTGGCCGTGCAGTGCTATGTCCCTCTTGAAACGCCATTTAACTTTGCTCCGGTCGACGGTGAGTTCTTCCAAAATGAACCGTCTCTGATACCAATTGATAGATCGAAGACGTTGCTAGAGTGGTGGGGGGGGGCGGGTGAATAGCACTTTATCGTCGAATTCTCTACACAGAAGTTAGCGGAATACAAACAAAAATATATGAAAGAAAAAAAGCAATGCTAACTCAGAGGTTTTTACTTGGTATCCACCCGAATGGGTGACTAATCCAAGGATCCATGCACGTACTCCACCTCCACTATGAAAAGTCTCCTTCAGGTGGAGAAACCTTTACAAAGGCATTGTCTTCCTCTTTACAGAATGTAATGAGTAGAGAGAGAGGAAGATCTGAAGACTCTATGCATGAACAACACTTCATTATAGTGTAAAACCGTACCGTTCACGTGCAAAAAGGTCCTCTTTTTATAAGAGAATAGGACAACCTCACAGGCTGTCCAGACCCTGACCAGTCGACTGCCCCTGGGACAGTCGACTGGTCTAGGATTAATTGCTAGCCAACGGCTAGTTTTGGGGTGTTACCAGTCGACTGCCCCTGGGGCAGTCGACTGGTCCAAGGCTAAAAGCTCTCTGTGAGTTTTGGCAGTCGACTGCCCTCTGGCCAGTCGACTGCCCTGCCTCTCAGCTCAGTTTCAGCCACTCTGAACCTTCTCCTTCATGTGTGCCTTCAGGTTCACTCCCTTAGCTCGCCCCTTAAAGTCATCTTCCTCTGGCTCTCGTCCCTCGGATGCGCACACAAGCCTTCCCTTGGCTTGACTCCATGCCACCCTTCACATGTGCCCTTGAAGTCCACTTCCCAGCTTGCCCTTGGAGTCCTCCTCCCTCGGCTCTCGTCCCTCGGATATGTTCACCATGTGTGATTCTCCAAGTCCTGCAAACTCAATCACACATATCAAATACAACATAACACCCTAACCTTAAACATATTCACACACACACACATCAAAACCATGATCTTCCAATCATTCTAGGGTCGATTGCCTCAACACGATGGGATGGAGGTTTCTGCTCCCAGGCGCCTCAATGGAGTGAGGCGCCCTGTTGAACTAGGCGCCTGTGTTGAGACAGGCGCCCCAGACAAAGGGGTATTCCAAAGCCACTGCAAAGCAAGCCTCAAGATTGCAATAAAGGCGCCTGTGTTAACACAGGCTCCCCAGTCAGCTCAGGTGCCCTGGTTGAGAGGATAAGTGCTGGCTGAGTCTGCGAATTGAGTTTCGCGCATTGAGGCCACGTGTCAGGTGACCCCATCAACACAGGGGCCCCAGCTACGACTATATAAAGGGGTTCACCCCCTTGGTACCCAACACAATTGCTTTCTACACATTCATTCAAGCGCTCCGCTCCGACAAGCTTCGTGCTCAATATTCAAGCGCCAACGACGACCCGCAACTCCGAATTTCCACTTCTCCGGTCGTATGTGTAAAATTGTTTTACTGCTGTATTTCCATTTAATTCTATATTCAAACTTCTGTTGAAATATTTTACGCAATATAGAATTGCCCGTCGTAAACGGTTAAGGACAGTGGGCCTTGGAGTAGGAGCCGACCGTGACTCCGAACCAAGTAAAACAAGCGTGTTAGCATTGTCTTGTTTTACTTTCTGCTGCGCAAATTACTCTTACGTTTTTCGAAAAATTTGTCAATCGATATTCACCCCCCGTCTATCGATTCGAACTGATCCCACAATTAGGATATGTATAAAGACATAGACATGGAGATTAGGATATAAACGATACATATGACGTTAGCTAGTATTGTAGCGAAACTAAAATCCTAGATTTCACCAATCCATCCCTTCCCCATGGACCAAAGCTCCTCCTCTCTCCTTCTCTCCTCTTCTCTTCTCCTCTCTCTCCTTCCTTAAGCAAGCTCTGTAACAACAAACTTTGCAATTGTCTAGATAGCTTACCATTGCAAAATTGACTAGTACTTAATCAACAGTTCCTGTGGATATGATAATCTTTTATACTACTTGATGATGGCAAGTGAACTTGCGGGGCGACAATCAAGTTTTTGACATCGTTGCCGAGGACTGTTCTCATTAATATTAGTTGATAAACATATTTGCTAGTCTAGACACTTTTTCTTCACTTTTGTCTATGACCTGCTTTTCTATTTATCTTCCTTTCATTTATGCATATCTTTACTTATTTTTAATTTTTGCATTTTATTTATAGTTTTTCCATATATGATCCCATGAGCTTCGACATAAGAGATAGGCCTTCTAGAGAATTTGTTGCATCTGTATTTGCAAGATTTCTATCTCTCAATGTGCATCCTCAGATGGAAGATGATGATTTTGTTGAGGATCAATATAAGTACCTTTGTAGAGTAAGTGGAAGTACAAGTCATCCAGCTGTATTGTGTCATTTATTCCAAAGAGTTGCTAACAATTCTATAGAGGTTCAAAGTCTATTTCAACCTCAACAAATTCCTGAGTAGTAAGGGTATTTCTAGCCACAATAGCCTGTTTCTAATCCTCCTCAATACTACAATCAGGATTGGATGGATCATCAATATTTTGACTATATAAGTATGCAAGGAGTTGAGCAAGCTTTTCAAGAATTCTAGTGTCTACTAGAATTCCAAGATGGTTCAACATTGGATGGACCATATCAATCTCAACATATTGACCAAACTTTCTGGGAAGAAATCCAAGACTTAGAAACTCTTATTCCAGTTAGATGAAGACCATGGTGTAAGATTTTGAAGAGATCTTAGTGCAACGGGGAGCTTGGTTTTTATGGACACTTTATCAAATTAATG
Source organism: Boesenbergia rotunda (assembly GCA_024364735.1). NCBI lineage: Eukaryota > Viridiplantae > Streptophyta > Magnoliopsida > Zingiberales > Zingiberaceae > Boesenbergia > Boesenbergia rotunda. The sequence goes on along the minus strand of JAGFNQ010000593.1, from coordinate 242,241 downwards.
GAAACACAGACTCTAACTCTATATCTCTCCATGACTCCTCCGTTACCTTGCATGACATTGACGTAGTTGATGGTACTTAGGATAAGGATAGAATCTTTGGTGCATTCCCACCCACACTAGCTGATGTTCCTGTTAAAGCACCCAAAGATGATGAAGATAGTTCATATATATATGCTAATGAATCTAGAGATGGGGCGGATATTGATGTGAATAGTTGGGTGGATGGTAGTGAAATAAGTAGACTCTTTGACACATTTGATTATGTTGATATGGTGGATGTATATGTAGGGACTCATGAATTAGAAGACACGTCCTAAGGATCACCTTTTGCCCTTACTCAACTGACTGGAGAAGTTGGATTTGAAATGGTTGAGGACACACATGTAGGAACTTGTGCAATGAAAGCAAAGCTCTAAGAATCACCAGTTTTATAGGCACTACCTTCAGAGCCAGAGTTTGAGCCACTATAAGAATATATGGGAATCACATCCTCTTGTTTAGAAGTTTTAGGTAACTCTCAGCAATGCAACGTCAGTATTTCTAGAGATCTTTTTGAAAATTTCATACAGGAACCAATAGTTGATTTTGTAGGATGTGACTCATGTTCTAATTCATGCACAATTAAACTTGATATGATTCTTGTCTTTTCTTATCTTACTTGTGTGGGATCGTTGTAATCGATAGAGGGAGGGGGTGAATATCGATAACGTAATTTTTCGGAAATACAGATTTAAACGCAGCGAAAAATACATAAATCAAACACGGCTAATGCGGTTTGTTTTACTTGGTTCGGAGTCTGTAACGACTCTGTAACGACCCGGAAATTTTTTTCAATATTTTTAAAATATTGATCATGTCTAGATAATTTTTCGAGGAACCTAGAGATACTAGTATGAATTTTAGCCTAGTTACCCATAATTTTCTCATTTAAATTGAGAAGCTAAGTACTAATAGGCTTTTCTAAGACCATGGTTATTGGTGGATTTTAGGTGGAATTTATTGCATGAACCAGGCAGCAGACAAATTGAACCTGGGGTGACCGGCCCGGCTCCACGAAAGTTTCCCACCGGTCACCAGGGTAAATCGGGAAGCGCTCGCGGTGGCCAGTCTAGAAGCCCAGCGTCCCAGGGTTCGCGCCCCATTTGGAGGAAAAATTCCTACAAAATGCGCCGTAGCTGGGGATCGAACCACGGATGCCTGGGTTAACAACTAGTGACCTTACCGCTGCACCATAGCCCCGGGGGCTTTTAGGTGGAATTTAATATAAATATAAATGGGTGATAATTAGGAATATTAGCATGATCATGAGTGGGTCTTAGGGGAATTTTCGAAAATAATAAAAATAAAATAGAAAGATAAAGTGCATGCACCAAGGATTGAACCTTGGACCTATGATACCACCATGCATGTACTAACCAATTCACCTAGCAAGGGAGTGCTAGTAGAGAATGAAGTGGATTTTAGTTAAGGCTTAGGGAAAAATGAAGAGCCATCAAGGGAAGAGACACCATGACTCTTCACTTGCCCTCTTCATGTAGTATAAAAGAGGGGAGAAGGCTTAAGTTGTTTTCTCTTCCACCAAAAAGGCTTTTCCTCTTCCCTTCTTCCTTCTCCTCCCTCCTCCTAGCCGAAACCCACAAAGGGGTTTTTCCTTAGGAAAAGGTTCACAAGAAGGCTTCATCTTCAAGATCTAAGGGTTATCTACAAGACTACAAGGGCTAAGGGTGATCAAGGGATAACAAGGTCTTCATCATCTCCTCTAGTTAAGGTCTAAAAACCAAACTAACAAGAGTAAGACTCCCTCACCTGTGATATAATAGTTTCCGAGTTATTTTCATGATGCAATGATTTGTTTGGATTATATGTGGAGAAAACCAAAGTTAGGGCCCTTGTAACTTTCGGCCACCATAGGTTTCTATGGTTGGGTTTGGATCTAACTCTCAAATGATGTTTCTTATGTTTTCTCATGTTGTAAAAGGTGTTAATAGGGGTTTATGTGAAAGTTTTACATGGTTTAGGGCCCTTGTAACTTTCGGCCAAGAGGGGTTTTAGGGCAAGAAGTTAGGTTTAACTCCAAGAAAGGGTTCAAATGGCTTCCATGGTATTATAGGTAATAGATGTGAATTGAGCATTTTATGAATTTTTCATGGGCTTGGGATCCTCTTTGAGTTTCGGCCAACTTATGATTTAGGGCTAGGACTTGGAGTTAAATCCAAATAAGGGATTAAATGGTTTTCTATGGCATAGTATGTATGGTATGGAATGTTAATCATGACCTATGTGAATTTCTCATGGACTTATTGTCCTTTAGGGTTTCGGCCAAGACCCTAATTTAGGGTTTGGTTTGGGCTAAGGTCTCAAGGATGCTTGAGTATAGGGTATTAAGATGTAAGTATATGGTTAAGCAAGATGTGAGGATCTTTATGTTACCAAAACCCTAATTTCATATGCTAGGTATCATGACTTCGTATGTTTAGGTTATATGTTATGTTTTATTCATGAATGTGTTAGACCATGTGCCATGAGCCTAGGGAATATGAATCATGTATGAAAAGATCTATGCATGTTTACCTATGTACCCTAATCATGCAAGTTTTATGAATTAAGATGCTAATTATGTATGTATGCCATGATTTATGAATGATATGTTTGTATGCCATATTTTATGAATGACATGTATGTATGCCATGCTTCATGAATGATATGTACGTATGCTATGTTTAAGAATGAAGATGATGAATGAAAATGATGATCATGACTCTAAGACAAAAATGATGTAAGCATGACATACCTTATGAATGAAGAAAATGAATGATGATGAATGTTCATGCCTATAAGGCATCATGATGTTAAGTATGAATGATGAAATGTTAAGTATGTTTATGTCATGCTAAGGGATGGGCACCTTAAGAACGGCTCGGTTCTGGACTACCGTAGTTGTCCACGGTTCTGGAACTACCGCAGCTGTTCCTATGCTTATGTCAAGTTTCATGAAACAAGATTATGTTAAGAATGTTCTACGAATGATGAAGCATGTGAAGTATTTTATTTTTATGAATGAGCTTGTACCGGACCGAAGTAAGGGTCCAAGGGATGGGCACCTTAAGAACGCCTCGGTTCTAGACTACCGAAGCTGTCCACGGTTCTGGGACTACCGAAGCTGTCCAACATGGATGGGCACCTTAAGAACGCCTCGGTTCTAGGACTACCGTAGCTGTCCTTACCCTAGTAGGTCGAGATTTGCTACCTCGTATTTACTTAGGGATGCGCGCATATAATGTATGTATGTGGTACAAGCCGGGGACCCCCTATGATGTTATGATTATGTTCAAGTATTTATAACTATGGTTTCAAAAATTAAGCATCCTTATGATACATGCATTTGACTCATTCATTCATTCATGTTATGCATTATACCATGATAAGTATGTTTATGTTTATGTTTATGCTTATGCTAAGAATGATGCCATGATAAGTATGTTTATGTTTATGTTTATGCTTATGCTAAGAATGATGCCATGATAAGTATGTTTATGTTTATGTTTATGCTCATGCTAAGAATGATGCCATGATAAGTATGTTTATGTTTATGTTTATGTTTATGCTAAGAATGATGCCATGATAAGTATGTTTATGTTTATGCTTATGCTCATGCTAAGAATGATGCCATGATAAGTATGTTTATATTTATGTTTATGCTCATGTTAAGAATTATGCCATGATAAGTAAGTCTACGTATATGACGATGTCAAGAATTATGCCATAGCAGATATGTGTCAAGTCTATGCTTTATGTTCGGAATTATGAAATGTCAACTATTTTATGTTTATGAATATGTGACGTACGAGTTTTGTGAGTAGGAAAGGGTCTTACTAAGCCTCTGTGCTTACAGTCTTATGTTTCTTATACCGCAGATCAAGCAAGGGGTTACTAAGGGAAGCAGCGGGAGGGGCAAGAGCATGTGTGTGTGTGGCGGTGACATGGCAAAGGATTCTTTTATTTACACGTATCGCATGTCTTGGGTTTTGAAATGCCTCCTTTGATGCTATGTTATGCTTATAATGGTTATGCTTAATGAATGACTTAAGACTTATGATGTTATGGATAAGTTACTTGCTACTTATGATGCTTATGGATAAGTTATGGAAAGCTTATATCATGATGTTATGTATGATGGTAATATGCTAAGTTACAACGTTACCATGTTCATGAATGATAATTTAGGCATGTATATATGATTCATGGATTAGTTGTATGGTTAAACGCATGTCTAGAAGAAAAGAAAAACATTCCGCTGCATTAAGATGTTCTATATGTACATGTATGGTTAGCGTAACGCCGCTTTCTCGCCACACCATAAGGAGTGGGAAAAAGGCGGGCGTTACAGACTCCTACTCCAAGGCCCATGGTTCTTGACCATTTTCGTTGGACAATTCTATAGCTCGTAAAATGATGTATAAGTGTAGAAATTTAAGTACAAAATTAAATAAAAAATCTTATACCAATGACAATTTAAGAAGATGAGCGGAGCTTTGTCGGAGCGGCGTGTCGTCGATCTTGAACATTGTCGGCGTAGAAGGCTTAAGCACGGAAGCTTATCATAGCGTGTTTGAATGCTTGAGTTGATGTCCGGAAGCAAAGGCGTGAAGCCCCTTTTATAGCTGCTTCTCGGGCGCTTGATATCTGTTGGGCGCTTACTACGTCACCCGAAAAAGCCTCATCCTTATCCGCAGACTCGGCCAATGCTTATTTGCATTCATGGGGGCCTGGGACAACTCAAGCTCCTGTGAGCTCACGGGTGCCTGGGAGCTGACGTGGCGAAGCCGTTGGAAGAACCCCTTCTGGGCGCCTGATACCATTCAGGCGCCTGGGTTCTCGAGCGCCTGAACCCTTTCAGTCGCTTGGTATCGCAGCAGCCAACTTCTTTTAGCCTGCAACCAGGGTTAGTCCATGAACATAAAAATATAATAGATATGCATGAATAACTGCTGGAGCTATCTTGATTCTGACTTTGGATTTCAAAATGAAATCTTAGATCGAACCGACGCCTACTGTTTCTTCTTTCGGGGAACGCGCCCTCACCTACTTCTCTCAGGAGAAGTTATCTTTTGCCAATCGGATCCTCTGGTTGGACTTTTGCTTGGCCTCCAAGACTCTTGGATCTCAAGACATCTGTACCTTGACTCGTCTCTACTTCTGTCTGCAGTCCTCGCTCGGCTAAGTCTCCTGTCCGAGCTTCCGGATTAGGTCTTCGGTGCCTAGTCCCTGACCAGGTCTTCTTGCCCAATTCCTAGAACAAGGTCTTCATTCCCAACCCTCCGTCAGGTCCTCGGTGCCTAGCCCTCGGCTAGGACTTCGTGATCAGTCCTCGACCAGGACTTCCTTCTCAACCCTACAGGTTAAGACTTCATGCCTAGCTCAACTAGGACTTTCCTGCACACTTAATGATACACATCAGATCACAATATAAACTTAACTTTCAACCCTTTGTCATTATCAAAACAAGGTTCGATCAGGTGTTTCGACACCAATAATCTCCCCCTTTTTGATTTATGGCAACCTAGTTCAAAGGTTATGTTAAAAAACATGAATAAGAACTAAACCACAGCTAAGCACTAGAAAGATAAGACATAAGAAGTTAAAAATTCTTTTCATTCTTCCCCTTGATTAGTAATTTCCTCCCTTATTATTTTGGATAGTTCTAATTTTTGAAAACCCTTGGAAAATTGCATAAAGCTCCCCCTTGATTTGAAATCCTCCGACTAAATCTTTTGAAAACATGCGATTTCCATTTTGAAAGTTTTTCTAATTTTTGAAAAGAATTCTAAGTATAGAAAAGTTCATTACTTAAAAAAAATAATTTTAAGTTCAGTTTTGAAAAAGATATTTTGAAAAGCTTCTGAGTATCACAAAAAAAAATTCCAAAAAAAAACATTAATTTAAAGAAAAAATACTTTTGAAAGTTTCTAAAATAAAATTTCTTTGAGAAAGGGAAAAATGTTAAGTAAAAATATAACTTTTAAATTTACTTTAACTTCACTTTTCCTTTACTTTAACTTCACTTTTCCTATTCTCCCCCTTTGCCATATATCAGAAAATAGTAGATATATTTTTTTTGAAAAATATATTTTAAAAGTGAATTCTGATTAAGGGAAAAATTGTGTATCAGAGCCCATTAATTTTGCAATAAACATAATTTTTTTTTTAAAACATGTCTAGTGTTTTAAGAAAGCAACTGATATGCAACAAATATTGAATTATGAATTAAGCAAGAATTAGTAGTAAAACACCAAGTAAGCAAGAATTAAAAGTGTCAAGATTTGAACTAAGTTGACATTCCTAGTGAGTCCAAGCATAAAAGAAAAAAAATCATGCAATTAAGAAATTTGAAAAATAATCAAACCATAATTTTTTGGGTCCCTGTCTATCCCAGTTTGTTACTTACTAACTATTATAATATAGCAGCATTCACTTGGGATAGTCAAGTTAAGTAGTCTGATCAAGTTAGACTTTCCAAGCTTGATTACTTAATTTGATTGCTGTTCAACTGTATTTATTGCCCCAACTACACTTGATGCACTGACTTAAAGCATCTTGAGTCAAGGCATAGACCTAAGCATCTCAACTCAGTCTAGGTTATCAATCAAAGTATCCTAATGTGCTCTTGAGATGCTGACTTCTAAATCTATAGGAACATGCAAACTAGAGTTAAATCCTAAGGTAAGTCCATCATGAAGAAAGACCCTAGTTTTAAAAGGGGTAATTTTTGTAAAACTAAGTCGTAAAATAAAATTTTAAAACAATATGAATTTTTGAAAAGCAGTAAATAGTTTTTAAAAATGATTTTAAAAAGAAATAAAAATATATATATATGAAAGCTAATCCTATTGTACCGAGCACATTCCTAGTTGCCTTCTTAGTGAGCTAAACTCAGACTCAGGTAGTGGGTTGGTGAAAATATCAGCTAGATTAGATTTTGAATCTATATGTGTAAGTATGATTTCGCCCCTGGCTACATGATCCCTAACAAAGTGATGTTTAACTTCAATATGTTTAGTTCTAGAATGGTGAATAGGATTTTTTGTAAGATTAATTGAACTAATCTTATGAAATACTTTAGTGTTGGTGTAGGTCAAATGAAAGTCCTTAAGGGTATGCATCATCCATAATAATTGAGCTACACATTCTCCTAGGGCTATATATTCAACCTCAGTTATGGATAATGTAACACAATGTTGCTTTCTACTGCACCAACTAACTAAGTTGTGACCTAACATTTGGCAACTTCCACTAGTACTTTTTCTATCTAGCTTGCACCCTGCATAATCTGAGTCAGAGTAGCGTAGTTGGTTAAAATTTAAAATTCTAGGATACCAAATTCCTACATTTTGTTGGTGCAGGCAGCACCTAAGTCAAACCTGGGTTTTGATAATGGCAAATGGTTCAGAAGTTAAGATATTATTGTGATCTAACTTGTTCACTAAGTGTGCAGGAAGAAGTCCTTGGTACACTAAGCAAGAAGTCCTAGCAAAGGGCTGGGCAAAGAAGTCCTTGGCAACGACTGGGCAAGAAGTCCTAGCAAGGGGCTGGGTACCGAAGACCTGACCGAATGTTGGGCAAGAAGACCTGACCGGAAGTTGGGCAAGAAGACCTGACCGGATGTTGGGCAAGAAGACCTGATTGGAAGTTGGTCACGAAGACCTGGTCAGGTGGATTGGGCAAAAGTCCAACCGGAAGAGCCGGTTGGCAAAAGGTAAACTCTCCTGAGAGAAGTAGGTGAGGACGCGTTCCCCATCGAGGGAATAGTAGGCGTCGGTTGGACCTAGGGTTCCATTTGGGAGACCCGAAGTTAGAACCAAGACAGCTACGGCTGTAAATAATAACTAACACTCTTGCTTGGTTTGTTTTGGAACTAAGCTTGGTTACAGGGACCGAAGGATTGTGTTTCTGCAGCTCAGATGCCCCAAAGGAGTAGGGTGGTTCACTGGGCTAGGCGCCCGGGAGGTCACAGGTGCCCAAGGTTAAGGCCAAAAACTGCCAAGAAGCATGACTGCTTCGAACCACACTGGGCTAGGTGCCTAGGAGGTCCCGGGCGCCCAAGGTCAAAGCCAAAGCGGTCATCGAAGCAAATCCGCCATGAAGCCAATGGGCTAGGTCAACCAAGGCGACCGAGAGGTCCCGGGTGCCCCAGTGCCCAGGTGCCGAATCGAAGGGGATAAGCGCTGACCGAGCTGTGGATTAAGGTTCTCGCTGGTCAAGGCACGTGTCAGGCGCCCCCATGGGTGCTATAAAAGGGGGTTCACCCCCAAGGCTTCAACAATCCATTCTTTCCAACGCTCCAAACACATTCACTCACGCGTTGCGCTCCGGCAAAGTTCCATTTCGAGATTTCAGCGCCGACGACGACCCTCTGCTTTGGAATTCGATCCATCTCGTGCGTCGGTAAAGTTTCAATTTACGAAAGTGTTGTGACTTAATTTTTGAAATTCTATATCTGTACTTTAAATCTGTAAACATCTTTCCAAATATAGAATTGCCCAAAGTAAATGGTCAAGGACCGTGGGCCTTGGAGTAGGAGCCGACTGCGCTCCGAACCAAGTAAAAAATCGACTTGTGTTCTTGTGTACTTTATTTCTTTCCGCTGCGTATTTGCTCTTTCTTAGTTCGAAAAGTTTTTAACGATATTCACCCCCCTCTATCGTTTTCTTCGATCCAACAAGTGGTATCAGAGCGGGTGGCTCAAATCTTGTGCAACCACCAATTTGAGAGTATTTTTGGATTTTACAAAATTTTTAATTTTTTTCTTTCTTCGAATTTTTCTCGTTAATCGAGGTTGGTGCAACACCACTCAATTGCTTTTTCTCGATTAATTTTTTATTCCCGCACTACTAATCCAAGACCAAGTCTTGGGACAAAGTTTCCTTGTTTTTGTTTTATTTCAGAAATTATTATGGCCATGCAAGAAGGTTTCAGCACAGCCAGACCACAACTCTTCAGTGGAGAAGACTTCTCCTACTGGAAGAGTCGAATGGAAGTCCACCTAAAAACTCAGGTGCATATGTGGATCATAATCCAATCTGGTCTTGAAATACCCAAGAACGCTGAAGGAGTGGCATATCACTACTTAGAATGGGACACCTCGTTGAAGAAAAAGATCGAGGCTAATGCAAAGGCATCCCAGACACTGCAATGCGGATTAACCAAAGAAGAACTGAACCTGGTGGGACCCTTCAACAGTGCTAAAGAACTCTGGAGCAAGCTGATTGAGTTGCACGAAGGTACCTCCGACACCAGAATCAGCAAAAGGGACCTACTGCTGAACAGATTGTACACAATCAAAATGAACGAAGGTGAATCAGCAGCACAGCTCCACACCTGAATCCAGGAGCTAATGAACGGTCTGCACACAATCGTTCACAAGGTAGAAAATCGTGACCTTATAAATATACCTTAAATGCTTTCCCAAGAAATACTCTGTGGGCATCTATGGTAGATGCTTACAATGTTTCTAGAGATCTCTAAAAAATTAAATTAGATGAATTATTTTCAGAATTAGAATTACATGAGCAGACTAACTGCACTTTGGCCGAGAAAGGTATTGCTTTTCTTGCAGGTAAACCCCAATGAAAGGTAGCCAAGAAAAAACCTCAACCTACACCCGAGTCTGACTCAGACTCAGACTCAGAAGATAGTGAAGGGGATCGACCCAAGCTGGTTCGGCTAGCCCGGGACTACTACAAGTAGCTGAAGCATTAGACTAACAGAAGGAAAGCCAGCCGAAGAAAGGATGATCCAGCTGAACCTTTAACTTCAAAAACCAAACCAAATGTGACCTGCTACGAATGCAACAAGAAGGGACACTACAAAACGGAGTGCCCCAATCTAAAGGAAGCCAAGAAGACTAGAAGGAAGAAGGCTCTTCAAGCCACGTGGGACGAATCTTCCTCCGAAGAAGAAGAAGAGGCCCCACAGTCAAACCTTCTTGCCTTAACCGATTCGGAAGACATCGACACCGGATCAGAATCGGAGCCGGATGACGGAAGACTCTCAATTTCGGAAAACGATAAAATAACGGTAAGTGGTTATTCTGAAGTTGAATTATCAAAGTTAATTGCTTACATATCTCGCAACTTGGCGAAAGCTAAAATCTGAGTCGAGTCCCTCCGACAGGAAGTAAAACTCCTGAAAGAGGGAGCTGACTCTAGATCTTGATCGAAAAGGTTCAAGAAGGAACCTCTACTCAAGTTGAAAAGCTTGAGAAAGAGAACTCCTCCTTGAAAACTCAAGTCAAGGACCTTAGAGGGGCTTTAGAACAATTCACTTCGGGTTCCAAGGGTCTTGACATGATCCTTGGAAAATAGAAGTCCGTTCTAAATCGATCTGGGTTAGGGTATCAAACCAAGTCGAGACAACGGTCATACTATGTTGTATTGAACCAATCTAGACCCAAAATTCAAGCATGTGTACCAAAACTTTGCTTGAACAATCCAGTTGGACCAAACCAGTATTGGATCCCTAAGGACATTATTAAGTTGGAAAATTCAAGCAATTTATCCAAAACTTTGCTTGAACAATCAAGTTGGACCAAACCAGTATTAGATTCATATCTTGCCTAATCATTACCGTGGCTTTAGTCCAGGGGGAGCCAATTTAAAAATGATTTTCATAATTAGATAAATTGCTTTTATTCCTTAGCTTTAAATGCATGTTTGATTGTTTATTTATTTCTGTAATTTATTATGTTTAGACCTAGAACTGGTTAGACTAAGGACTAAAATGACTCAATTGAAAGTTGAATAACATAGTATTGGGTGGAGGTATGATGATAGTATGTTAGGGAAGCCATTTTGGCGGAACTAGCCGAAGCTACCGATCCAAGACTCAAACTAGTTAGACCAAAATCTCTCAAGGAGTAACTTGAAGATGATTTTTCAATAAAAGGCTTTGTCAAGGAAAGCGTTGATGATCCAATAAGGCTACGGCCAAAGAAGGCCTAGTGCCTTGCCAAGACCTGGAAGCCGATTATTGAAAACCAAATTCACTTTACTATTGTCAGATTTGAATCTAACACAAATTTCAATTAATCTTAGATTCAACCACTTTTAAAAATAAAATTAAAATTCAATTAAACTGTTTTTAAACTTAATTCAACTGTTCAAAATTAATCATGTTTTTTAAAATAAAATCTTTACTTCTGTCAAAACCTATCTCATAAAACCCATAATGTTAACGTGATTGATAACTTTAGATTGGGTGAGATAGACTAGGTTGTGAAAATCAATTTAAGCTATCCCTAATTCTAATTGGATCCAAATCAATAAATACTTTATGTGAAGGAACATAAAGATTTGGACCAATGGATGTTGGATAGCGGATGCTCCAAACACATGACTGGAGACAAATTGAAATTCACCAAACTCAAGTTCATGAACCTAGGCTCAGTAGCATTTGGCAACAATGCTACACTCAAAGTCATTGGGTCAGCTAACATTGAACTCAAATCAGATTTTGTGATTAAAAAGGTACTCTTGGTTGAAAACTTTAAATTTAATTTGCTTAGTATAAGTCAATTATGTGATACTGGCTATGTAGTTACCTGTACCAACTCTAACTGCCTGATTAGAAATTTGCAAGACTCAGAAGTCATGCTTAAGGGCACTAGGAAAAATAACGTTTATACTATAAGTTTACCCTTAGTACCTAAATGCCTCTTAACCTAATTAGAAGAATCCAACCTCTAGCATAGGAGATTAGGCTATACAAATGTTAGATTAATTTCGAAATCACCCAACTTGGTTTAATTAGAGGAATACCAAAAATTAAGAACCATGAAAACATGATATGTGACTCATGTAACCAAGGTAAATAAACCAGGTCTAATCACAAACAAATTCAATCAGACCTAACTCAAACCACACTTGAGCTCCTGCACCATGATCTATTTGATTCACATGGAGCCAAGTCACTAAGAGGAAACTGGTACTGCTTAGTCATTATCGATGATTACTCTAGGTTCACTTGGGTTAGGTTCCTAAAGACTAAGGATGAAACCCTAAACCTGTTTGTTGTTTTTTGTAAGATAATTGAAAATCAAAATGATACCAAAATCAAAAGACTAAGGAGTGATCACGGGGGAGAGTTTGAAAATCAAAGGTTTAAGGAATTTTGTAACATAAACAGGTATATTCACGAATTTTCGTGTCCTAGAACCCCCCAGCAAAATGGGATAGTAGAAAGAAAAGAATAGAACCCTATAGGAAGCCGCTAGGACTATGCTCAATGAATTCAACCTAGCTAACCAATTTTGGGCAGAAGCAATTAGTACGGCTTGCTATATCCAAAATAGGGTCATAATTAACAAACGACATAATAAAACTCCCTATGAACTATATTACCATAGACTTTCAAACCTACATTACCTAAGGGTCTTTGGGTGCAAAGTCCATATCCTAAACACCAAGGACTACCTAGGTAAATTTTAGTCTAAGTCAACCCCTGGAATATTCTTAGGATATTCAACAACAAGTAGGGCGTATAGGGTCTACAATAGACAAACTAATAAAATTGAAAAAATAACTAATTTAATATTTTATGAGGAAACCAATCCAAAACCTGATTATCGAAATCTGAACCCATAAAATTTCAATGAAGATGAAAATGAGCAAATTATTGAACCATCAATTGAACCACTAGTTGAACCTCTAAATGAACTGACTATTGAACCAACTACTGAGTCAATTGAACCAATAATTGAACTAACCCAAGTAATTGAACCAAATACTGAACTGAACCATCCAGCCGGACCTGAGTCTGAACCAAGTTCTAGAAGAACCAAGAAACCCAAACTCAGTCACCCAACGGATCAAATTATGGGTGATCCAACCTTAGGAGTCAGAACTAGGTCTTCCTATAGAAATCTTTGTCAGATCGCACTGATTTCGAAAATTGAACCTAAGACTATAGAGGAAGTCTTACCTGATCCTGATTGGATCATAGCAATGCAAGAGGAGTTAGCCCAATTTGAAAGAAACCACGTCTGGGAACAAGTACCTAAACCTGAGGGCAAATCTATCATAGATACTAAGTGGGTATTTAGGAACAAACTAAATGACCAAGGGGAAATAGTCAGAAACAAAGCCCGCTTAGTAGCTAAAGGGTTCAGTCAAGTTGAAGGGTTAGACTATGATGAAACCTATGCCCCAGTAGCCAGACTTGAGTCTATTAGAATGTTGTTAGCCTTTGCAGCTCATAAAGGATTTAAACTTTACCAAATGGATGTTAAGTCAGCCTTTCTGAATGGGTTTATCAAAGATGAAGTCTATGTAGGACAGCCCCCAAGTTTTGAGGACCTAGAAAAACTCAACTATGTTTACAATCTTAATAAGGCACTTTATGGACTAAAACAAGCACCTAGGGCATGGTATGAACGCCTATCAACTTACCTTATTTATAAGGAATTTAACCAAGGACAAATTGACTCAACTCCTTTTGTTAAAACCTTAGAAAAAGACATCTTCATTGCCCAAATCTATGTTGACGACATAATTTTCGGATCCACCAATTCAAACTTCTTAAAAGAATTTGTAAAAATAATGGAAAATGAATTCGAAATGAGCTTAGTTAGTGACCTCAACTTCTTTTTAGGATTACAGATTAAGCAAACTAAGGATAGAAATTATGTTTACCAATCCAAATATGCTAAGGAGTTAATAAAGAAATTTAAAATGGATAACTCCAAAAGCATAAGTACCCCTATGACCATAAATGTAAAAATTGATAGTGACCCTGAAGGTAAACTTGTAGATCTTAAACTATATCGAAGTATGATTGGAAGTCTACTTTACCTTACAGCTAGCAGACATGATATCCTCTTCACCGTTGGAATGTGTGCTAGATACCAAACCTGTGCTAAGGAAACACACTTAGAAGCCCTAAAAAAAATACTTAGATACATTAAGGGCACCCTAAATGTAGGGATTTGGTATCCTAGGACCTCAACTTTTGACTTGTCAAGATACTCTGATTCTGACTACGCTGGATGCAAGCTAGACAGAAAGAGTACAAGTGGAAGCTGGCAACTTTTAGAAAATATTCTAATCAGTTGGTGTAGTAGAAAGCAACACTACGTAGCTCTATCTACAACCGAAGCAGAATATGTTACTTTTGGAGAGTGTGTAGCACAACTCCTATGGATGATGCACACTCTTAAGGACTTCCAGCTTGATTACACCCAAACCCAAGTCAACATTGATAACATAAGTTCAATCAATCTAACTAAGAACCCAATCCAACACTCTAGAACAAAACATATAGAGGTTAAACATCACTTCGTAAGGGATCATGTAGCCAGGGGTGAAATAGTCCTTAAGCATGTAGACTTAAAGTCAAACTTAGCTGATATCTGTTGGGACCGGGTGCATGTTGACAAGGATACGGGTTCGTAATATTTTAAATTTTTACGTGTAGCGGAAGAATTAGCATAAAATAATTTCACAAATTATTTTAACCACGTATCTAGCATGCGACCTTATGATGTGTGGACGTAATCATAAATTAAAACATTGCGGAAAAGTAAACTAATTTACTTTGTACCTCGCGTAACTCGAAGAAAAGGGACGAGATCCAACCGTAACGTCCCTTGGAAGCTTCGCCTCTATTCGCGTCCACGCCGAGTTCTCTTCGGGATGACTTCGCAAAGTCACGAGTTTTGTGCCAACGAGAACTACTAGATTCTCTAAAGGCACAACTAGAAGAACAAGAGAAAAGAATGGAAACTAACCAACAAGAAACGGAATCTAAATTCCGGGAAGAGAGGAGTTGCGATCTGCTTCTTCTTCTTCTTGTTTGGCTCCTTCTTGGTGATCCTTGCTCACGCCAACCCTTGGAAGGGTGAGGTTGCACCGGCCCTAGGTTGGACAAGGGGCGCCGGCCCTAAGAGTGGCAAGGGGCGCCGACCCTAGGAGGGAAGGAGAAGGAGAAGAGAATAAGAGAGAGAGAGGGAGAGAATTAATCTCTTGATTACTCTATTGATTGGAATTCATAGCTTGCCTTTGGTTCCTTTATATAGTAGCCTCTCCCTTGCCAAGTCTCTCTTTTAACGGAATTAACGGAATTAGTTTTCATAAGAAATTTATCTTATAAATTCTCTTATGAATTATTCCGTTTAAACCAAGTTTTATTATAACTAACTTTATAATAAAACAAATTCATCTCTCCTTTAATTATGGAATAAATTTTACAAGAAATTTATAAACTTTCTTTTTATGAAAAAATCAATTCATAATTGATTTTATAAAATTAAAATAAACCATTCCATGGATCATTTTAATTTCCATAAAAGAATAAATTTCTATAAATTTATTTATATAAATTTATCTACACAAATTTATTTATCCATAATTTATAAAACAAATCGCGCTAGATTTATTTTATTAATTAAACCAAATAAATTGGTTTCTTCCCCTTGTTGTGGCCAGCCAAACCAAAGGGATTTAGCACCCTCTTTGGCCGGCCAAACCAAACCGAACCGATCGCGAATTAAACTCATTTAATTCGCCCGATAAGCCTTCAAAAGACTTAGCCATTTTAAGTTTCCGTTACGCCTCTGATTAACTCAGATTCGACTTATATCTCTTGATCAGAAAATCTAATTTTCAACTCGTTTTAAATCCCTCGGATTACTTGTAGTGCGTGTGACTAAATAGGCTTTCGATTTATGTTGGCCGTCTATAATCAACTAATTATAGAACGATCATGAGTGGCACCTAGTAGTACATCATGACCCCCAATTAATCGAAAGATCAACGGTTTGACCTCAGAAGTAATTCTGAAACCCTTCAGCAGCTCTAATGAATCGTTCCCCATTCCCTTCACCATCTTATACCCACTTGATTCAGGACACGGTCTATTTGTGTCAGTCCCCAGTAGGCTGACTACGTCACACCTAGCCCAAGTAGTGTCTTTCTCGTCCTTTAGATTTCTAATTACTCTCATGTATTTAAGAGACTCACACTCTAAACATGATATGCTCTGGCCAGAGGCTTTGAGTAACAATCCGACGATAGGCCTGGGTATACATCTCCTCGCAAGGAGTGGTGAATCCTTTGTAGGCTGCTCAAACATCTTCGGGCACTTCGGCTTATACCCAATCATCCTGGGTCCACACCTCATAGGAGATGCTTGCTTAAGATGTTAAAGTATAAGTCTCCATGACCAAGATGACTTGAACACCACAAGTCAAAGGAACATCGCACTTAAGCTGCAGTAAGAACTTCATTGACATATCTATATAGATTACCATATGAAGTTTTACAGCTAGTCACTCCAATGAACTAGTTCCCTTAACTAGCATCCATGTTTATCTCCGGACATCCCAATGTCACCAGCCAGTGAGAATCAGCTGATTAGAGAATAACCCATGCTAGTCTCAACAGAATTGATAATGTCCGTTTTTATCAATTCATCGACTAGGGATATTTTCAATACTTCACAATTGCACATTTAGAGATAATCACTAGTTGTGATCCTTTCACAAATTCTCTTATGTTGTGAATTGTATTGCGGACATTCAGTAGATGAGTTTAAGATCCCAATCACGTACACAAACATGTATACTCAAATAGTGAATTATCATTTATTAAAATGAATATTTACAATCATAAGGCGATTGCCTTAGGACACTTCTCTCATATCACTAACAAACTCCCACTTGGCCTAATGTCAATCGCTACGGTATCCAATACCACAGGCTCTAACATGACCCTCAAACTTGTTCTGAGGCAAGGCCTTAGTTAAAGGATCCGCTAAATTCCTTTCAGTGGGAATTTTCTCAATTTGTATATCATTCCTACTTATAATCTCTCTTATCAGTTGATAGCGGCGAAGCACGTGCTTGGATCGCTGATGAGACCTTGGTTCCTTTGCTTGTGCAATAGCTCCATTGTTGTCGCAATAAACCGGTATTGCTTCATTAATGGTTGGAACCTCACCAAGTTTTGAGACAAACTTCTTGATCCAGACTGCTTCCATGGTAGAATCCGCTACGGTGTCTTGTTTGGAACTCTTCCAACTTATTGCACCTCCATTCAAAGTAAATACGTATCCAGACTGCGATTTGGAGTCATCCTTATCTGTCTGGAAACTGGCATCTGTATACCCACGTATTACCATATCTCCTTCTCCATATATTAGGAACACATCCTTAGTTCTTCTTAAGTACTTAAGGATTGTCTTGACAGCCGCCCAATGATCCATTCCTGGATCCGACTGGTATCTGCTTGTGACGCTCAAAGCATACGATACATCGGGCCTTGTACATAACATAGCATACATGATAGATCCTATCGCGGATGCATAGGGAATCTTATTCATGCAAATCCTCTCGTCTTCTGTGCGCGGACACATAGACTTTGAAAGGTTGATCCCATGCCTGATGGGAAGGTAACCTTTCTTGGATTCCGACATGCTAAACCCTTTTAGCACTCGGTCTATATATGTAGACTGCGAAAGACCAAGCAACCGTTTTGATCTATCTCTATAGATTCTAATCCCAAGGATATAGGTTGCTTCTCCCAGGTCTTTCATGGAGAAAGTTTTGGACAACCAAATTTTAACCGACTAAGACTGATATATCGTTTCCTATAAGTAATATGTCATCGACATATAGCACTAGGAATACGATTGCACTCCCACTAACCTTCTTGTACACACAAGGTTTGTCAGGATTTTGTGAGAAATCAAACTCTTTGATTGTCTCATCAAAACGGATGTTCCAGCTCCTGGATGCATGCTTCAGTCCATATATGGATCGTCGAAGCTTGCATACTTTGGTTTTATCAACCGATGTTGNCTCTTCAGCTTCCACTTTACAGTTAACTCCGGCTCCGACTCCACAGCCTTCCTATGATGACTTTCTGAAATGGTATGAGAATCGACGGGATTCTAATTCCCTTGCTGTCGTTACACAAGCTGGTAATTCCTTTGCTGGCATATCTCGCTCTTCGAGTCCTTGGGTACTTGACTCTGGGGCCACCGATCATATCACCGGTAATAGATCTCTTTTTTCCTCGTTTTCTACTTCCGGTTATTTACCCTTTGTCACCATGGCAAATGGTTCTCAAACTCAGTCCCAAGGTGTTGGTAGTATTCATTCTTCTCCATCTCTTCCCATTCAGAATGTTCTTTATGTCCCCGGAGCTCCCTTTAATTTATTATCAATAAGTCAGCTTACTCGGTCTCTTGATTATGTCATCTCGTTTACTAAATCCTCTGTTTCATTGCAGGACCGGAATACGGGGAGGATGATTGACTTCGGATGTGAGGCTCATGGTCTATATCGACTTCACCAAAACTCTTTCATTGGTACAACGGCGGCATCTCCACTTGTGATTCATGCTCAGTTAGGACATCCTGGTCTCGATAAGTTAAAACAATTACATCCTAGTCTATCTCACTTAAAGTCTTTATCTTGTGAGTCATGTCAGTTAGGTAAGCATGTACGTAGTTCGTTTTCTCCTCGCATTATAAATCGGGCTACGTCTCCCTTTGCTTTAGTTCATTCCGATATTTTGGGTCCAAGTCGTGTTACCTCTACATTAGTGTCACGATATTTTGTTACTTTTATAGACGATTTCTCCCGTTGTACTTGGTTATATCTGATGAAGGATCGATCCGAACTATTTTCTATTTTCCAATCCTTTTTTAATGAAATAAAAACACAATTTGGTATCCCTCTCCGATCCTTACAGAGTGATAATGCACGTGAGTATCTATCTACTCCGTTTCAAACCTTCTTGGCAACTCACGGCATATTACATCGGAAGTCTTGTCCTCATACTCCTCAACAGAATGGAGTTGCAGAACGCAAAAATCGTCATCTTCTAGAGACCACCCGGGCTCTTCTCCACCACTCGCATGTTCCTTTACGGTTTTGGGGAGAAGTCGTACTTACTGCATGTTATCTTATCAATCGCATGCCTTCCTCTACTTTACAGGGGCAAATACCTTATCATATACTGTATCCAAATCAGTCCCTTCATCCTTTACCACCTAGGGTCTTTGGTTCTACATGTTTTGCTCATGCTCTTGATCCTGGAATTGATAAACTCTCTCCTCGGTCGCATAAATGTGTTTTCCTTGGGTACCCACGGTCTCAGAAAGGGTACAAGTGTTATTCCCCTACTCTCCGTCGGTATTTCATCTCTGCTGATGTCACGTTCTTTGATTCGGTTCCTTTCTTTGGGCCTTCAGAATCGTCTTCCGAGTTTCCTTCTTCTGTGCTTGTATCAGTCTTTTATCCTCCGGAGGACTCTCTATCACCTCCAGCTCCAATTTCTCCTCCGTTACAGGTTTATCAGCGTCGTCCTAAGCCAGCTTTGCCGCCAGCCATGGGATCATCTCTGGAGCCAGATCCTACACCTCTTCCTCCGGTCGAGTCGTCTGAATCTGATATTCCCATTGCACTTCGGAAAGGTATACGTTCCACTCGTAATCCTTCTCCACATTATGTATCTATGAGTTACCACCGTCTTTCTCCTTCCTATTATTCTTGTCTTTCCTCTTTGTCGTCTGTTTCTGTTCCGAAAAATGCAGGAGATGCATTTGCCCACCCGGGATGGAAACAGGCTATGCTGGACGAAATGAGTGCTTTACGGAGCTGTGGGACTTGGGACCTCGTTCCTCTACCACCAGGAAAGTCAGTTGTTGGTTGTCGATGGATATATACGGTGAAGATTGGTCCAGACGGAACGGTTGGTCGACTTAAAGCTCGTCTCGTTGCTAAAGGCTATACTCAGGTCTTTGGATTGGATTATGAGGACACGTTTTCTCCTGTTGCCAAGATGTCTTCTATACGCTTACTCATGTCCATTGCTGCGATTCAACACTGGCCTCTATATCAGTTGGACATCAAGAATGCATTCTTACATGGTGACCTGCTCGAAGAAGTCTACATGGAGCAACCTCCGTGTTTTGTTGCTCAGGGGGAGTCTTCTGGTCTTGTGTGCCGCTTGCGAAAATCTTTATATGGTCTCAAACAGTCACCCAGAGCATGGTTCGGTAGATTCAGTATTGTAATTCAACAGTTTGGCATGACTCGAAGCAATGCTGACCATTCTGTCTTTTATCGCCACTCATCTACTGGTTGCATCTACCTAATGGTTTATGTTGATGATATTGTCATCACGGGTAGTGATCATCTTGGGATCTCACAGGTCAAACAACATCTTTTCAAACATTTTCAGACAAAGGATCTCGGCAGACTCAAATGTTTCTTGGGGATAGAAGTAGCACAGTCCAGAAATGGGATCATTATATCCCAAAGAAAGTATGCAGTGGATATTTTAGAAGAAACAAAAATGTTAAACTCAAAGACAGTTGACAACCCTATGGATCCTAATATCAAGCTTTTGCCAAATCAGGGGGAGCCTCTACCAGATCCTGAACGATACAGGCGATTAGTAGGGAGACTAAGTTATCTTACTGTTACTCGTCCAGATATCTCATTCGCAGTAAGTGTAGTAAGTCAATTTCTCAACTCTCCATGTAAAGAACATTGGGATGTTGTAATTCGCATTGTTCGATATATCAGAGACGCTCCAGGAAAGGGTCTTTTGTACGAAGACAAAGGACATACTCGAATCATAGGATATTCTGATGCAGATTGGGCAGGATCTCCCAGTGATAGGAGATCTACTTCTGGTTTTTGTATATTTATCGGAGGTAACCTTATTTCTTGGAAAAGTAAAAAACAGAATGTTGTGGCAAGATCCAGTGCAGAGGCAGAATATCGAGCTATGGCTATAGCCAGTCAAGAGCTTATATGGCTTAAACAATTGCTCCTGGAGTTAAAGTTTGGAGATGTCACACAAATGTCACTTATATGTGATAACCAGGCCGCCATGCATATCGCTTCAAATCCAGTTTTTCATGAGAGGACAAAGCATATTGAAGTCGACTGTCACTTCGTCAGAGAGAAAGTCATATCTGGAGAAATATCTACTAGTTTTGTTAACTCACATGATCAGCTAGCAGATATATTTACTAAGTCACTGAGAGGTCCTCGAATTGACTACATATGTAACAAGCTGGGTGCATATAATTTATATGCTCTAGCT
Source organism: Boesenbergia rotunda (assembly GCA_024364735.1). Lineage (NCBI taxonomy): Eukaryota > Viridiplantae > Streptophyta > Magnoliopsida > Zingiberales > Zingiberaceae > Boesenbergia > Boesenbergia rotunda. The sequence goes on along the minus strand of JAGFNQ010000593.1, from coordinate 221,128 downwards.
TGAGGGGGAGTGTTAGAATATCCTAAATATTAGGGATGTTAGAATATCCTAAATATTAGGGATAAGTATTGATAGGATTTGATTTATTCCTTTTGAAAAGGTCCTAGTTTTTGTATATAAATAGGGCTAATCTTTGTATCTCTTATATCAAATAACAATTATCAAATTACAATTACTATAAATAAAGGCTAAATATGTAATGCCAAACAGTAATTGTATATTTGTATGCATGAAGTGGCCAAACAACACACAAGTTATATCAACTAAATTGATAAAAATAGAAATGAGGATTCGATTGAAACTCATGGTATTCAAATACAAGTAAATAAATTATCTGATCTTAAAACAAATAGAGTGACTAAGGAAAATACCAAGTAGTCAGCATACTGTGATAACGTATGAACACCTTGAACATAATCAGAAGCAGCATCTTCACTTGTCTTGTTCTTGCCAAGATTGACACCCAAAATGCCAGGACCAGCTTTTCCTCCATGCTTGCCTTCTTCACCTAATGAGGGTGAAGTGCTTGAAGTTTCTTCCATCTTCCTCTTACCATGCTGCGCACCAAGACGCTTTGCAACCACCACAATCCCCTCGCTATTAAACCCACAGCGATTTATAATGGTACTGCGACAGCAACAAGCACAAAACTGTATTACGATCAGATACATGTCCCAGATGCCAATGCTTAACTACAAACTAATTACCAAAAATAGTATAAACAAAAAATTCAAATAACAGGTGTGAACCTAATATCAAAGTAAATGCAACACAAATGCTTACCCCTCCTTTGGCAGTCTGAAAATACGTGGCTTAGGATTTCCCTCTTGTGGCATTGGGGTGACTGAGCCAACTTCAACAAATCCAAACCCCAATCCTAATAAACTTTCAACTGCTTCTGCATTTTTATCAAAACCAGCAGCTAAACCAATGGGATTTGTAAACCTTCGACCCCATACATCAACTCCTAATATTGCAGGATCAGGACGTTTTTCACGAGGAACAAAACCATGAGCAGCAGCAGACACTGCAAGACGATGAGCAAGTTCTGCATCTAGCAGTGCAAAGAAAGGGTTGACAATCCTAGTAGCTTTGAACAACCACCCACTGCAAATTCAAAGTCAAATTCAGATATATCAACATTTACAAAAATTTAGTGCTAAAATGTGATAAGATATTCACTTGATCTATGGAACTACAAGGTCTACACAATAAGATAATCAGTACATCTAACACTAAAATGTTCACAACATTTCATTAGGAACATTTTAAGCAAACTGTTATACTTAAGCAGGGAAATTTCAGTAAAATCATCGATTTAAATCTGTATTATTGAAGCAAGATAGTTCAAAAAAATAAAATAGGCATGTAGGAATACTTATCAATTATCACCACGAAAAATCCATCATCCATAAATAAAAAATCTTTGAGACGACAATGTATAGATAACCAAGTCAATCATACTTCATTTCTAACACTACAAGTTATGGAGTTGGTGGGTAAATTGTGTAAACAATGTGGAGAAGGATGTCGAGTACATTCTCCAAGTTAAGGAGCAAAAACTTTACGGCAAAACTTGCATATTATAAAAAAGAAGCAAATTCTTGAAGAATCTGTAGTAGGGAAGTAAGAAACTATGGGGAAAATCTAAAATATAACCAAGAAAACAGCAAAAAACCAAGAGGATAGCAGAACAACAATTAATTGCTATTGCATGAATTTAACAGGCTAAAAGACAATGAGTAGAATCAACTCATTGTAAGGGTGAAATTTCAAAAATATTGCAACAAGTTCCAAAGGACATGTTAAATTATCTAAACTACCCTCGCATATGGACTCCAGCAACAAGACGGAAGATAAGGATTAGTTATTACATTTACAAAATGTAGCATTGAAGTGAAGATCAGTAGTAAGCATTAAGCCTAGCAATCTTGGACCATGATATAATAGCCTGACCTACCTGACTAAACACAAAGCATGATTCACAAAAAGAAAAAGATGAAAAATGATACAGCAGTACTATGATAAATGGGGAGGCACATAAAAAATATGTATTAAAAGAACTTCTAAACCTATTGCATTATACAAATTCATTTAAACTTACCTAATCTTACATGACAAAAATTATCATAAAAAATATTGTTTGTACTATTTTTTTTTTGTTTTTACATGAAGATGAATAGCATGGCTAACTTATGGCACCTTTGACACAACATGATATGAATTCTTAGCACTAGTAAATATACAGCAATGATTGACAAATTGAAACAATAGTGACAAGAAAATGATAGTAAAGTGATGGGTTCCCCTTCTTCCTCATCATCCTTTTCTCCTCTCCCTCCACTTATTCATCTTCTTCAGTGCCCAAGACTGAAAGGAATATCCAGAAATGACTTGACTTGTATTTAAGTCTACTAGAAATACATCACTGAAGTACATTCTAATATGTCAAGACAACATCTGAGTTTAGGCACCAGAACATTACAGGCAGTCTATAATTAACTAATAACAATATATAAACCCCAAATTCAGTCAAGTATCAGTAGGTGAAAATTTACCAACTGGATAATGTTGGTAAAGAAAATGAGATACCCATGGATTGACCATCTATAACTAATTTCACCTTTCATTAGTCACTTAAAAGACAAAGCTATTATCCACAAAAAAAAGGCAAGAAAATATATGTAGAAAGGAAAACTAACAACCCCACAACATCTCTTCCAAGCATGTGCCATATCCAGATATCAAGGGAAAGAAATTTGATAGAAGACAAATACAGGAAGCATTACGAAACAAAATAAAAAATCTGATATCTTAGCTTGTATATTTTTCATAAAGGCACAACTAAATCAACAAAATATTGAAATAAAGAAAATTACTAACAATCAAATCCCAGATAAATTCACAATTGCTTGGCATATATTCAACTAAATAAAAGTTGTATTTGGTAACATATTAATGTTCATCATAATATTGAGCTGCATACCAATATGTGGCTTCATCTATGGTACTAACATAAGCTCCTCCAGCTATAACCAAACCTATCATTGCTCCGGTTAATAATCTTCCCTGTAAAGATAGCATCAGATCATCAAGTAGTAATGGAAAATTTAGAAGACATCAAATTGACACAATGACCTATCAAGTGCTTATGAAATTATAATCTAATATACAAACCAATTATATGTGACATTAGCAAACAAAGTATACCATCTATCGCATAACTACAGGAAAGGATGTTCACTTTTAGATATATGTCATATATTTCTTTTCCTTATACAACTAGACTTCTGCTCATCAAACCCAAGACTTTTTTGTAACGGAAAAGTAATTGAAACACATTAACTATATGATGCATGAAATAGGTAAATTGATGAGGACTGATGGTGAAGATTCAAATCATAAACAGAAAAAAGATAGCCACAACAACCGTGAGCGATTGTCATTGTCCAATGAATAGTCAGGATTATAAAAAATAAATGGGCAAGCATGGCAAGGCTATGTCAGGATAACAAAACGAGTTATAATCTGTGAACCTAAATCGTGGTTAGTGACACTGTTGATTGTTCTTCATAGGAGTCATGTCGACCAGAGTGTCTTGTATGATAACATCATCGAGGGGCACATCTAGCATGTCATCAAAGGGGGTTATTCTAATGTCCAGTTTTGTAGTTCAACTTCAATTAAAGGTTCATCAATTTTAGGTAAAGGCTTTGATTGGTACTAGTTGTAAATTTGATTCTACTATTGGATATTTTTCGTTCATTAAATATGACAATTCAAAAAGTTTTCTTCCCTCGAACAAGGCCCTAGAAACTCAACAAGCACCCATCCACAATGAGTCTGCAACAAAAACTATCCTTTTACACCAAATACAGAATTCTTGATCCTCACCTTGTGATCTAGATATATGGGCAACCAAAGAAGATAACAATAAGTAGGAAACAGCTTCAAATTAAAATCAGCAGAATGTCAACTAGATTGAACATTTTTTCAAACTTCACTGAAATTTTTCCAACTAATTTCATTGAATTTCCAATCAATCTAATTTTCAACTTATTCTTCAAAACCTATTTTTCCCCCCTTGTTCTCGTTCATATTCTTAAGTTTATCGACAAATATCATATTGGCATTCTCTAATCCCAATCTAACTTGGTTCATCTAAATGAGATCAGTTAATTTTGACAACCATGGTACCAATTATTTGGAATTGGCTACATGTAATTTACCCAATGGAAAAATGCTTAACTTTTTTTATTGATATTATTCCACTGGCTTATTGGTGTACACGTATATCATAATATTCTCATCTTTGCTACACTAATTTTTCCTTCATGTTATTTCTTATTTGAACAACACTGACCATACAGCATGATTGCTTGTATCAATAAAAAAAATATTACCAGGGGCATATGATGATTGAAAAGACTTCAAAAGTTACTCTTCAATTAAACAACTCATTTTTTCCCTACTATTGACATGACCGTTGATCTCTCTCTGCTGTTTTATTATAGATTCACATGTAAATTGGAATTATGAATTCAAATATGTAAACTCTGGAAGGGATTTCATGTCTATTTAAATTAACTAATACTTTGATTCTTTTTTTCTTATTATCAAAATAATGCTCGTATAATTAATTTCAAATGTATTTTTTTAAAATATTTAATTTCTATAAATTTTCTACCTAATTCAAACTTGTTTATTACTCCCATTAATTAGGAGTCAATATAAATTCCTCCGTCTAGAAAAGATGTCGAGGTTTATTGTGAATACGATTGAAAAGATCATCTAGTACAATATAAAAAGGAAAGAGTTGAGAATTAACAGCTGATGTAAATCTACATGCAAAGAATCATTTGAAAGGCATATAGTAACAGTAATAGTAGTAACTGATATATCATTCTAGTCTTTTGTAACACTGATACAATTATTAGATTTTCCTTTCTTTTCTCAAACCCAACATAATAATTGTTCATAAATTTTATCATGCATTATTGAGTAAATATCATTTATAGTTCAACTTTCAAACACAAACTATATTGATTCAGAAAGTTTTGTTTTTCCCAATCACTCTTTCTCAAAGTATCTAGAAAATTTAGTTTTACCTTAACCTAATCAGCTATGGTTCAAGCCATTTGTATTAAAGAATTTCTTAATAATATTTTAAGATTTTCTTAAAATTGGTTTTTACTGCATAAGATGGACGGTCAACTACGCAATCCTCTAAAACTCTTCCAAACTTCCAAGGAATACCAGTTCTACACTTTTATCGGCCTTGAATCGCTTCAAAAGAAAGTTAAAGTCGTTTGACCTATAATCTCCACATCTGCACGTACACTGCAAAGTGAAAGCATTCAAGAAACATCAACTGCTTCGAGACAGGTAAGGTCAGAAATAGAAAACCGACATCTAACAATGGTTCAAAAACACATAAATCCTGGCATTCATCTCAGCAATCCAGGTGAAACAACGAATCACGCCACCAGTTTGTTCAAATGCTTGAGAGGGTAAATAAACCCGTCATACCTTCTTCGACGAGTGTACTGGCTTCGGGCCGCCAGCGGCGTCATGAGCTGTGGTGAGTCGCCTCGTCGCACTGCCATCCGCGAACTTGAACTTATTGAGCAACTCATTCCTCGCTGGGCTCCTCCAAAACCTAGCAGCCATCGATTGACGACGCCAGAAGACGCTGCAGTGGAGGGAATCTCGCACTCGGAGACGCGAAGAAGGGAATCGAGCTTACCCTGTTGGATCTGTATGACCCAACAAATTGCAAGCGGCGAAAGGTTTACGGCCGAAACGTTTATAATTAAAGAGCGAACCCGCCGAACCGTGGAAGCGGGGCTTATTAGATCGGGCCGGTTCAAGCAACCAGTTATAAGCACTTGTGCTTTGAATTTACAATAATTCTCGAGGGCTAGAATGTTGTCTTTTAGAATAAATTTTTATAAATAAAAAATAATAATTTGGTATTAAAAAATAAGAAAAAATTAATATAAAATAAAAAAGGTAAGAATATAATTTGATTTGAAAATTTATAAAAAAATTTATAAGTTAAAAAATTAATTAATATGAAAATATATAGAAACGGATATAATTTAATATAAAATAAATAAGAAAGAATATAATTTATTATGAAAATAAATAGAAAAATGATATAATTAAATTTAAACATCTTTAATGGTGATTTAAAAATTAAAAATAATTAAAAAAATAGTTGGCTAGATTCTCGTCATTTAGACTTTTATCCTAGCGGGAGATAAACGGATGACTAACATATAAAATATTATTATCGTGGAATTTAAAGATCAAATCCTGATAAAGTCGGTATCTGCCCTTTCTTATGTATTAGTCAATGTCTATTTTAATAGTCCTTGTGATTTACCTCCTCTATATTGATTCCAGGACGGATTAATGAGGGTATTAGAAATAAACGAATTATCTTTTATTGTCGTGTGCTTTGAAATTATCATAATAATCGACAAAAATTTTCATCAAAAGGCTAACTATACATGATATTCGAGATTAACGTATGCTTTTTTATGATTTTTTATCGGCTTTTTACCAAAGGGCGCACCTGAGAATTCATATTTACCAAAAGGCGTACCATGATTTCATTTTTACCAAACGGCGCATCCATTTTAGTCAACTTCCTCTTATACCCCTCCCGCCAAGAAATGAATTTCTCAGTTCACAATTTCGAGACATCCGAACCACTTTATCAGTTGTCTCTATTTAAAATAATATTTTATGGTTCGAATGCCCCAGGGAATCGAATTTTTCTCCTTTCTCTCTCAGCGTGCACCAGCTGTTTCTTCGAACCCTTTTGCCGGAATTCGCCTAGTTGCTTCTTCAGACATCAGTATAGAAGCAAAGAAATCCATTGATTCTTCTGTAACTGATGGCTCTACACCACATAAAGAAGAACAAGGTGAATCTAATGAGAACAGTGTCATTGTAAATGTTGGTAAGGGAACTGAAATTGACGTTAATTCTGACAATATCGAGGGCACAGAGAAGAATGGTGAGAAACTAGATAAATTTTCTGAACCGGTATCAGATATTGCAGACGATAAGGAGAAGATATTGCTGTTGCAGAGGAAGTTTGAGCTGAGGAAACAAGTAAAGCTGGAAAAAATGGTCGAGAGAGAACTGACAATGAATCTTTAAAAGAAAGAGTCAAAGATCAGCATGAAGAAAATGGAAAGGAAGCTGAAGAAATAGAGGGGGATGGTGGACGAAAAGTTGAAAATGCAGTTGAAGAAAGTGATAAAGAAGCTAAGACAAATGATCTGAAAGAGCCAGCAGCGCCTGCTGCACCTCTGAGTTCATTCCAACAATTATCAAGGGGACGGTGGGCCTGAAATAAAGTTATTTCAGGCCCACGGTAGAAAATGCAGCAACATGTTCTAGCTTTCTCCTTTCATTTCTTTCTCAGTTGGTAACAGTTGAATCCTTGTTTTCAACATAGGCAACCAATATCCAATAGCAGCATTGACTTTTTCTTACTGCCCTTCTTCTGCATCTGTGAAATTGTGTCTATAGATATAGGAACTTGCAACCTTTCATGCAAGATCTTGTTTTCTTTGTAGTAATATGAAACTTTTTCATGTATCAACATTGTAGTATGTTATATTTCTCTGTGGTTCATTTCTAGTAGCCCTCATGGTGATTGAATATCAACTCTAGCAGCAAGAGGGTATCCATCGTCCACCATAATGTTCTATTTCTTGCTTTTCCGATTAATCACAATAGAGGTAGTCTCTTCGCCTCTTTTTGCTAAGTCAAAGTCAGCCATGATAAGTATACCTAGCCTTACAAGAATTCTTGATGACTAGTCTGTAACTCTGTTGTAATCTAATTGCTTGTATATTCCTCATGGACTCTTAGTTGTTTCATTGGATATGCATCGTGCTAGAGACTTTTAGTTGAATGAAAACTGTGTTTTTTTTTTATTTTTCAAGTAAATGCACGTAGAGATGAATTAATATAAACTTTGCTCCTATAATCTTTACTACTTATCTTGTTTACTTATGAAATATGATTACAAAATTAGATAAAGAATTTTAGAGAAACAAATTATTTAAAAAAAATTAGAAGTTTGGACACCAAAAATACCATCTCCTAGCTCAACTCTAACTATTGATATATTTTTAGAAATCCAAATATTTTAGGTCCATCAGTGAGTTTTGGTAAAAACCCACTGACATACCTAAAAAATTCCTATTGCAACATAATTTATATTCATTAGAAGCTTGGACACCAAAAATATCATCTCCTAGCTCAACTCTAACTATTGATATCGGGTTTTTAGAAATTCAAATATCCTAGGTTCATCAGTGGGTTTTGATGAAAGCCTGCTGATATACCTAAAAAACTTATATTGCAACATAATTTATAATCATTAGAAGCTTGGACACCAAACATACCATCTCCTAGCTCAACTCTAACTATTGATATTGGATTTTCAGAAATCCAAATATCCTAGGCCCATCAGTGAGTTTGGTGAAAACCCACTGACATACCTAAAAAACTTTTATTGCAACATAATTTATAATCATTAGAAGCCTGGACACCAAAAATATCATCTTCCAGCTCAACTCCAACTATTGATATTGAGTTTTCAAAAATCTAAATATCCTAGGTCCATCAGTGGCCAAGGTAGAAGGGACTCCCCTGATTTCTTCAGTAGCCCACGCGAACACATCCTGATAATCCGCCAAGCAGCTGATCAACCAGCTTCTAAGTTCTGGCACAAGATCAGCAACAATTCTTATGATTCCTCCAACCTGTTGAGGATGAATGTGTACTTCCTCGCTCTTGACCTCCCTACGTTCCTTTTTGGTTCCTTCCTTTTGCTCGGGGATTGGCCAAGTCGATTTGCAAAGCTTCATAGGTCCTCGGGTTCTTGCGGGCTTCTGACATAACTTCACCACTGTAGCACCGTCGGGAAGCTAGTTGATCTCCTTTGACTTCAACCACCCGCTCTCCCACTGGGAATTTGATCTTCTAGTGGTAGACTAAGACCACCGCCTGAAATAAGCTCAACGTTGGTCTCCCCAAAATAGCATTGTATGACAATGTGGCATCTACGATCATGAAGGGAGTTCTCCTTGTCCTCTGTAGAGTGTCATCTCTCAGTGACAAGGATAATGAGATCTGTCCTATCGGTTGTATTGGGTATCCGGTGACCCCGAAGAGCGAAGTAGAGACAGGGTGTAATTCATCCTCGTCGACTTGCATCTAGTCCAACGCCGCCTTGTACAGGATGTTGACGGAGCTACCTGTATCCACGAAGATGTGTTTAACCTCATAATTGGTTATACGGGCGAGAATTACCAGTGCATCTTCGTGAGGGGTTTCAACATCCTCCAGATCGTCAAGGTTGAAGGAGATAACCGGGCCCTGGCTCTTCTCCCTATCAGTTCCGATGGCGTAATTCTTCACCCCGCGGGTATGGGTCTTCCTTGCCCGGTGGGAATCTCCTCCGGTCGAACCTCCTGAGATTACTCCCATATGGCCCGATGAAGGTCCACGAGTCGAAGCCTTTCTTTTCTTAGGATGTCTTTCTGGGGAGATAGACTAGTGGGACACTATCTCTCGACTTCTTCCTCTCGAGGGCGACCGGGACGGCGCCTGGATCTATCCTCCCCCGGTTGTCATTAATAGGGGAAGGGCTTCAGCGAGGAGATCTTTGTCGATACCCCGCCTTGCTCCACTTTTTGCATGGTTTGGCGTCTGCATCCTTGGATCTCCTCTTCTTCATGGTATAACACTCTTCCGCGGAGTGAGTTGTGCTGCCATGAAAGTCGCAGTATTTCTTCGGTGGTTCATGCCCTTTTGTGTCCACCGTCTCCACCAACTTCTTTTTGTCGACCCAGTAATCTTTCCCAGAGAGAGGATCTTTTGCTCGGATATGAGCGGGTGGTTCTCTCCTCTCAAATCGTACCGAGATTTAGATAGGGACTTCTGTCGAATCTTTGCCACGGGCGTATTACATCTCCACCACATTGACATGCTTGACCGACCACCCCAATAAATCATCAAAGCTGCCCGGTGGCTTCTTTACTAGCGACCGAAAGAAATCTTCTTCAGAGAGTCCTTACGTGAAAGTGCTAATGAGGATCTCTGAGGTGACCGTCAGCACATCCTGCGCTGCCCGATTAAACTGTTGGATATAGTCTTTCAGCGGTTCTTTGCTCTTTTGCTTCAAGGTGAACAAGTTTAGAGCCATTTTTTGGTATAGCCGGCTACTGGCGAAGTGATGTAGGAAGACGGTTTTAAACTCTACAAAGGAGTTTATCGAGTTTTGAAACAGCCTATGAAACCATCTCTGGGCGGCCCCGATAGTGTGTTTAGAAATACTCGACACTTCACATCATCTGTGTATTAGTGTAACAGGATCGCATTCTTGATCTTGCAGATATGGTCTTCCAGATATGTTTTCCCATCATAATCAGCAATTCCTGGACCATGAAACTGCTTGGGCATGAGATCCATTACAATATCCGGAGCAAAAGGCGTAGATGGAGATTTCAGGAGAGCTTTGGTGGCCTCGATCTTTCCCTGTCCATCCTCCTGCCGTAGAACGTTGGAGGCGGCAGAATGCACCCTCTTCATTTCTCCTATGGAATCTCTCCTGTACCCCGGGACTATCATTGCCGGTCCCCCCCCCCCCCCCCCGGCAGCGAGACGAATCTTCGATTCCGATTATGTAAGGCCGACACCCTTGGGATCTCGGCCTGCATCGAAGCCGCTCGTTCAGAGGCGACTTGTTCAATCTGATATTGCTACAGTGCTCCTCTGACGGCGTTAGCGACTAAGCGGTCCAACTCCTCCTGTGTCAAAATGATGGGTTGTCCTTCTGGTTCCGCCATCACAATGTTGCTTCTGGTGCTTAGATGAAGTCTTACAGACGACGCCAATCTTGTTCTGGAAGTAAATGACAGGGATGATGAATCACCAAAGCGCAGCCCACGGTGACGCTGACGGGTCAAAGATGTCGACACCTGCAAAATTAACACGAGCATAAAGGGTATACACCGAAAGAAGTTTCGATGGAGCCCTCTCCGATGCTCAAGTCAGAACTCCTTCTTTTAGGGAGAAAAGCGAGGAATCAAAGTACTGCAATTCCGAAAAGCTTATCCCCTTTACCTGGGTATCGATGCATCTTATATACCTGCCGCATTCCTCCCACGTATCCCTACCTCTCCCTCCATGTTTCTTAATCATCAGTTACTTGACAGTGGTTATCCTCGGGTAACGATCACCGTGACTATTAAGACCCTAATTTCCATGCGTTGCAGACAATAATTACCTAATGACTTTCCTATTTCTGGAAGGAGGAGAGGGTACTTAAAGTCTGACTTTCTTATCCCTACGTTGATCTTTGGGCTCCACTCTCCTGAGTCAGTCTCGGAGTCTTATCTCCCGAGCTGACCTCGGGAGCCTTCTTCCGTTCTCCCGAGATAGTCTCGGGAGCACAATTCTCGATCTAACCTCGGGGGTCTTCTTCCGTTCACCCGAGATAGTCTCGGGAGCTTGATTCCTGGTTTGACCTCGAGGCACTAGTTTGATGGACCCTGCCACGTAGCTTTCCGTGCTACGTGCCCCCCCTGATTATTCATCCCTATCACATGATTTATTCTTATCAAGAAGAACGAAACCGTTTTGACGAGCTAAGGGGGCGTTTGGTTTGCTTGTTTTCCATTTTTATTTTTCATAGAAAACGCGGTGTTCCGGAAAACGTGGTGTTCTGGAAAACGTATTTGGTTTGTATTTTTCAGTATTATTTTTTAAAAAAAGATATAGCGTTTTCTGAAAAATTAGAGAATGAAATAAAGTCATTTTTCACTAAATGAAAAAATATGATTTTTTGAAAAATAAAAATAAAAAATAAAATAAACCAAACACCCATTAAATCACTCTGACCTCATTCTAAATTTACTTTAAGCCTCCTTCCATTTTGGTCTCCATTCTCCAACAACCACTTGATCACATGATTTAGGATACTTTGAATGGCTCTGTTCGTATTTAATATTTTTATTTTTATTTTTACTTTTATATAATATTTAATAGTAAGAATGATTTGTTTAGATACAAGATATTGATAAATTTTAAAATAAATAGTATAAAAATAAAATAAAAAATAAAAAAATGTATAATCAAAACCAACCTTTAATTCGTGAAAATGCCTTCCAAGATTTCTTACCAATTTAATGATCACGCCTTCCCCCAAACCGAGTAGGGTTGATTCTAGATTCTTCTTCCGTCGCCACGTGGCGTTCGGATGGCACCGCAAACAGGCTTCAAGATTCGTGAAGGCGGCGGACGAGTGACAACTCGATCGGCTGAAATACCTGCCCCATTCGCAGGTCTTCTCCAAATCTATCTATTCCCAATTTCTCGACCTTTTCTTCCCTTCTCCTCCCCCGCCGATGTCTTCCGCCAGTAGCCATGGAGATGGTGCCGACGCAGCCGCCGCCGCCGACTCTGAGTACCAGAACTACTACTGCCACAGGTGCCAGCGCACTGTCGCCCTCCCCACCGCCTCCTTCGAGATCGTCTGCCCCGTCTGCCACGATGGCTTCCTCGAAGAGGTAGAATCCCCTAACCCTAGTGCCAGCCCAAATAGCTTCTCTTACGCCTCCTCCGGAAATCCTGTTCTCCTCCAGCCCTTTGGCCCCTCGTTCTTCTTCTCCTCCTCTTCCTCTTCCCCCGCCCCCGCTAGCTTAGACCTCAGGAACCCTGCTGACCTTGCCGATCTCCTCGGCCCTGAGCTTTTTGTCTCCAGCTCTGGACCTGGCGGCCCCACTAGTGCTACTAGCGCGGTTCCCTTCAATCCGATGATCTTCCTTCAGGATTACCTCCAGCAATTAGTGTCCGGAGGTGCCAATATCCAAGTCGTAGTTGAGGGCGGACCTGGAGGCGGAATTGGGAACCTAGGGGATTACTTTATCGGCCCTGGCCTTGAGCAGCTTATACAACAGCTTACTGAGAATGATCCCAATCGTTACGGTACCCCACCTGCTGCCAAATCTGTTGTTGCAAACCTTCCAGACATCAAAATTAGCCTAGAATTGCTTGCCTCTGATGAAGCTCAGTGCTCTGTCTGTATGGATACTTTCGAAATGGGAAACGAGGCCAAGCAGATGCCATGCAAGCATATCTTTCACAAAGACTGCATCTTGCCATGGCTCGACTTGCATAATTCATGCCCAGTCTGTCGCTATGAGCTTCCCACTGATGATCCAGACTATGAGCAACGCAGGGGACACCAGCAGTCCCTTCACCACGGACAACTGCTGGAACAAGGGATTCTAGTGGTGTTGGGGCAGCAGCTGGAGCCTTCACCGAAGGGGATTCTGGTAGCCCTAGAATGATTGAGAGAAGGTTTAGGATTTCAGTACCATGGCCATTCAGAATGTTCGAGGCGCAAGCAGAAGGTAGCAATGCTGGTAGTGGAGGAAATGACGGGAACAACAACACCAACCCACATCCTGGTCGGCAAGAAGATGGACGCTAAAAATCCATCAAAAGATTTGATTTGAGGAGGTAAGGTATAAAGCACATCCTCTACGAATTGGTATTTTTTTTTCTTTTTCTTTTTGTTTCTCTTCAGTTTCTATGATGATTATTTGGTTTTCGATATGTGGCAGTTGATTTTTTCTTAATGATGTTGAGGCTATTTGGCAGTTAATTCTATCAAACAGGCTTTGTCAGGGACGTAGCTCTAACGGCATGTTGACATTATATTGTTTCATAAATATGAATTTTTTTCTCTTAATCCTATTCGGACCTTTGAACCACGAAGCAATCTGTTAGCTTGCAGTTTAAGATGGAACTATGCATGATAATTTTCTCTCTCTTCTTTTAAAATTCAAGTCAATATGTTCATTCACACATTGGTATGTTGGTGCTTCTAACATATTAGTCGGGCTAATGCTGATAATGGTATGTTTGTCTACTGTATGGTTCATTGTGTAACCCTGCTGTTTTGAAACGAGGAGTCACAGGACTAAAATGTCTAATTTGTTTGTTAAGATGTTCAAGATAGTAAGTGGATGAGTACCTTCTTTGAGGAAGAAAATTGTTTGTGTCAAGTACAAAAATGAGATTAGAATTTCCAAGCACACCTTATAAAATGGGTTGAAAATTATATATATATATATATATATATATTACTTTTAAATTTGTACCAATGTTGGATTTTTTTCTTTTAGATTATCGGACTTGAAAATTTTAATAAGTTATGGTTGTCTTAATTATTTGAGGTTGTTTCATGAATCTTATCTATCTATTGAGTGATATGCAATTTATATCACATAATGTAATAGTCAACCAAGTGACTTTTTGTTACATTAACTATTCCTTAATCTTACTTACGCATTGCAACCTTTACTCTAATAGATTTAACTCTTCTAACTATAAAAAATATCTATCAAATTTGAACTTACATCAGACGAGCATGCTCATTCTTTGGTGCTACATCTATTTGTTATCTAAATTTTTCTTTTTTTTTTTTTTTTTTATACTTTCTTGTAACCCTCACACTCATCTTAGCATGCTCATTCTTTACTAAATTACTTTTCTACATGTTGCGTCCAACATGGCATCATCCTGATCAACAAAGCATGGTAGATTTTATTTCTAAAATTTTTCTCTATAATGGTATGTTTGGGATTTAATCTATTTAATTTAGCTAAATATTATCTCAACTACAAATAGCATAATCTAAGAAATTTATCTTGAATATGGTTAGGAAGTTCATTAATATTAACAGAAAAAGATAGGGACTATTAATACCTATGTAAAGCAAAAGTTATGTGAAAATGATTTGTCACACTCATAGCAACTCTATGGCACCTTTTCTCACATCAACATAATCACTAGATATTCCTTTCTTTGCTAAAACCACGATACTAAATGCTTAGGGGTTTTATTATAGACATTTCAAAGTTAATGAAAATTATATGCAAATCCTTGTTTTTATTAATATTTTCCATTGGTTGTATCTAGTAAATAATAAATGGTTTCTGTGGTTGATCTTCTTTCAAAATTGGTTTATGAAAATGTTTAATTTTCCTTTCAATATTCTTTCCCAAAGTTTCATGATTTGATGGAATGTTATAATCTGAACAACATTGTACACAGTTAGTAAATAACTTTTCCTCCATTCATCTGACAGTTTCTTAATTATCAAATTTGAATGAGTAATCTAATTAGCCACCTTGCACCTTGATCTCCTAAACCTAAACTTCAATAGGGATATGATCCACGCCCTCTTTGCTACCTGTACTTTAAAGCTGCTTTAATTTTAATCTGATAAAATGAAAAAAATTATGATCCTTGCCCTTACCATAATTTTCAACATCTAAACCAAATTTCTATACAGTTCTCTTTAAATATTTTATAAAATGAAAACTTTCATCCATCCTTAATTGCATTATCGTTAACAAGAATCTTTTACCTTTTCATCTTTTATACATTTAACACCACCTGAGCCTCTATATTTCTTCCTATGTTTACAGTCCTTAAATATCTCTTCTTATTCTTAGGTCTTAAGATTACTGTAGAATTTATTATATCTTTTAAAAAGTGTTATGCTTGAAACTTTTTATTGCCTTAATTTTGTCTATTTCATACATATTAAATTTCTACAAATTTTCTAATCTTTAAAAATGTTTGTTTAAACTAATAGCCTTTTGTGTTCCCTGCTTCACTGCCAATTTGTATTTTACATTACACCTTTAGATTCTCCAAGAATTTATCTTCTATTTTTTTTTTCCCTTCAAAGTTCTCATAAAATCAACATCATCAAACATTTCATTCCAAATCTTTTTCTTCATTTTATCTTCGAAAAAAATTGATATTATTGTTTCCTTAAATTTTACTATTTTCTAGGTTCAGAACTTAAACAAAATTTTCTCTTCTTGCATTTTTTGTGACCTATATCCAACACTTAGTCAAGGTTGATTAGTTAAGCATCCCACATGTATTGTTTTACATATCTCACAATTTGTTTTCTTCATACAAGACCTATACCATACTTGAAACTATTTTTTTTTCGATTGAAGGATTGCATCTAATTAGGTTCGGTGGCCAAAAAGCTAGCACATACTTGGTCCAAAATGAAACAAATTTGAAAAAACCAATTTTTTAAGTCCAATTTTGGTTTTGGGTTCCAAGTATTTGGTTCTAGTCTGGTTTAACATTGTTTATATAAAGAATTTTTAAAAAAATGGAACCTAGATCAGTTTCTGGTAATGATATATAAAGAGATTAAGAGATAGAACAGCATGAACTCATAAAGGAGATGCTGGAAGTGACAAGTAGAAATTTAATCTCATCTTCAAGCATGCACACATAATGTCAGCAAACAAATGCAAGGTGAAAATTGATGGTAACACAGAGAGATTATTGTGTGGATTTGAGATAAAGAATACGAGAGCAGAAGACCTGATACATAATGCCGACACTAAATATTGTAGATTGCTGTTATCATCTTTTCAGTACCATCGCCTCCCTTTTCTATAGGAATCTCTGTTATGTTTTTGAGTAAAATGAAGGTCGCATGGGCTTGGATCTACTATATTTGGACTAACTGTGGAGCAGATATACTGTAAGATAGAGAAGTTTTCTCGTCTTGGGGAAGAAGGCACAACTAGTAGGGAAAGGTTCATAGTGGTGGAATGTCAATAATTCATCCATTCTCTGATGTAGGATCTCAGCATTAGGACAAGGTTGAATGCATCAATAGCAAGAGCTCCATTGGAGAAGGTGACAATGATGATGACCCTGAGGAAGAGTGAAGAGGCTTAGTTGGAGACTTGTTTGGTGTAAACATATACAAACTTTGCCTTTGATTGGCGACTCATAATGGGGGACACTAAGAGTCTTAATCCAGTGATGCCATCTTGAATGAAGCTGAGGGTCCAAATGACGCCATCAATTCGGTTAGACAGAGAGGAGGGAGAGCTGTAGGATCAGAGTTTTGAGGAGTCTGTCAATCAGGTTGAGGTGAAGGAGAAGATTTGACTAGGGGAAATCTCTCTTTTTAGGTGAATGCAAAAGCAATACCTTGTAGAGCCATAGTGGGGATGATCTCATGAGGAATTGCTTCTATCATGGAGTTGAGCAGAAGTGTGGAAAAGAATTTTCTGCAAAGGGAGATGATTTGTTTAGAATTGTGATGCAGAGGAAGGTATAGGTGTGGACCGAAAGCTTCACCATCACATCAATCATGCAGGCAAATTCTCTCTTTTGAAAAAGAAGAAATCCCTACTTTAGATTTGTCTATCGAGAGATAAAAATATGTTATTACTCGATTGAGAAGATATATACTGATATAATAAAGAACTCCAATAACTAAATACCCCATTTGAGTACTTTGTAGCTTGCAAACATTACATCTAACAGGAAGACCCTATGATGATACCCTATGATGATAGTGTTACCAAAGATGTAGTAGCCTACTAGCCCCAGTTGAAAGAGGTGCAATGCAAGCAACAGAATACTGTGAGGTTTACTGACTATGATTAATAGGTGTACTAAATGAATTAACTGGATTTTACTTAATTTTAATGAAACCTGAGATACATATTATTATATTAGCTCCAAATTTCAACTGCTGTTTTTGTTTATATATATCTTACTTATTTAGCCTTCTCATTCATAGTATATTGTCAGATAGTTTGCTTCCTTTGGGCCCTAGAACTGTCATACATAACTTGAACACAACTGATCCATATCCAACATCGAGTTTGCTGTCTCCTGTTAATCTTGAGGCCTGGTCAGAATAAGACCAAATTTTGCTAATCTAAGATGATCCAATCTCCCACTTCCTCTTCATTGTCTCCCACTTTCCTTATGGCACCTTGTCTTACTGCTCCTTCCTATGCCTTCTCCCGCACCTTCCTCTTTTTCCTGCTGTTCTTTATACTCTGATCTATATTCCTTTGGTGCAAGTTGAGAGAAAAGGAGAACATAGCTCTTTGTGGGCTATCGTTATGATCATCCAATGGGACAATATCAACTTCTTTCCCTTGGATCAAGCTCTACAAACTCACCTAAAGGCATAGAGAGATGCCTAAGGTGGATCTTGGACTCCAGTACATCTAATGTACTAGAATTGGGCCACTTCACATTGGGCCTGATTGAAGACGGTTTCCATGGCCGGAGGCATTGCTGTGACTTTAATTTGTGGTTCTACTTCCATTGATATCATCCTTTCCTCTATTTTTTTGACGCGGGCTGTATAATATTTTTCTCTTTATTGAGCTCTATGCAAATCTATATCATTAGTAATATTCAACCTAACTAGCTCATTTTTTTTATTACATTGATTGACAATGTTTTCTTTGATCTTCCTTTACTCTTACACCTCTCATTTTATTCGATTCAACACTTTTATGGCTGCCTTTGAATATGTGCATGCTCTCATTTTATTGTCTTTTATTTTATTGTTTATTAGAGCTACAACCATTGGTCTTGGTTGTTCGTCCGCCATGTTAAGCACCTGTGCTCCTGATGAACCTCCTTCCATCGACGTGGGGCCGTCGCGTGGGGGGCCGTTAATGTGGCGGTTCCACATTTACAACCATTGGTCTTGGACATTAATGAGTATGTTAACCTATCCTTGGAAGTAATGCTTACAGAATATAGACTTGAATGACTCTTGGGTTCATTGGCTTTAGGAACTCTGACAAGTTTGCTGGGGTTTGAAACTAATCAGTCTTACGCCTACCTTTTCTGTATGCTGCATAGCAGAGCAGTGTTTGTGTTGTATCAAGAGGTTGCCACATACGACTCTTTCAAGAGCGTGTGAATGTGCTTTGAATTCTTTCTTTTACATTTATTAGCTTCTTTTCTTCTGCTTATTTGTATTTTTGGGACACATCCCTTCCTTTAGAACCCAAATTAAACTTTCATACACTTCCATATTTAGGTTTGTAGTGCTAAAATTGTTGGTTCTTTTCAACAAAGTTGTTTTGCATGACACCCTTCTTCTCCTCCCTCTTGAGCTAGCCTACAAATTTGGCGCAGCTTCCCCATCCAGGGGAAATGTATTTGAGGACAACATGCTTTTGGAGACAAAAAAACATTAAAAAAAGTATGTATATTGGCGGAAAGGTGTTTTGCTTAATTTAATTGTACCTCCATTTCCAAAAAAGTGAGTATGTAAATGTGTGAGTTAATTTATCAATGGAGAGGCAAGATATGTACTTGATCCCAAATGGCTATGTATAGATTTATGTCATCAGTAAAACAGGATGTGACCAAGGCATATAAATCAAAGTTGGCGGTTCTTATCTTATGAAATAAACTCAACTGACCTAAACTCATCTGACCTACCACAAGCATGGAGATGATGATTAAGGGGGCGCTTGGTATACATTCGGCAATGAGAATGATAATGAGTTTTGATTGAGAGGTTTATGAGTTTAGTGATAACTTAGTGGGGATTGTGTTATAAAATTATGGGTATATCATATCTATATTTTGATTCTGATTCTCGTATACCAAGCAGTATAAATGGGAATGAAATAGATTTCATTCTCATTTTCGTCTTCTAAATCTGCTTGCCAAGCGTCTCCTAAGTGTCGTTTCATTAGTTGTACTGTCATGCAATTAACCTTCTGCTTTTAGAGAATTATGGACTAATGACCTCTTTTCGAGGGAATTACCACATTCTTGCCTGATTTCTTTTCCTTTCTTTTTGTAGGATGAACCCTGAAGATTTGTTGCCCAAATCACAGTTCAAGAGCAATTTAAACTTTGTTTGGAATTATTCATATTTTTGCATTCTGTTTTTCTTTTTGTTATCATGATGATTATCTAAAGTCTAAACTGGTGGGGATTAATTTGTATAACTTTATGAATGAATGGGGCCAAAAAATAGAACAGCCTGTATTATTTTTTGGCTTATATATATGTTATATTTAGCAGATTTAATTTTCTCGTTTTAATTTTCATATATTGTTTCATACCCCACGATACATTCTTCAAATTATCCATGTTAGTAAGTTAAACAACTGTTATATTTTCATTTAATATATTGCCAGATTAGCTTTGTAATATTCTCTTCTTTTTTCATCATTCCTTCTCCCTCAAGTTTCAATGCTTTTCATTATTGCTTTGTCAAATGTCCTTAAGTTTGAGAAGTTTATCTTATTGCTTTTTTTTTAAGAGTCGTGATGTGCAGCGCGAAAAAATTGCACGAATCCCTCTGCGAAACAGTCAGCAGCCCACGTGGCAAGTGACTTCGTGGCGAATTCCCTTCGTGGCTTTCCTATTCTGCTTAAATGTAAATAGCGTGTTCATAAAGACATGATTAATTGATAACTGCATCAGTCAGAAACACTTGAGAGTAAACACATAAAGAAAGAAAGAAAGAGCAGGAGAAGATCCAAAATTATCTATCTGGTCACAATAAGATGTCGTCTTTGGTAGGTAACCTTTCAAAGAAGGTCGTCAATGGTGACGGAAGCCGATCCCGAAAGCTTGGCGGCCGCAGCGCATACAAACCCCACGCCGCCGCCAGAACCTTCGTCGGCACCGAGTACAGCACCGCCACCGCCAGCAAGCAGAAAATCAGGAACAGAAACGACGCCCGCGGGTCCCTCCAGCTCAGCAACGACTCCGCACGCTCCGCCACCGTCACCATGTCCCCCAGCCTCATCTGTACCCGCCACGCTTCGCAGCCTGTCGTACCGCATGCGAACCACCTCCGGGCTGCGGCTCGTCGGGAACGTGTCGAGCTCCTCGTCCAGGTCGTCGACGTACACCGCGTCGAGGTGCGACAATCGCAAGTCTATTTGCGGTGAGTGGCGCGGCCGCGATCGGTATCGACAAAGCCCGACGACTGCAGTTGTGAAGAGAGCTACAGGCAGAATCAGCTCCGAGGAGAAGATGAAGAAGAAAAACGCCATCGTAAAGACAACGGAGTGGAAAGGGCGTTGCCAGCTGCGGACGAACTCAAACCACCGGCGGATAGCTGCGACAGAAAATCGCGAGGGGGCGGAAGGAGATGGTGCGACAGAAAATCGAAGGGGGCGGAAGGAGATGGTGCGACAGAAAATCGCGTGAGCGCAAGTCGCTGCCCTCGCTGCCGAGAAGAGATTGAGATTAGCATTTTGCTCGCGCCACGACTTTTCGCGTGGGTTTTCTTTGTCGGAAAGCCACGAAGGAGTTTCCGCCACGAAGTCACTTGCCGCGTGGGCTGCTGACTGTTTCGCGGAGGGATTAGCGCAAATTTTTCGCGCTGCACATCATTTTCCTTTTTTTAATTACATCTTGTTTCTTTTTCGTTTATATATATATATATATATATATATATATATATATATATATATATATATATATATATAAGCGGACGGCATGCGCACCTAGGCAGAAAAGCCTTCTTTTTATATAAAAAAATTATTTTTTTTTTCAGTTTTATATATCAATTCGATTTTATCTTTATAGTTTAATGATTAGATCCTAATATTATGTATAAAAAATTTTAAATTAAAAAATTAATTGAGATTGTATGAAATTTATACGGTGAAGTTTTTAGCATAATAAAATTCGAAACTTTTAGCATAATAAAATTCTCTTGTTGTATATAAAATGTTATGTTTCAAATTGAGGGGTGCATGCCTTTGTCGATTTGAGGCGTTATGGTTGAATCCAGTGCGGAGTATATTTATTTTTTATTTTATTATTTAATGAGATATATTATATATATTTAAGATTTTATTTTTTAATAAGATATATTAAATATATTTAGGATTTAAGATTTAGTAGTTGAGTTATAATGAATTTAAGTGAATAAGATTTTTATTTTTTTTTTGTTTAGATGATAATGTTTAAAATAAAAAATTTTAGATGTTTATGGGATATATTAATATTATATGTATTTAGTATTTAGGATTTTAAAATTTAGAAGTTGAATTATAGTGATTTTAAGTTAATAAAATTTTTCTTCTAGGATTTGATTTTTTTTTTTGGTATAATGTTCAAAATAAAAAATTTTAAAAATTTATGAAATATATTATAAGATTAAGAAATTATTTATTAAAAAAAAGAAAAAACCAATTCAAGCGCTTAGATCGGCACAGTTACGCGATGGGCGATTAGTAGTGGAGCACGCTTTATTTGAGTCAGGCGCCTGGATCGCTGACTTATATAGTTGTACACTGGACTATCCACATATACATATTATGCGTCCGTTCGTTGCACACGTGTGTGTTCGGGACGATTGGAATTGATTTGAACGTCCAGATTAAATTTTTTTTTAACTCTTTATTTCTAAGATTTAGGTTTTTTAATTGAATTATAGTATTAATGTTAAAATTTTTAAAATTTTATTTCTAGAATTCAGACTTTTCAAAAATGACTTGACTAGTGGTTGTTCGGGCATTTGGATTTAATTCAAGCGCTCCGATTGAGTATCACGGATACTCATGCATGTGTATCAAAACCTTTTATATATATATATATATATATATATATATATATATATATATATATATAAGAGTGATCTCCTGAGCGATAAAACTTGTGCGTCCATGCACGCGCAAGTTTCCTGATCGGTCACGAGACCGACCAGACAAGTGTCTGATCGGTCACCGTGACCGATCAGGCATTCTCCAAGGGGCTTGCTGACCAACGACGGCCTTCGGCCGTCGCCCCGAACACCATACTATAACTAAGAGGAACTGATGAACCCGTCGAGGCTTGCTGACCAACGGCGACCTCCGACCGCCGCTCCGAACACCATACTATAACCAAGAGGGATTGATGAACCCGTCGAGACTTGCTGACCAACGGCGGCCTCCGGTCGCCGCCCCGAACACCATACTATAACCAAGAGGGATTGGTGAACCCGTCGGGCTCGTCGCACCCTCCGCCCGTCATTGCTAGTCACCGGCTCGCCGCCCTCGGAGAGTGCTTGATCGGTCAAGTGACCGATCAGGAAGCTTGTCGTGCATGGGCGCGCTAGTTTTGTCATTCAGGAGATCAAAATCGTATATATATATATATATATATATATATATACCTCTTCCGCAATTGCCACGTTGGCCATTCGAATCAACGTTTTCTCCCTTTATTTAATTATTTCTTTCTGTTGTATTTTCCTTTCCTCTTGATGTTGTCGCCGCCGTGCCTGCCTTGCGCTTGCCTCCAGTTGCCCGCCCCCGAACAAAACTACATCGCAGCCCTGCAGCCCATCGCTCGCTACGCCTACCCGACGTCGCCCATCGCCTACCGCGCCCTTCTCATGGAAGAAGAAGAGAAGATGAGAGAGAGAGAGGATGAGAAGTCGCTGTAGCCGTCTGTCGATGCTCGTCGTCGCCCGTCGCCTGCCGCGCCCGCTACGCACCGCTGACGCCTGTCGTCCGCTGTACCCGGCCAACGCCCATCGCCTGCTGCACCCTTCTCATGGAAGAAGAAGAGAAGATGAGAGAGAGAGAGAGGATGAGAAGTCGCTGTAGTCGTCTGTCGCTGGCCGTCGTCGCCTGTTGCCTGCCGCGCCCGCCCGCTCGGCCGCCCGCCCGCTCGCCTCCTGCCCCCTCCACCACGCAGTCAGTTTATCGGTGGAAGAAGACGTGTAAAACGTAATATTTAATTTTAATAAAGAAAAAAAATATTTGAGAAAAAGTTAAATTTTGAAAAATAAAATAAATTTTTTTAAGGGATTTTATATGTTCATTAACGTAAATTAACATTTTTTATTTTATTTTTCAAAATTCAGGGATTTTATATGTTCATCAACGTAAATTAACATTTTTTATTTTATTTTTTAAAATTCAAAAAAAAATTCACGTATATATTTTTTTCTCAATTAAATAATTTAAGCATAACCTAACTTATTCATCGCGCGACACCTTCATCGCGCAACGCCGAGGGCTTCTTCCCATCGTCGACACCTTCTTCCCACCGCTGTGTAGTTCCTCTACCGCGCTTCTTCCTACCGTTGACACCTTTTTACCACTGCCGTGTTGTTCCTCTACTCACTCGCCTCAACATTCAAAGAAGTATCCTTTGAAGAATTCGACACGACGTCGTTCCTCTCCCGCAACGCGAACGTCGACCCGTCGCCGCATCATCACTACCGTAGTCCCTCTCCGTGAGACCCCTCTCTATTTTTGCTATTTGTATTTTAAGTATCCCTTTTTCAATCATCCTCTAGCCACTTTGCTAAAACATCAAGGGAGACATTATTTTCCAAAATAATATTACTGGTATTTGGTGACAAGTAATGACACCTCTCTTGATTATGCCTAGAACTTGTAGAATGTGAGGTGCTGATCATCCAAATTTTTAATAGGCATAGATGACATTCATTTTATATACTAAATTGTAGGCTAATATTTGCATTCGTTTTATATCCTAGATTATATGCTAATATTTGTAAAGATATAATGCATCCATTCTACTTCCCATTGTTTTTTGATATCATTTTAGAAATTTCGTTGTTAACATGTTTGATTTGTTTCTTTGAATGTTGAATGTTGAATCTACTTCCTATACACTAGAATCTTAATGATTTATTATTTTTTCTCTTCTATTTGTTTCTTTAATGCTTAATGAAAACATTTCTCTTTGGAAATGACAACCACATGAGAATATTATGACATTAGATTACTAACCAAATTTTTAACTATTCTACCAAACAATACACTTAGAATATGATACCTATCAAACCTTCACAATCCAACAACATTCTTTTTTTTTTATGTTTATTTGATTTAGAATGTTTTTGTGGCTACATGGTGATATGCAGATCTTCACTCCATCAAATTATGAAATTCCCCAACAATGGAAGAAAACGATCAGTTATACATTCCCCAAGTTGCAGATGATCGAAAGCCAAAATATGAGATGGAATTCTCATCAATAGATGAGACATTTTCATTTTATAACCAATATGTACGAGAATGTGGATTTAGTGCAAGGATAAATAATAGTAAGAAAAATAAGATGACAAATGAAGTTGTGTGGAAAACATTTGTATGCTTTAAAGAAGAGCATACAAATGATCAACATAATAAACAGGCAAAAGGTGATCAATGGACACGGGAAAGAGCACGTGGCGAAGTTAGAACTAGTTGTAAGTCAAAGATTTCACTTGTCAAAAAATAAACTGGACCTAATTGGGTTGTCACTAACTTTAAGGAAGGTCATAATCATCCACTCTCGACTCCTTCGAAAGTGCATTTGCTGCGCTCACATCGTAATGTTTCGACGACAAAGAAAGCATTGACTCAACAATTTTCAGAGGCCAATGTACCAACTTGCCAACAAATGCGATTATTGGAGATAGAGTATGGAGGGCCAGAGCAGGTAGGTTGCACAGAAAGAGATATTAGAAACTTTGAGAAAAAGTTAAGGGATGAACAAAAGAGTATCAATGCTAAAACATTAATCGAGTTATTCAAATATGAGAAAGAGAAGAATTCAGCTTTTTTCTTTGATTATGAGACTGATTCAGATAACATATTTAGTAGGTGTTTTTGGGCGAATCATGTATCAAGGACAACATACAATGTATTTGGAGATGTAGTTGTATTTGATACAACATATAACACCAACAAATACGGGTTGATTTTTGCACCATTTATAGGAGTTAATCATCATCATCAGACAATTCTTTTTGGTTGCGGCTTTATAAGTGATGAGAAAACTGAGTCTTTTGTTTGGTTGCTTAACAAGTTTATAAAAGCCATACCTGAAGGTGCACCAAACGTGATCATCAGATCAATATCCTGCTTTGACGAAAGCTATTGCCCAAGTCTTCTCTCAGACAGTTCATCAATATTGTTTATGGCACATACTGAATAAATTTCCTGATAAATTACACCCTTTAACTTTTCGTGATCACTATCAAAGCATAAAGAATATCATTGAAAATTCCACCACACCATATGAATTTGAAAATTCATGGGAAGAGGTCATCAAGTGTGCTAACTTAGAGAAAAATGATTGGTTGTCTTCAATGTATGAATTACGACATAAGTAGGTGCCAACATATTTTAGTTATGTATTTTGTGCTAGAATGTCAAGTAGTCAGAGATCTGAAGGTTTACATGCATTTTTCAAGAGATATGTTTCTAATAAGAATTCATTAATGAATTTTATCACTCGTTTCAATAGGGCACTGAGACATCAAAGACACAATGAGTTAGTTGTTGACCATATTGATATAAATGAGCATCCCAGGATTAAGACAAATTGGCTAATGGAAACTCAAATGGCTAAGTTGTACACGAAAAAAATGGGTGGAGTTTCAAAGTGAAATGAATGAGAGTAATGGTTATTATGTTCAATAACCATCTATGGGAGTTGACTCAGTGGTTTACAATGTGATGAATTTTCAAAGGTGTTCTTCCTCCAAACCAAGGGTGTTGACGCATGATAAACAGAGGGACAACATATTTTGTAGCTGTAGAAAATTTGAGTTCGATGGCATTCCATGCAGGCATATGTTAATTTTCTTTCGTATTAACCAAGTATTTCATTTGCCTGATAAGTATATACTCAAACGATGGACACAAGATGCAAAGGTTGGAGCACTATATAGTTTGGTGAAGCAAAATTTTATCGATGATCCAGAAAGGGTTCTGATGTCAAGACACTCAAGATTATCCTATAAAGCTTCAGTATTAATTGATGATGCATCTTTGACTGATGAGGGGACAAACTTCTTAGATGAACAATTTGATTGTATCTATAGCAAAATTCAAGAGATGAACAATAGTAAAAATTGTGACAATAGAGGTAAAAGGAAAAAAATCCATCAATGGGTCCTTTAATATTATTGATCCTGTTTTAGTAAGGACAAAGGGATATGGAAAGAGATTAAAATTATCAAAGGAGAAGTCAACTTCAAAATCTTGATTAGGTCGTGGATGTGGGCATCGAGGTGTATCACATGACAAGCGCAACTGTCCAATTTTGCAGCAAGGGTTTGTATCGATTAATTTTGTATTTGTATGATAATTTTATTTGCATGAGAATTTTTTTATTAAATTTTGTAAATATGACGATGTGTTAATTATCAGATCAACTATAGATAATCATCATGACAGTGATGACGATACATATGAAGAAGAATTGACATCTATAGCAGGTACTATCAAAATTTAATTTTATAAAATTATAGTGGTTGATTGATTGAGATATTGAAAAAAATAATTGTATTTTTTGTTGTAGGTTCCAACAATATGCGTTAGGATAAAACTTTTGTAGATTCAAGAACAAGTATAAGACTGACTATGGCACTCTTCTTCAATGCCTTGGTTGTTATCTTCTTATTAGCCATTTGTTGTTGTGTGATCACTATCACTTACTTGGTCTCACTTGGATGCTAAGGAAAAAGACATCGGAGTGCTTGGAGAGTCATTTGAGTAGGTTGTTGAAACTTCATAAGTTTCACATTTGAGCAAGCTGTTAATAAATAATTTTTTCTCAGTGTTTAATCTTGACAATTGAAACTCTTTTATATATTTCATATTATTTTTGGAAGCTTTAATTAAATGTTGCAATGATGAAGGAATTTTTTTCTTTGTTGGTGTTCATCTCTGCCGCTTTCGATCGCCTCCAACGAATTTGAATTTTGATTGTAAATTTTAAATTGCCACCGCCATCCTGAAGCAGTTTTGTTTCTAATCGATCATGCGAATCTTCCCACTGCCATCCGCACTTCTGATCCTCTACCTAATCGAATGAATGAGAAGCAGACATCAGTTGTTATCGCCGGTGGGATGAAGTATTGCAGAGGAATAAGTTAGGTTACGAGGAATAAAAAGAAAACATTATACATAAATTATTTAATTGAGAAAAAAATATATACGTGAGAAAAAAATTTGAATTTAGAAAAATAAAATAAAAAATGTTAATTTTTATTGATGAACATATAAAATCCCAGAAAAAATTTATTTTATTATTCAAAATTTAATTTTTTCTCAAATAATTTTTTTCTTTATTAAAATTAAATATTTCGTTTTGCTCGTCTTCTTCCACCCATAAATGGGCTGGGTGAGAAAAAAATATATACGTGAGAAAAAAAATTTGAATTTTGAAAAATAAAATAAAAAATGTTAATTTAAGTTGATGAACATATAAAATCCCTAAAAAATATTAATTTTATTTTTCAAAATTTAACTTTTTCTCAAATAATTTTTTTCTTTATTAAAATTAAATATTACGTTTTACTCGTCTTCTTCCACCGATAAACTAATTGCGTGGTGGAGACTCATCCTCTCTCTCTCATCTTCTCTTCTTCTTCCATGAGAAGGGCGCGGCAGACGAAGGGCATTGGCCGGGTACAGCGGACGACAGGCGTCAGCCGAGCATTGCCGGCGTGGCAGGCGACGGGCGACGACAGACGACTATAGCGACTTCTCATCCTCTCTCTCTCTCATCTTCTCTTCTTCTTCCATGAGAAGGGCGCGGCAGGCGATGGGTGTTGGCCGGGTATAGCGGACGACAGGCGTCGGGTGAGCGTAGCAAGCGATGAGCAGCGGGACTGCGATGTAGTTTTGTTCGGGGGGCGGGCAGCTGGAGGCGAGCACAAGGTAGGCACGTCGGCGACAACATCGAGAGGAAAGGAAAATACAACAGAAAGAAATAATTAAATAAAGGGAGAAAATGCTGATTCGGATGGCCAACGTGGCAATCGTGGAAGAGGAGCGCACGGGAAGTAACGTATAATATCATCATATTATATATATATATATATATATATATATATATAAGGAATGATCTGCTGCGGACCGCATACGGACAGGTGCCTGATCGGTCTGGTGACTGCTCAGGCACACGACCTGCGACTTCTCGACACCAATGGCAGCCGAAGGCCGCAGCCCCCAACAAAACTATAACCCAGGGGGGTGCGATGAACCCGTCGGGTACGGGTGAACCCGTCGGGGACGCTCCCGAGCCTCCGGTGGCCGATTAGGCACACGACTTGCGACTTCTCGACACCAACGGCGGCCTTCGGCCGCCGCCCCCGAACAAAACTATAACCCACAGGGGATGCGATGAACCCTAGGGGGTAGGGGTGAACCCGTCGGGTACGGATGAACCCGTCGAGGGCGCTCTCGAACCTCCGGTGGTCGATCAGGCTTGCCTGATCGGTCTGGTGACCGATCAGGCACCAGTCCGCACGCGGTCCGCAGCAGATCATTTATATATATATATATATATATATATATATATATATATATATAAGTTTTGCGCGGTATAGGAAGACTAAACCCCAGGGGTAATCGTAAGCAAAAAATAAATAAAAAAAAATAAAGAAAAAAAAATCAAATACACTATGTGTGCACGAGTTTGCGCGGTAAGGTCCTTAGCATAAAATTTCTGTGTGTATGTGTGTGTGTATGAGCATCTGCATAGGTGACGAAATCTTGATCATTCATCTTTATCATGCATTTTTTATGGGTGATGTGCAGATTGCCCATGGTTATGCAGCATAAGTTGTGCACCATATTATTCCTCTATATATATATATATATATATATTTTTGATGTTGTTTGTTTTAATAGAAATTTTTTGTTATCTAAAAGGATGCTAAAATAAGAATACCGGCATATAATCACATTTGCTGTTTGAAGATTCACATTTTCATCGCCACAATCGTTTAAATTCAAAGAACAGGATGAATGTTTAATAATGTTTTTTTAAACATCTAAACAAATTGAAAAAAATATAACAAATCATTCTGATTTAATTTGGCCTGAATAATGTTGGGTCATTAAATACATTTTTTATTTAATAAAACTAAGATATCATTTGCAATATTCTTATGACTGATTTCACCGGTGCGTTTTATAGTCTATAATTCCTTAATCTTCTTATAAATGTGTTCCTACAAAATCTTAACCATGTACGCAATCATTTTTATTATCATGCGATTCATATGACAGCATTCTGTTTTAAAATTGTCACGACAACTATTTATTATGTGTACATGGGTTTTCACAAACGGATGAATTAATGGTTAGATATGATTATTGATTTATCTCTTTTTGTTAATTTTGAGACGTGGGCGTTGGACGAGCAAATCACCTATTATGTACATTTGGATTAAATTTAATTATTAGTGATTAATCTTAATTACTCCTTGGATTTGAAATTGTTAAAGAATAAATATAAATAAAATATAAAAAAGAAACAAGGTAGAGGAATACGTAAGTTTTAGACTTTAGAAGGATAAAATCGTAAAAGCAACCTTAAAGTAATTAGAAGATTTTTTTATGCTTTTTCTTTTTCTTTTTGTATTATTTAAAAAAGGAGCCCATTCCCAGCTCGACTTTGACCTATTTGCTTCCGATCTATTTCATCCCATTTCCCTTGGATGGAGCTCGGCGAAACCCTACGTCGTTACCTTGATCTCTGAGCGCCATGATGGCGTAGCCATCTTCCGCAGATCGGTTGCCTTCCGTGAAGGTGGTTTCTTAGATTTGCATTCTTGCGATGGCATTGTCTCCTGCGGTGCTCGGCTTACCGGTCCAATGGCGGAGCTGTCTTCACCCTGCCGAGAGAAGGAGGCTCTTGGCTATTTCCGGCGCCTCCCATCTCGGGGAAAGAAGGCTCCACCGTGACTCCACTCCAGAGACCAAGTCGCTTCCCAGCCGGATGGAGGTCGCTGGACAGGGGAAGATGAAGATTCTCGAGACGCCGAACGTAGGCAATGGGAAAGTTCGAGACGGGGTAGAGATTCCTGTGACTTGCTTTCAGGTGAGACATCAACTTATCTTTTGTTATCGCGTTCGTTACTCCTTATGATCTCTTCGTTTAGTTTGGTTCATCGATCTTATTCGTTTGTCTTGGTTCATTGGTTGTCACCGCTATGCATTTTATGTAACTTAATCTGGGTGGGTCTTGTATTTGGTATGTCAGGATCTTCGTAGGACACAGAGACTTACTTGTTTCCAAACTAAGAGTGAATCCCGCTTGTTTTGCAGCAATGTTATTCTTTGAAGGAGTATTAGTAGATTTCCTGGAAGATCTAGAAGATATATAGACATCGTGCAGTTGCAAGAGCGTAAAGCATTCTGTGTGTCTGTGGTCGCCTAATGCTACAATTTCCAATATTGTTACCGTCATAATTTGTCTTTATTTCCTAGTTTTGTTGCCTATTTAGCTAATGGTAGTAAAACTCTCTGGTTCAGGACTATAACCGAAGAGTGATTCACTGATTCCACTAAAGCTTAATGTTTACGAATGGCC
This sequence comes from Boesenbergia rotunda, assembly GCA_024364735.1. Classification (NCBI taxonomy): domain Eukaryota; kingdom Viridiplantae; phylum Streptophyta; class Magnoliopsida; order Zingiberales; family Zingiberaceae; genus Boesenbergia; species Boesenbergia rotunda. Next base: position 189,898 of record JAGFNQ010000593.1, on the reverse strand, counting down.
AATCCCAAGCAGGATCAACTGGGTTGGCTCTGAATAAGTTGATTCCAAAATAATTTTCTCCTGAGAAATTAGCTGTGATCTTTTATTGGCTTAAGATTTTTCAAAACCCATCAAAATGAATATGGGGTTTATGAAGTCATGCTTTGATTGACAACAAATATATCTGTCTATATAAGGTCTATTGAAGAAGTTGGTTGCTATGAATTATTTGTTTGAGAGAGAGATAGAAAATGTGAAAGAGATGAGGGATTTAGAAAAAGAGGTATATCTTTTGGTTATCACTTAATTGTCTTTGTACAGTAGATCCATAGTTTGCCTGCTTCAAAGAAGCACCAACGTCGACGTAATGTGTCTGTTGGGGAGATGTGTGGGGTTGAGAAAGGCATCTCTAGGTTTTTGAGAGTGGTTTCTATGTTTGTTTTTACATCTTTTCGCTTGTTTTTTTGTTTACAATTAAATGTTTTACTGGTGAGTTCTGATATTACCTGTTTGAGCCTATCAGTTCAACCAACAACATATAAGTTATCATGCCTGTATATCCATCATTTGTTTTTCCAACAATTATTCCAATAATTACATATCCAGACCAATGGGTGAATATGCAAGCATAAGTTTCATGCTTGTTTGAGTAATAGCCCCAAAGAATAGATAGAGTTTCCGGAAGAAAATGCAATTCATTTGATGAGAAATAAAAAGGATATCTAAAGTTGCGTGGCTGAAGCTGAAATAGCTACTATCAGAGTAACAAAAAGAAAGCAACAATTTATTGCCTGATTGAGTCTATTGATTCAACCAATATGCAATAATTGACTTTTGATTTTGTTTATGCGCTCTATGGGCTTTGGTATAGTTCTAACAAATATCATCAACAACTTTGCAGCTTCTAGGTGTTACAGTGAAAGCTGAAAAGGATGAGATTGTTAAAGCGGTAATGGAGTTGAAGAATTCAGCAATTGAGGATGGCTACACAAAGGACATAGTTGTTTCTCGACAGGTCTATAATGGTGTTTTTGAATAGCTTGAGCAATATAGAAGCTTGAATGAGAACATTGTGGTCGTATGAAAGTTCAATGTATATGTGTAGGAGCTCTTGATGGATATTAGGGATAAACTTCTATTTGAACCTGAATATGCCGGAGATATTAAAGAAAAAGTTCCTCCAAAATCTTCTTTTCGAATTCCTTGGTGTTGGTTGCCTGGCGCTCTATGCCTTTTACAAGAGGTAAGCTAGACTTCTTCCATATGATAAATAAGGGCGTTGGAGTTTGGTTGTTAGTAACCATTAACTATATGCAGTTGTGGATCATTTTTTAAATTGACATGCAAATAGTCTTAAGTATTAACTGCTTTATTAAATCTATTATCAGTTAGTTAGTCTAATCATGTTCTATATGAACTTGGTGAAGTAATGCTTTGGTGTAGAACTAGAAAGATATTTGGATTTTAGTTATTTGTTACAACTAAATGAACCATTTGGAACATCTTTAGCTCAACAGACATTGTTAACACCCAAATAGTCTTGTAGGAAGTTTTCATGTGTATCGTGCTGCAAGAAGAATGGAAGGTGGCTTGCTGCTGTTTCATTGTAGGCTTCACAACTGAGATTGTTATCCATGTTCACTCTTATTCCTGCACAGCAGTCCCTTTGTCGCCTGCTTTGGTTAAAATAAATCTTCAATAATGTGATATCCTAGACAATGCGTATGCCATTTATATGTTTACATACAATAAGAAATTTATAACAACTTTGAAATGAAATGGACATCATATGTTAATAATTTCCATTTATAATTATCGCATGTGATAACCAATAAGATAAGTGACTTTGATGCACTTTGCTTTGTTCTATATGGTGGATTCTAAATATTGGAAAACATGACTATTTTCTCAAACTAATCATTAAAGTATTATTTGTAATTGAGTTTAGATCCATGGCCAAATGGTACAATTATTGTATTGTGTCGTGCCAACATTTGACATGCTTTAAACCCTTTAGCTTGCGCTGTAGATCAACTAATGAGTTTTAATTGTTATCCTCTTGCATTTAGTGTACTTCCAAATATAAGCCTATGATAATTAAAATGTCAAATTAAAATTTTATTTACTAGTGGTGAAAATGTATCATGCATCAAATGAGAATATTGGTTCTTGGAACTTCATTTCCTAGTTTGATCAATAAGATCTAGATTAAAGAATGCTCCTAGAACTTCTCGCAGTAGAACTACTTTCTCCAATTGTTCACAAATATATAGTTTTTAACTATCTGGAGTTGGATTTAGATTGTGACAAGTAGTATTGGAAAGGACATTGGTGGAATTTAATTTAAATTTCGACCTCAAGGTTGTGAGGATCAAGATACTACCCATGAGCATTAACAGGTCTGTAGGTTTGGATCATAGCATTAAGGTTCTATAATTTTAATAAAATATTTTAAAATTATATTTGATATATTCATCTTATGTATTAACTAATTATAGTATTAATCTGAACATTTAAAATATTATTCAGATAGTAGATAGATGAAAAATACAATATAATTCTGAATGTTCCATTTTTATATTGCAAGTAGTAACTTCATAAGATGAGTGATAGATAAGAAGGATGATAATGCCAATAATTAAATCTACTTGAAAGGTAAAAGAATCTTGTATAATTGAAAAATACATTTCAAATTATATGACAGGAAAAATTATTTGCTATAACAAATATCAAATTTTGAAAAGCATACTGAATGTATATACATCTTTCTGGTCAGGGTATTTGGGATTGAGATTTTACTTAGCAATGATACGCCAAGGTTTAAAATCCCGACTCCTGTCAAAGTTTCAGTATCCGACCAGAACGATACGATTTCGGTATCGTATCGTGCTGGTTCGTTATGGCTTTGGTATTTTTTTATTTATATATAATAATTATTAGATAAATATGCTTATTGTGTATAATTTAAAAATAAGTTGTATGTTGATTTTATATAAATTTTCAATTATTAAACAACTTAATATGGTAAGAAAAAAATAATTAGATATAATCAATAATAACTTAATTAAAATTGATACATTATAATATATTACCTTATAATACTTAATATTTCCATACATATCAAGTAGAGATATTCTATAATAAAAGTATATATTCATATATTTTGGGAAAAAAATCCTAAAAGTAAAAAAGTTTAATATCTTAATAATTAATATTCATGAATTTAAATTTGATTTTAACATAAAAAATATTATCTATAATAACTAATAAGTATATAAATTAATACAAAATATTACTTTATATATAATAATTATATAAATTATTTATTTATTTAAATAATATATATTTAAAATGTTAAAAAATATTAAAATATTAATTAAATAATAAAATAGTAAAAATGAAAATAATAAAAATATCAGAATGTAAAATTGATATTTTAAATTTTTTAGAAATTTTAAATAATATTTAAAATATAAAAATCAAAAAATTAATTATTAAAATTTATTTAAATTTTAATTTAGAATATATTTTTATATATTTTATTAGGATAATATTTAAGTAGGGAAATGCTATATTTAAATAAATCATTTTTTATTTTTCTTATTTAAGTTGGATTTAAGTGGGAAATGTTGGATTTAATAAAAGAATTTTCGTTTTCGCGGAGCCCTAGTGCGTAGCGACGTCGGAGGCGGAGGAGTCGCACCTTGTGAGGGCATCTAGCGCCGTCCGTCGGTGCTTCCTGCGAAGCCGGAGGCCTCCGGCCCGCGTGACGCCTCTGGGCGTCTACGACGTTTTTCAACATATCTTGTCACCACCGTCGGGGATAACTTCGCCAAACATTCCGCCACACGCCACGACGCCGCAAAATCGGTGGGCATACTGTGCCAATTTTGCTTTCCTAGCGGAACGGGATTTTCCACCGGTACCGCCTGGCATGGCACGGAACTTTAAACCGTGTGATACACATGAGATTGGACCCTATGTTCATGAGATCCTAAACCAATCCAGCTCTTATGATCTAGATCATTTAGGTTAGTTTGGATTGTAAAATCCTAGGTCTCTAACGCAATCTTGACTACCTTGTGTGGCTTCACTACGCTTTGAGATTGGACCTATTAAGGTTGCTTATAGATGGCAAATTCAGAGATAATTTAGAGATATGTAGACCATTGGTAAAGATAAAGTGGGAGTGATAGTGCGAATGACTTAAGCAATGCCTTCTGCAGATGTGTGTAACCCATCTGCTAGAGTGATATTGGTTGGACAAGATTTTGGTGAAAGGCTAGAGTAAAGGGAAGTATTACCAAACATGCTCAGAGGTTCTTGAATATAGATCTCAAGTTTTTGCCCCATATAAATGCCTCTGAACAAAAGGGTTTACTCGTCAACCAGTAGACCGATGGTGTGCCAAATAATGGAGGGCTTACTAAGAAGGCCACCATGAAATTTTGGTTAGAGTACATCATATTACTAAGTTGCGAGATTTCCTTTGATGATTATAGGCCCTTGCGCTTCTGAAAGAGGAAGATGACTAAAACGATTAAAGAATCAAGCTGGAGGTTGCTGGATCTACCCAGGAGCAAAAACAAAGATATCTAGAATCTTCATTGAGGAAACCGAGATATATTCTTGGAGGAAGCTGAGATGATAAGAGGAAGCTAACAGAAGATGAATTGAAGAATCTGCAATTTGTTGAATTTTGTGCCTGCAGTGGAGGAGAAACTATGATACTACCAAGAAACAAGTCTCTGATTTCAAAACCCAATCAATCTCCTCTCTATCTGCAGTGAAGGAAGGACTGAGTAAATGACCTGCCAAACTCCTGGTGGCATGGTGCTAAGAAGTAGCTGCAACAAAGAGGAAATGTGATGAAGATGATGCATGTGTCTGTTATGCAGAAATTTGTAAAGATTTGCTATGAGATGAAGCTGATGAACTGAATGTGGTGTGTACAATAGCATGCATTGTGAAGATGAGAGGGGATTATCCAGGTGCGTCAAGGTTCATTGTGCAACACAGACAACTAGTGGAGTAGACAACAAAATCATCCATGAGAAAAAAATGATTAACGAGGTTTTTCCAACCTCGGGCGACCGGCCCGGTCTCACGGAAGTTTCCCACCGGCCGCAGGGTAAATCGGGAAACGCTTGCGGTGAGCGGTCTTGAAGCCCCTGCCCAGCGTCCCAGGGTTTGCGCCTCATTTGGAGGAAAAATTCCTGCAAATACGTCGTAGCTGGGGATCGAACCGCGGATGCCTGGGATAGTGACTAGGCTCTACCGCTGCACCATAGCCCCGGAGGCACAAAATCATGCATGAGAGATCCTAGGAAAGGGAGTTGATTCCATGTCATTTGGAATTTTTTATGGGTTGTTTCCCTACTGCTCTACATATATATGTTATCTTGTGATTGATTTACATTTGCTCATTTGATTTGCCCTTTAACTATTTCCAAAAAAGGCCATAATAAATGCTTCAAAGTAAACCAAGTTCCATGTCAAATCATCCAATCAAACACATCGGATGATAAAAATTCATAGAAATTGAGACAATCCCACTTTTCATGGAAATCCCATCAAAATCGACATACTCTGATGCTATTGAGGTGTGACAGTAGGATTGACCTCGCTGACTGAACGTCCCATCAAAATTGACATACTCTGATGCTATTGAGGTGTGACGGTAGGATTGACCTCACTGTATCAGTATGCCATGGGCATTCAAACTGTTCTTCCCAATGGGTATAGTTGGCATCTCCAACTTCTATCTGCATCTTCATAAATATGCACTGTTATCAATTAAGCACTTACCAACTTTTCATTATGTCAAAGGGAGATGAATTTCTACTGTAATCTTGCCTGCGTTGCATTGTTTTCTTTTGAGAAATTTGACAGGTAATTCATAATCTGATGCAGGTAGGAGAAGAAAAGCTGGTTTTGGAAATTGGCCAAGCAGCTTTGAAATTTCTAATGCGAAGGCATACAGCCATGATTTGCTTTTCTCGATGGCTTTAGCTGAAGTAATGCATTAACCAATAGATAATTCAATTATTTTTTGTACGATTGTTGTATTGTGTTTGATTGTTTTGTGCCTCTTTGACAGTGTTCGATTGCCAAGGTTTGTTTTGAAAAAACAAAGATTTCTGAAGGTTTTGAAGCACTTGCACGTGCTCAGTATCTTTTAAGAAGTAACATCTCTTTGCATAAAATACCATTATTATCACAGGTAATTTATCCTTCTTCTTAATGATTTACTTGAGGGTTCTGCATGAAATGACTGTTTTTGTTGGAGCATTCTCAGATTGAAGAATCCTTAGAGGACCTTGCGCCTGCTTGCACATTGGAGCTTTTGAGTTTGCCACATTCTCCTGAGAGTGCTGAGCGTAGACGCGGAGCATTAGCTGCATTGCAGGAATTGGTTAGACAGGGTCTGGATGTTGAACCTTCCTGTAGAGTTCAAGATTGGCCATGTTTCTTAAGTCAGGCTATGGATAAGTTAATGGCGCTTGAAATAGTATATTTGCTTCTTGGGATTCTTTGACTGTTATTCGCAAGAACAAAAAATCAATCGAGTCTCAGAGTCAAAAAGTAATAATTGATTTCAGCTGTTTTTATCTGGCCATGATAGCTCATATTGCTCTTGGGTTCTCAACCAGAAATACTGAGATGGTATTATCCTTTTGCTGGTGACAATAGTTTGTTACTATATTATGCTATAATTTAATCCAAATTTCATGCTTATATTTATGCAGATCACTAGAGCAAAAAACATATGCGAGTGCTTAATTGCATCAGATGGAGCAACAGACTTGAAGTTTGAGGAAGCTTTTTGTTCATTTCTTCTTGGGCAGGTATTTTATTCTGGTTAAACCTCTGTCATTGTTCATTTATATGTTTATTTATGAGTTACTTTGTCTTCAGGATGGGAGGATGGAGGCTATTGAAAAGCTTAGCCAACTTTTGGCTATTAGAAGTTCTACCACACAGAATTCACTGTCAAGTACGAGCGTAATGGACAAGAACAAGGACACGGGCTCTCTCAATCAAGCATTGGTATGTGTGTTAATCTGTTACATTCTATCTTTATTGAGCTAAAGATCACTGTCAAACTAAATTTCTTGGCTACTTTGGTAATCTAAGTAGTTTTAGGTGTTCGAGTTAATATGCCAATTTCTACCTTAAAAATAGTAATACTTTCAGAATAGTTTACATCTATGATAATTGCTAGAAGCAAGCATCTAAGTTGGTCCATGATACATCTATCAAATAGATTATTTGGTTAATGGGTCGTATGCATGTATCTTTAATTTAGTTGTTACTGATAAAAGGTTTAATTTTGTAGTCTTAATTGCATTGTTTGATTCTAGGATTTATTGCTCAAGTTTCAAAAACCTCTTGTAACTTCTTGGAATTATGGAAGTTTGTCTCTATTATTGTAGTATAAGTGTAAACCACATTCAGATGAGATTGTTGCTGATTCTTGAATTTTTTGCATAATGTAAAACTGGACCTTTTCAGGTCAAGGTCATGTTAGCATTTTAAGCACTATAAATTTAGCTGAATTTTATGAGGGAAATGGTAGATGTGATTTGGGATAGCTTTCATGAACTGTTGTGTATAAGAATATTAGTTGCTGGTCAGAGAACTTTCATTAAGGTTGAAATTGTCTTATGCCAGACGAACTACTGAAATTTACCAGGAAAATTGGTTGAAGGACGAAGTTATTTCTCTCTTTCCAGATACACGAGATTGCTCCCCTTCTTTGGTAAGTCTATGGAGTGGACTGATGTAATATAGTGTAAGGTGTTTGCACAAATATCTAAGTTTTAAGTGTACAACATAGACCAACTTCTTTGGGAGCCCAAAGCGAATTCTTATCGGCGGCAATCAGCAAATAGCTAAGAAAGCACTTGCTTCTACCATCCAACCTGTCTCATCGTTTGATCTTTTACCTGAGCGTGGAGTTTCTCGCGGACAAGCCTTGCATGTTAGTTCAACGAACCATCTGGGTGAAGCTGTCAAGCAACTTGCACCAGTTAACTTGCAGATGCAAAAGGCAGAAGGTGGCACAGCTGGTACTGCTTCCTTGCAATCTCAGTTGAAAAATCTCGAGTCAGATCGTAAAAGATTCTGGGAAAGCTGGTTTATGAAAGGAGATACAACTGGAAAGATTGCCTATATGACTCTTTTTGGATGTATATTACTGGGTTCGTTGAAGCTGTTTGCTTTGCAATTTACTCATTCCAGAATTCCACATAGAACGAAATCATATCAACCTCGCATTGTTAGTGAAGCTGCTGCTATTAAATATTGCAAACCTGGCCCTATAGACCTGGGTATAACGAGTCAAATGTGGAAATTCTGGGTAATGTTCAGCGAAAGCTTTCAGAATAAAATTAATTTTGGAAGTTTGCAACAGACATGGCCAAGTCAGGATGTTTCGTCCCCTGTTTCAGCTTCTGTTGCAATAAATAAGCAGGAAATGCCAATCAAGGAAGCAGAAGCACTGGTGAAACAATGGCAATATATAAAGGCTGAGGCTTTAGGCCCTGAGCATCAAATTCAGTTGCTTCCCAGTATTCTTTCTGGAACCATGCTTATGAAGGTAAAATTTGAAGTACATGCTCAGATTGTTATCATTTTTCCCCTTGTATCTTAACATCATTTATCTTCTTTGGACACATAATAGTGGCAAGATTTAGCCTCGTCAGCAAAAGTCAGATCCTGTTTTTGGAGGTTTGTCTTATTACAAACTTCTATTGTGCGTGCTGAAATCTTATCAGACGGAATTGATAGTGAGATGGCCGAGATTGAGGCTTTTCTTGAGGAAGCTGCTGAGCTTATTGATGGTACTGAGGCCAAAACGCCAAGTTATTACAGGTTCTTCCTCAAACCAGTATAACCTAAAATCTGTTATATATAACTTTCCAATGGAATTAAAAATCTGAAATTAAAATTAACAATTAGATTTGTGTTAAATTTAAATGTATACTATGTCAATGATTTATGCACCTAAACTAGTAGACCTTGCTTACTAAATGTGTGTGTGTTTAATTTGCCATATCTGAAATTTCATATTATCACTACTGAAAGGTCTTCTGGTGGTAAGAGCTAGCATAGTACACTTGCATATACATGTTTTTGTAATTTTATTTTATTAATTTGCTATAGCCATCTCAACATTTTTATCTATGCTACATTAAGGCTTTGTAGTTAATATTTTTTATTAATGGCTTGATAATATATTTTATCTCCTTTGGTTTTCACTTTTCAATACCGCACATAGAATATCTATTTTGGTTCCATTGGGTTCACATTAACCAACAAAACTTCGATGTGGAAGGGGTTCGACTAAACAAAAAACGTTGAAGAGAAAATAACCTCAGGAAAATATAAGTTTGATGGAATAAGTGATGAATTCCTGCTGTTGGTCTCACATGGTTAGGTGAGGCCTATTAGGTATTGTTAAATAACATGGGTTCCTTACTCTTAAGTGCTTTGGTATTTGAGTGAAATTGGGTTTCTCATGGTATCTTAATATCAAACCAAGTCCTTTGCCTTGTGCAATGCTCAAACTGAGGAGGCATGAGGTAATAAACGATAACTTGTTGGGGGATATGCTTGAGGTCGTCCTCACATGCTGAAGTTCCAAGGGATCCCCTATCTAAGTGAAGCTCAATGTAGGTGTCCAAGTGTACTTAGGCTTTAGTTGATAGCTCTATATAATTTATCTTTGTTCTAAAAATCGGCCTAGGTGTTCGCTTAGGCGTTAAGCGCCAGCCAGTAGCATTTAAAATATGTTAGTCGATCAGCTTAGGCAGCTTTGGCGCCTAGGCGGGATTAGGCAGTCCTAGGCGGGATTAGGCAGCCCTAGGCGCCGGCTAATCAGTCGAATCGTCTAGGCGCCGCAGAAATAGTGTAAGTTTTCATGATTTTTTTTTAATTTGAGCTTTTAAATTTAAAGTACAATTAAAAAAAATTTGAAATGTAACAGTTTTTATGTTGGACTTAAGTTTTAGAAGCCCTAAACTTTAGCCCAACAAGAAAATCGATATGTTGGCCTGTCCTGATGGCTAGCATCAAATTTCATCTTTATCGTACTGAGTAACCAAAATTAGAATGTGATTTATTTGTAATTTACGTTGATACTGTGGAATCCGCCTAGTGGCGCTTAGTTCTCGCCTAGGCACTAGTCTGACGCTCGACTAGCGCCTAGCGAATTTTAAAACCTTGTAATTTACCCATTATTTTTTTAATTATGAAATCCTCGCACAACAAAGTGTCATTACCAGAATGACACACCAGAGTGTCACAGTTTTGTCCCACGGGATGGACTGATGGCTAGCCCATGAGGTATTGCCACCATGAGGTCTGGGGGGTCAAATCCTGACGTAGCCAGATGTTTGTCCTCTCTTATGCGTTAGTCACTGTCGGAGCTAGTAGCTCCCATGATTTACCTCCTCCGTGTTAGTCCTGGGACGGGTTGACGTGTCACTGGGGGCAAGCGAATCGCTTTTTGCCACCAGAAATGCCAAAGTTTTTATTTTAAACCTTTAGAGGCACATAACAATTACACAAACCTTCTTAGTGCTTTATTTCCACTGACACGGCTTCATTGATAGGGGGTAAACTTCAAAATGCCTCATAAGATTTAATTGATTAGGCTTCATTATTTTCAAATGCTCCCAAGTTATTTTCATTTTGCTGTTTAAATGTTTTCTCTCGGTAACAACTGATTGATTTGAGTGGTAATTTAAAAAGGCAAAATCAGCAATTGGATCTCAGAGGGGAAATTTTGATAGCAAAATATAAATGTTAGGAGACATTTTGACATTAATGAAACCTTTTGAAAAATTAAACTTTGGGGTTGTTTTTCGATATTTTTTGCTCGTTGATGTTTTGTGCTTGTTTTCACAGTTTAATTTACTATCCCCTTTTATCCAATATTACTCTCATATTTTTTGGTCCGTTTGTCTCACCAATTTTCTTTTATTTTTCCAAGTTACATTTTGCATATATGTTAGATATGTCGAGTACTTGAGAGCTGATTACTCTTTTCTACTAATGCATGCCCAGTTCTTACAAAGTTCTCTATATTCTAAGAAGACATGAAGATGGTTCATGGAAATTCTGTGAAGGCGGCGTCGAGAATCAAATATGACCCTACCCAGATGCAACTTTTTCTACTGCAATTTGTAGATGAGCCTATTTTAACTCGAGTTTAAACATCCATGCAGGTGGAAAAATAAAGCACAGAATTTCAAAGATTAGTTGATTGGTTTCCTTTTTTTTTCCTTTCTTTTTCACCATAATTGTGGACGCATTTTTGCCGGACCAAGACAGAAGTGTCAATCGTGTGTATAAATGGAAACCTTATTTCCGCAGTTGCTATTCAGTGGTATTCTCTAATCTTGACTCTTGAAAACACGGCCCAACAGCTCATTCTGCTAAATTCATTTCTTAACTCTTCTTTGGACAACTTGCAAACTGTAAGGCGATTGAAACAGACTTCAATTTGGCAAAGTGCATGTTTTGATTAGTTTGTATGCTTGGATGATTCTTAGCTAGAATTTGATTTAGAAGAATTGTGAACATCTTCAATTACTCATCCTTTTGATGGTACCTAGTTTGAATAAGATCCTGCTGCCATCCCAACTTGCATATGCTTTTGGTGATGCTGAGGAGAGCACACTAGGCTTTCCTCATTATGCTGCAATGACAGAGCTTTTCTGCCTCGGAGCTATTCATCTGTCTCTTTAAATCACCAGGTAATCTCCTTCCTTTTAGTCTCAGTGCCTTAAGTCAGCTTATTCGTTACTTTTCGACCGGTAGCTCTAGCTTTCTTCCTTCGTTGTGGTCATTATTGTGGCGTCTTGCCTTTTTTGCACAACTTTTGTAGGAATCTATGGATTCCTTTCTGGTGTCGGATCATGGTGGAGCCCAGGAGAGGTTTAATTTGGGTGGGTGCTGAGTGCATTGAAAGAGAGCTTTTGGAAGATCTGTGGCAGAGTTCAGTCAAGGAAACGTGGCCTTGGCTATATTGGCTTCTGCTGCGCAACAAGATGCATGGAAGGTGAGTCAGCAGCTGTGGCTCCATTGCTTGTGGCCACCCAACTCCACTTGAGCTCCTCCTCTTGTAAGTTGCTTTTCCCTTGGTGCTTTGCCTCCATTGCTGCAATTTGTCATTGCCCACTTTTTTTCCCTCATGCGTGTCACTGTTCATTCCTTTTTCTCCTATTGTGCTAACTTTCTTTCTTTTTTTCTTTGCCCTTTTAATTTTTGTCCTCAGTGTTGTGCACTTTGCTCCTGTTGCTTGATGAACAGACAAATTAGGTTTTTCTTGAAGAATTTTAAGTCTAAAGAAAGAGGTCTGTGCAAAACTCAATGATTCAGGCAGGGAATAAGTCTGAAGCTTAGGGGGAAATTTCATGTGCCACCCTGAGGTTTCTAAGTTTTTTCTTTTCTGGACGGTCCTTTGAGAGTTTTGAGGTCATCAAAATGCCCCACGATGATAACCATGCGATATTGTTTCGTTTAAGGTGAACATTTTCAAGGTGGCATTCAACTTAATAGTGTTACTGGGGGCATTTTGACGATCTCAAAATTATGAGAGAATTTTAAAATAACATACATACATCTTTGGAGTGGAATGACTTGGTTTTAAAATTTATCCCAAAGTGCTTATTGACAGTATCATGACGAAGTTTAGAATTTGATAATATTAAAGAAAGTTCATTAATAATTTATAAACAAATTTATTTATCAACATTTAAAAATCTCAATTATGGATTTTTTATTTAAATATAAAAGGACAAATCATCTCTTAACATTTACTACTTTAATCACATTGTAAAGTGAAAGATTCAAAGCTCCCTTTTTCGACCTAAAAGATTTGGAGTTTTGGATTCTTTTGAATCTTCATAAGATATAGTCAGCTAGCCTTTTGGCATGGGTCCATTTTTTGGTCACATTCCTTTTCTCTTTCTCACTCTTTATGGTATGTGACTTCACGGTGCCTTTTATGGTCATGACCTTATTGCCTCCACAATCGCCCAAATTTCAAGGTAAATTTTAAACAGACTTTTTTTATAAAAATATATCAATGGAATTTATTTATGTTTTTTTAGTTTAAATTGAAACCTTATCGAGTAGTTAACTCAAGTAAACTCATCGAGCCACATGGATAGAATAAGATCATCATGTTGGCCAAAGATGATTTACTCATCTTCAATATCTCTGTCAATCCGTCTTAGGGTCAACATGGAGGAGGTAAATCACGGGGGCTATTAGTCCGGATACTATAGTTAGTGCGTGAGGAGGATGAGCACACTGACTTTGTCAGATTTTGACCCTTAGGCCTCATATTGATAGCATCCACGTACTGACTATCAATCCATCTCGTGGGGACTAGAATAAGCTCATCATGCCAAATGAGATGGGCGATTGGACAAATTAAATGAATAATTTTGGTTGAATGATTCCAGTTAATCATGTTGTTTAGTTTGAACAAGACCACTAAAGAGTGATTCTAGGAGGTAAAAGATGATTTGCTCATCCCAGCACCCCCATGAATCCATCCCAGGCCAATATGGAGGAGGTAAATCATGAGGCTACTAACTTGGATATTATGGCTAGTGCGTGGGAGGGAAAATTAATACTAAAGAGTGATTCTAGCAACTTGAATAAGTTGATTAGTTTATAAATATAAGGAGCGATTCTAAAAGGGGAATGAGTTGATTAGTTTATTAATACTAAAGAGTCATTCTAGCCAGTTGAATAAGTTGACTAGTTTTGCAATGTGAGCATGCTAAAAATCTGAGTCATGTTCAAGTGTAATTGTTTACTTATTGAATGTTTAAATTTATTTATTAAAAATCTTATCTAGTCGAGTCACATTAAAGCTTGGTATCAAGCTTAATTAATAGTATTATTGTTTTTATAAATTAGATTAAATCTTTCTAATATATGGAAATTATATTAGTTTTTAATTTTTAAGATATTATAAACAATTTAAAAATATTTATAAAAATAATTTTATAATTAAATTCACCTAGATTAATCAATAGATTTATATATAAATGATTGTTTATGTATATTAACAAACTATGATTAATGTTAAATCATTTATTTTATAAATGATTGAATATTAAATTTGAATTTATTCTCAAAAATGAGTCAAATAAAATATTTAAAATAATAATATTTTTTCCATTTCAAAAATTAATTTCTAATAATATTCATATCAACTAAATATAGCAACAATTTTGTGCATCTATTCCATTTTATAAAAAGCCAAACAAACAAAGTAAAAAGAAAAAACGTTTCTATCGGATAGATCTTGTGAATATTGACCAACAATCTCAGAAGTCCACGTTATGGGGGGACGTGGAAGAAACAAAAACAGAGGATGTGTTAGCATATCTTGATCCTTAAAATTTTAAATGAGTTTTTTTTATGATTTCAATAAATTATATTAATATAATAAAAATTTATTAAACTATCTTCAATATTTAAAACTCTAAATCATTTTTTTAATGATCTAATTTTTAATATATAATTGTATGTCTTCATTAAAATTTTAAATGAGTTTTTTTTTATTTCAATAGACTACATTAATATTATAAAAATTTATTAAAATATATTCTGATGGGGTTGAGCATCCCATGGTTAACACGTGAAATGAAAAAGCTATGTGTCAAGGTTCATCGAGTCTGAACGACTCTCTCAGACTCCTGAGGCCTCCTCGGGAGGATAGACTCCCGAGACCACTTTGGACATGCCTACTCTTGAGACTCCTCGGGAGGGGAGACTCCCGAGACCACCTCGGGCAGGCTTGCTCCTGAGACTTTCTTGGGAGGGTAGACTCCCGAGACCAGCTCGAGCAGGTAAACTCCTAGACCCCTCGGGAGGACATATCCCCAAGATCAACTGGGATGGTGTGAGCCCGAGACCTCCCTGGGATGATAGGCTCTGGAAGCCCTCCCGGGAGAGAAAATCTCCCGAGACCCTCTAGGGAAAGCGGAGCTCCAAAAGTCATAGACCCGATAGCCCGACTCCAATAACTGTTACCCTTTTCTGTTCAGGAGAGGTGGTGGATCATTATTGTCATTTACATACGACAATTAAGCTCAATAATCGCGGGAGTCGTTACCTAAAAACTATCAGGTAACCGACAAGCATGGGACATGGAGGAGAACGTGGGGACACGTGTGACCGCCGCCTCAGGTATATAAGGTACTCCAACCCCAGGTAAGGAGATTACGCTCATCTTACTCATAGCTCCTCCTTATTTCTTTTTCTTCAATATACTCGAGTGCTGACTTGAGCGTCGGAGTGGGCTCCACCGGAAAATCTCCGGCGTGTTTTTTTTAACGTTCGTGTTAATCTCACAGGGTGAGAGCTCCTTCTCTTTTGTCACTATATTCGTGGGTTGGACTTTGGTGACTGGTCGTCTGCGTCGATTCCTTCCGGAACAAGTTTGGCGCCGTCTGTGGGAAACTATAAATTAAAGCACCAAAAGGAGCACCGATGGCAGAGCCGGAGGGACAACCCATCATGCTGACGAAAGAAGAATTGAATCGCCTAGTGGCCAATGCTATCAAAGAGGTGTTCGAACAACACCAAATCGAGCAAGCCGCATCGCGACGAGTGACTTCTGGGCAGGGGGAGATCCCCAGGATCTCCGCCTCGCATCCTCAAGACTGAAGATCTGTCTCACCACCGATAGGGCACGATGGAGCAATTTCTGTACACCGGCTAGATTCTCTGGGAGATTTGGAGAAAGCCAACTCAGTAGCCTCCAGCGCACTGAGGCAGGAAGATAAACTAGGGAGGAGAGAGGAACCTAAGTCTTCTAAAAGGCACCCTCTGCTCCTTTCTCACTGGAGATCGTGGAAGATCCCATGCCGAAGCAGTTCTGCGGGCCTGGAATTGCCGACTACGATGGGAAGACAGATCCTAAGGATCACGTTTGTAAATTCAAGAATGCGACTAATAAGGCTCGCGTGTCGTACCGCGAGTATCAAATACAATCAAAGTATCGAACTCCCATAAACTAATGTAGCATAGAGTAACTCGAGTCGTCTCCCAACGAATGTAGTCGGTACATGATAATTCTCAGGATCGTATGTTATTGCTTTTGGAGTTTTTGATATCAAACTGGGGTTTGGATTTGAATGTTAAGGCTACGAAAAGGAATAGCGAAACATGTATGAAATCTAGTTCTAATTAAGGAAAGATGATGCATGTACAGAAATCTAATTTAACACGACTACAATTGCAGTAAAGAAAGGACAACCTGAAAGAAGCATTCAAGAAATAGAGCATCAATGACACCTAAACATGGAACAAAACCTATAGCATTAAAGAAATCTAGTCTGATCTAACTTAATTGCATGTAATGAAGACATGAAATTTAAAGCAATGGGAAAAGCACTACAAAATCAAAGTTAAGCAACTAAGAAACATAACAATTGAAAGTAATTGTTCTAAGAGACATTTAACCAAACATAAGATATGCATGTTTTAAATGGCTTCAAGTAAGTGCAAATTGAAATGGGAAAATCCATCAAATACAAGCATTTAACAATCAAACATATAACATTCAACAATTAAGAAAAATCAACAAGCAACAATTAAATTGCAAGGTTGGCTAATGGAAGGAGCTGCTGGATCGGAATTGGATAAGCTGCTGCCGGAATTTGGATGCTGAAACTCTGCTTGGAAATAAATTGCTATGAAAGAAAAGCTGTGAATTCTACTGGATCTACTGGAAATTTGCTAGAATTGATAAGAAGAACTGCTGTGAAACAGAATTGCTGAGAAGGGAACTACTGGAGTTGAATTGTTGTGAACGAAAATGAAACTGGAAGAAATCTGTTGGGATTTGAAGCTACTGAATCTGATGAAGCTAGACAAAGAAGAACATCTGTTGAAAATGAACTGCTGGAAAGAAATCTGCTGGGATTTGAAGCTACTGAATCTGATGAAGCTAGACAAAGAAGAACATCTGCTGAAAACGAACTGCTGGAAAGAAATCTGCTGCTAACGGCGGTGGATGGATCGTCGCTTCCCTCAACCCGAGAGGAAGCTGTGGTGAAGTCGACTAGGGCTTGAACCCCGTGCCCTAGCTTGTGGTCGGCGTCGAGATGGAGATGTGGAGACCGGCCGGCGGCGGTGCGATGATGAGTTGCCGCCGGCGGTGAGGTTGGAGAGGATGGATCGGGCGAGAGCTCGCAGATCTGATCTGTCTCCCGGAAGAAGATGGATCCCCTCCCCTTCGATTGATTGGCGTCTTTTGTGTGTATCACCTTGGTTCGGCTCAACAACTGGGTTCAGTCCAGCCTTGGGTTCAGCCAGCAGACCAAACAGTTCGGTTCAGCCCAGATTCAGCCCTGGGTTCAGTTTCTTCAGCCCAGCTCAATCCTTTTGTTCAGCCAAATCAAAACAAGCCCTATCAGCCCAGCAGTTGGTTCATCCAAACCAAACCAACAATCGACCAGCTCTTGGTTCAGCCAATCTTTAATTCCTTAGCAACGGACGGCTGAGATTGATTTGGCTTCATCCAATGGTCGGATCTCTTCAGATCTGAACCAAACTCCACAGATCCCAATCAACGGTACTGATCTACCTGTCCCCATCTCGGATTAACTAGATCAGTGGCGGATGGTCCAAATCTTCCTTTTTCTTGAATGGATGATCTAGAACATCTTGAGCTTGATCCAACGGTCAGATTACTTCTGATTTGGCTGAAATTTTCAGATCTTAATCTATGGTCATGATTGATTCTATCTTGAACTCGGATTGACCAGAAGTTGACCGATGGCTCAGATCTAGCCGTTCTCTGGAATGGACGACTCCTATTAATCCGATGTTTGATCCCTTTGATCTGGATCCACTGCTGACTCAAGTCTGACCTGATTTGATCTAGGTCCATGATCATTTGAAGCTTACAAAATGATATTCAAATTTAGTGTCAAAAAATATCCCACATATACAAAGATTTGAATTAAAAGCCAAAATAAAGGAAATACATGAACCCTAATACAATTGCACACTTAAGCATATAAAATGTGGATCAAATATGGATTTTAGAGCCTAAAATAATCAACAAAGTGGTGGTTATCAAATTCCCCCACACTTATTTTTGGACGTCTCGCATAAGTCAACTAGTAAACTAAGGATGTATCCCCCTAGATTATTCTCAATCATAGTTAGAAACAATTGAAAGGAAATTACCTAGGGTTGTTAATTCTCAAAAATCTAAGATCATTGGACTAGAGACTTGTCCTTAAATCAACAACTTAGCATTTTTATCCTTCATGATTCATTGAGATGAATTTAACTCACTAAGCCTTTCAAGGGAAGTTTTGGTGGCTCTTTTCTTGAGTTCTAAGTTTATGATGAAAGTGGAGCTCACTCAAACACATCCATGGTTCTTGCACTACCATATGCTTGCTTATTATCTACTCTCCACCATTATTCATGAATTAGATCCACACCTATAAAAGCTTATTCAAACAAGTTAAAGAAGATATATGCAATGATAGAGATGAAATAGAATATTGAGAGACTTGATACTAATGACTCACGATAAAGAAAATAAAGAATATGATATAACAAAAAGATATGGCAAAGCAAAGAAAATAATATGATAAGGAAACATGGAGAAGAAATATAGCATGATAAAAAAAATATGAAAAAATTAAGGAAAGTGGAAGACTTGGACACTCAAAAATGTATCCCAATGCATTTTGCCCATTTCTTTTGAAAAATGCATCCCAACTTCAAATTCAAAATCTAACCTTGATTTCCACTTCATATTTTTCTTTTCTTTTCCTTTTCTTTTCTTCTATTTTCAACTTTTTTTTTTCAATGATTCAACTACTCCATAGCTTCACTTCTTCATAACTTGGAGCTTTTCATGATAATTGAGAACTAAGTGCTCCACTTATACACTTTTAGCTCTTATAACCCACTTGACACATTTTTGCTTATTGATTGCCAAAAATTTCAATTGTCCTCAAAATTTGATAATATGCTTGCATCCTCCCCCACACTTAAACTTTTGTCCGTCTCGGGCAAAATAACATTAAGAAACATTAAGGTATCCAAATCCATGCAAAATATTATGATGAACATAAAAAAAGAAGGAAAGGAAATATGGTATAAGAGCGTATCAACAAGGAAATTGCAAAAATGATATAAGAAAAGAAACAAAGTGATCTACCTCTATAAATGTGGTCCAATCATAGAAATATAGCTTTGAAAGAACCTAAGCAAGTTCTAGAGTACAATCACATGTGTGTATCACAAAAATTTAGCCAATTCCTCACTAGGTAAAAAGAATTCATCTCAATTCATCAATTTAGAATCCAATACTAAGAAGTACTCAAGCAACCAAGAATTTTCATCCAATGACTCAAATCTTAAGTTTTAACAACCAAATTTAATTTGCTTTCAAGAGACTCTAAAATGATATAAGAAAATCTAGATGAATACATTTATTCCTAATCATGTAAGAAGTAAAATGCCAAAAGGGATAAAATGATATCTACAACGACTTTTATGCATTTTAAACCATCTAAGCATTTATTAGTAAGAACATCACTCAACAGGAAACATTTATTGCACTGACAACTATAACATGATATTTACAATGACGTAAGAGTGTGAGAAAAATTAAATACTCCCCTTCAAATTGGGTAGAGAGTATGGAGCATCCATCTTGGAAAAACTATCCTCGAGTAGTCAATCTCGTAGTGCACGGATTTCTCCCTTGACAATTTAGCTCAAGCATCTTCCGGTGGTCGGAGACGATTAAGGTTCAGAATCCATTCGTAGGGTAGATAATTAAAATTCAAAGTGAACTCGACCCCTCCCATTGCATGCTCCTTAGAAGTCCTTCCGGGAGGTTGTAGGCTATTAAGTTTCAGTACCCATTTTAGAAGACTACGGGATCCTGCAAAACCATGTAGAGAAAATACCTCCCACACGCATTCAGGGTAAGAAAAAAGTGAAATGTGAACAACCTCTACATAAAATGACTCAAGATATGTGTCACATCCTATGAAATCAAATTTCCATGCCTCAATAAATTTATCACAATTATTTTCTACAAAAGATGCATCAAGAAACTCATCACAAACAATGAAATCCATTTTGGGTACCTCTATCAGTTTTTCACCATCAATATCTGCATAGGATGTATCAAGAAATGTATCGCAACCAATAAAATCAACCTCGGATACCTCAATAAGTTTTTCACAATCAACTTTAGCATAAGATGTATCAAAAGATTCATCATAACAAACAACATCAATTTGAGGCACTTCTAAAAGTTTTTCGCAATCCATATCTACAAAAGATGTACCAAGTAATTCACCACATTCAACAAAATCAATTTTAGGTGCCTCTACAGATTTTTCACAAACAATTTCTACAGAAGATATTGTTGAAACTCAGATGGCTAGAGAGGGGGGGGGTGAATATAGCCAGACACTTGAAGTTTAACACTTTTGAAATTTTTGCAACTCAAAGGTTTAGTAGCACAGAGGAAGCAATAAAACAAAGTATTGCAGTAAACTAAACCCTAAGTTAGTCACAAGAAAAAAATGCTAACAAGAGGATTTTCAAGGTTCGGGGATAACTTGCCCCTACTCCTTGGCGTGCCCGTAAGGTGGGCGATCCCTTGATCGTCGGCAGATCAAGCCTCGGAAAATCCGGATAGAAAGCAACCTCCTTCTCGGTGGAGTAACCTCTCCACAGCGTTTCAACAAAGATAGAGTTTTAAGCACAATGAAACACAAGAAAGATCTTACTCAGCACTTAGAATAGACAAGAACACAAGCAGCGCTTCACTCAAGCTCCACCCAGCGACGATCTCATGCAAGAACTCCCTTCTTTGTGTCTTCTCGCTGATGGACTAATCAAGTGGACGACGGAGCTGAGCGACTACGGGATTGAGTACCAGCCTCGTACTGCCATCAGGGCACAGGCTCTCTCAGATTTCATGCTCGAATCTATCCTTGAGCCCATAGCCGAAGGAGTTTGGAAGATCTATGTCAACGGGCCTTCCAACAGCAGGCATAGCGGAGTCGGAGTGCTAATGGTCTCCCCCGAGGGGATACATTACATTTACCTATTCATCTCCACTTCAGAGCCACCAACAATAAGGCTGAATACGAGGCGATCTTAATAGGCCTACAAGCAGCCAAGCATATGGGAGCCACTCGGGTCGTTGTACATTCGGACTCTCAGCTGGTGGCACAACAAATAAAGGGCGACTTCGAAATAAAGTGCGAGCGCCTACAGAGGTATGTAGCCCTTTACGAGCAGCTGAAATACTCTTTCACAGAGGTCACCTTGCAGAAGATCTCCGGGGTAGACAATGTCAAGGCGGATGAGTTAGCCAAGTTGTCTAGCTCCATCTCGGCCTGACAGCTAGACGAGCCTAGTACCAATGAAGTGATGGTAGCTCAGATTGAGGGGGATGCTGAAGGCAGTACGGTAGCTGATTGGAGAGACCCATACATTGAGTTCCTACGCAATGGTAACGCGTCAACCAAAGATCAAGGAGACCGACTATTCCACCTTCAGGCTTCCAGATTCACATTAGTTGGAGATCAACTATACAGAAGAGCCTTTGCCTGACCACTCCTCAAATGCGTCGGGCTAGAGGAAATCGACTATGTGATGCGAGATGTACATGAAGGCATTTGCATAAGCCACATTGGGGGAAGGTTTCTATCTAGGAAGATTATTCTGGCAGGGTACTTTTGGCCCACTTTGCAGGCTGACGCTCTCAAGTTCGTGGCCGGATGCGAGGCCTTCCAGAGACATCAGCATGTGACTCATCGACCGACCGAGCCCCTGCGAGTCTCCACAGTTTCTTGCCCATTCGATCAGTGGGGAATGGACATTGTAGGCCCATTTCCCATCGAATCTAAGCAAAAGAAGTTTCTGCTAGTTCTCGTGGACTACTTTTCTAAATGGGTGGAAGCTGAGCCTCTGCCACACATCATGGAGGCTGCTGTGATGAAGATCCTATGGAAGGATATTGTCTGTAGATACGACATCCTTCACAAGCTGGTGTCAGATAATGAAAGGCAGTTTGCCGGGCACAAACTCAAAGAATGGTGCAAGGGGCTAGGTATTCGCCAAGCCTTCACGTCGGCCGCGTACCCTTAGGGCAATGGCCAAGTCGAAGTCGTTAACCGGGAAATCCTCAGAGGACTTAAGATAAAGCTAGATCTTGTCGGAGGTAGCTGGGTCGAAGAGCTCTCCAGTATTTTGTGATCCTACCGTACCACTCCACAAGAAGTAACAGGACAGAGTCCTTTTCAACTGGTGTATGGAGCCGAGACCATTATTCCGGTGGATGTGGGTGAGGAGTCCGTCCGGCGGCAACACTATAACAATGAGGACAATAATCAAGAGCGGCTGATCGACCTAGATCTCGTGTCAGAGGTTCGTGATAAAACAGCCGCCCAGCTAGAAGCGTACTGACAACGTATGCAACAAGCCTACAATCGCCGAGTGATTGCCCGCAACTTTGAAGTTGGAGACAAGGTTTGGAAAATGATCAAACCCGTCGGGGATCCCGGGAAGGTGCAGTCGCAGTGGGGCGGACTCTACATCATCACCCAAAAACTCACAGAAGGCAGCTACTATATAGAGGATGACAAAGGCAAGCGACTGGAGAGGCTATGGCATGCCAATCATCTCCGACCTTATCGTACTTGGTGAGATTTTGAGTTGTCCACATAAACATGTATTCTTGTTCGTACTACTTTGCAGTTTTAGTAAACCAAGAAACAAATAAGATGTTACTTAAAGGAATCCAAGTACTTGCCCGCTTAAACCCTACTACCTCGCGGTGCTGCAGATGCCTGAGGTGAGTAGGCTTGGTCCGGGTGGTGCGGATGCCCGACCAAGAGCTGTTAAAACCCTACTGCCTCACGGTGCTGGGGATGCCCGAGGTGAGTAGGCTTGGCCGAGGTGCTGCGGATGACTAACCAGGAACTGTTAAAACCCGACTACCTCGCGGTGCTGCGGATGCCCGAGGTGAGTAGGCTTGGCCGAGGTGCTGCGGATGTCAGACCAAGAGCTGCTAAAACCCTACTACCTCGCGGTGCTGTGGATGTCCGAGGTGAGTAGGCTTTGTCCGGGTGCTGTGAATGCCCGACCAAGAGCTATGAAAACCCTACTACCTTGTGGTGCTACGGATGCCCGAGGTGAGTATGCTTGGTCCGGGTGTTGCGGATGCTCGACCAAGAGCAGTGAAAACCCTACTACCTCGCGGTGCTGCGGATGCCCGAGGTGAGTAGGCTTGGTCCAAGTGATGAGGATGCCCGACCAAGAGCTGTAAAAACCCTACTACCTCGCGGTGCTGCGGATGCCCGAGGTGAGTAGGCTTGGATCGGGTGCTGCGGATGCCCAGCCAAGAGCTGCTTAAACCCTAATACCTCGTGGTGCTGCGGATGCCCGAGGTGAGTAGGTTTGGTCCGCGTGCCGCGGATGCCCGACCAAGGGCTGTGAAAACCCTACTACCTCACGGTGCTGCGGATGCCCGAGGTGAGTAGGCTTGGTTCGGGTGCTACGGATGCCCGGCCAAGAGCTGCTTAAACCCTACTATCTCGCGGTGCTGTGGATGCCCGATGTGAGTAGGCTTGGTCCGGGTGTTGTGGATGCCTGGCCAAGAGCTGTGAAAACCCTACTAGCTCGCGTTGCTGTGGATGCCCGAGGTGAGTAGGATTGGTCCGGGTGTTGCGAATGCCCGACCAAGAGCTGTGAAAACCCTCCTACCTCACGGTGCTACGGATGCCCGAGGTGAATAGACTTGGTCCGGGTGCTACGGATGCCCGACCAAGAGCTGTGAAAACCCTACTACCTCACGGTGTTGTGCATGCCCGAGGTGAGTAGGCTTCGTCTGGGTGTTGCGGATGCCCGGCCAAGAGCTGCTTGAACCCTAATATCTCGTTGTACTGCGGATGCCCGAGGTGAGTAGGCTTGGCCAGGGTGATGCGGATGCTCGACCAAGAGCTGTGAAAACTCTACTACCTCGTGGTGCTACGGATGCCCGAGGTGAGTAGGCTTGGTTCGGGTGCTACGGATGTCCGACCAAGAGCTGCTTAAATCCTACTACCTCGTAGTGATGCGGATGCCCGAGGTGAGTAAGTTTGGTCTGGGTGCTGCGGATGCCCAACCAAGAGCTGTGTAAACCCTACTACCTTGTGGTGCTGCAGATGCCCGACCAAGAGCTATTAAAACCCTAATACTTGGCGGTTCTGCGGATGCCCGAGCTGAGTAGGCTTGGTCTGGGTGCTGTGGATGCCTGACCAGCAATCAACCCATAAGCTTGCCGGATTGAAAATGGCACCATCAAATACCGGAGGCAAATATGATATGTATTCATTGCTAGATGAACTTACATGACAGAGAACACAAGTATAGGTAGGGGATACAATCATCAGACCTTGCAAAGGGGGTCACTCCTTGGTCCGGGCTCTCTTTTATTGTCGTGCCATTTCCTTGTGGCTGTTCGGAAAAGACTTGTATTGCTTTGTAGTCTCCTTTTGGCCGCTAAGCCCTAGGGTTCTTGAGCTGAAAGCCACCCTCGTTGCGCTTGTAACCCCTTGGTCCTGGGCGGGGGCTATGACCCCTTGGTCCTTGGCTAGAAACAGAATGACCTTACCTCTGAGGGCAGAAGTGGGTCGTTCAATTTCACAAGAAACCACAGATTAAAGAGAAACAAGAAGGACTCTGTGTACACAAATAAAAGGGCCGAAAGATGTTTTCATTCAATTCAGGGTGATTACATGGGAAAAAATGAAAAAATTACAAAGTAGAAAAAACAAAAGGAAAGCCAGACACAGGTCTAGGAAGTGCTTTATATTTCTTTCTCTTCGGGTTAAAGCTCATCCCAAACCTGCCCGAATCTCAAGGCACTCAGATCTGCGTCGGGTTTCAGCAATTGAGCTTTTTGCAATTGGCTGACAGCACCATTGAAGTCATATTTTAGGTGCTTCAATACCTGCCCGACCAGAAGGCCACCGAATTTATCAGACTGCAGAAACTTGGCCTTGAATTCTGTCTCGACCTTGGACAATTGAGCTGCTTGGTCGGTCTTGTAGTTCTGCAATTCAGCTTCAACCTCCTTGTTAGCAGACTTCAATTCGGCCACCTCCCAAGACAGTCGATCGTGTGCCCCTAAGGCTTCCTTGAGTTTCTGGGAGGTGGCTGATTCCTTGGCCTTGGCTCGAGTAGCCTTCTCCTGGAGATCGGTTGCATATGCGGTGGCTGTCCTTATTTTGGAGTCCTTATTGGCCATGTGACGCTCCTGTTCTTTGGTCCAATCCTCCAGGGTCTTTGTGGATGACTCCAAGAGTTGGACGCTGATAGATAGTTCTTTCGTCTGGATCTGGAGCTACTCCCGCTCCTGCATCATCTTCTGCAGGTCTTTGAAGAGAGACTGATTCTTCTCCAACAGGGAGCGCTCCCGGAGGCGATAGCCATGCAGGGTCTCCTCGAAGTCCAGCAAGGTGTCAAGATAATGCTCTACTTTCACCTTGAGGGCCCTGTTGATGTCCAGCTGCAGGAGGCCTGCCTTGCGGGCGCGACCAACTTCCACCTCCGATGCCACCACCACTCGGAGGCCTTCGGTCACCCCCTGAGAGCATAGTGGTCGCTCATAGAGACGCAGTCGGAAGTGACCTGCAATAAAAAGGACAAAAGTTAGAGCCTATAGATAAAAGTGAAAAAGATAAAATGTAGTTACCTGTAGCAGAGGTTGGTGTAGCTTGACCAAATGCCTGGTTGACTTGACCAATCTCCTCAGCTCAGAAGGAGGGGGGAGGTGCTCCCTAGAGGATAGAGTCAATGAGCCGGCGACGTCCCTCGGGTCCGAGAATGTCCTTCTCTGAGCTGGACGCTGCTTGAGGCCCGTGGCCCTCGGAGGGGGAGACCTTTATTTGTATTGACTAAGGACCCTTGGCCGCCGCCTTCTTCGCCACCGGGGTCTTCTGGGGGGAGCGAGGCACACCGCGTAGCACCTCCTTGACTTGCCGGGCATCTAGAGCGTCGGTCGGGGCAGTCGGGTCAGTGGGGCATCCGGAGGTAGAGGAGGGCGTCTTCCGGATGCGCTTAGACAGTTGTACCACGTCCTCCTCCCCGATGACGAGTGGAAGCTCCGAGGAAGTGACCTTCCTCAAACTCTTCAAGGGGGGGCCGACTTCTGGGCAAGCCGTTTCTTCCTCCCCTTCTCGGTTGCCTGGGGCACCGCTTGGTCGGCTGGAAGCGCAGACGCGGTCTCCCCATCTCCTGTCTTGATGGGGGGAGGGAGGGGAATCCCCTTCAAGCTTGGTGAGCAGCTCGATCGCCACTGGATCCTTGGGTGGCTCTAGGGCTTCCTGGTCCTTTGACTGTTCTGTCGCCTCCTCAGAGCCCTCGTTCGGGTCGGCCACCGGGGCGGAGGGAGCTTGAGTCGGAACCAGGGTCTACTCGTTAGCTTGCTCCCACATCAGGAGCCGGTTAATAGCTCCGGAAAGCATTATGTCGTCTGCAAAATAAAGACAAAGGGGTATGAGTTAGAATTAACAAAGATATTTACAAAAGAGAAAACTTACGGAGATTGGGGCTAAGACTCGTAACTTTAGGGTTGAGGTCAGCCCTGTAAAGAAGCTCCTCGCATTGTACTAGCTTGAGGTCGTGAAACTCCATCCCGACCAGGATACCCCTAGCCCTCTTGTACACTGCGTCCTGCTGGAAGTTGTCGAGGTCCGGGATGGGCGGCAGGCTCTCCCTCCAGAAGACACCCTAAGAACATATGGCCGATGCAGACTATAAAACTGAAAGCCTCCTGGAGGCTGAGGTGGGGACGAAGAAGAAATGAAAAAATCGGGGGGGGGGGGGGGGGAGGGGGGTCAAAGGGATATCAAAAAGTTTAAAGAGGACAAACGCCCCCACCTAGCTGAGCAAAGACGTTTGGAGCCAGTAGGATGAAAGAAAAAGTGGGAGAAACGGGGCTGGCGGGGGGGGGGGGGGGTTTAGAGAGATGTCGAAGAGCTTAAAGATGATGTACGCTCCGCCCATCTGAGCGAAGACATCGGGGGCCATTTGGTGGAGGGTAATGTCAAAGTAAGTGGAGATGCCCATGAAGAAAGGGGGAGGGGGGGGGGGGGGGGGGGGGGGGGGAGGAGGGAAACGAAGCCCTAACTCTACCTGTCCTAGAAAGAAGATAAAGAAGTCTAGGGGAGGATCTACAGGCGATTGATCCACCCTAGGGACCTCCACTGCCATCTCAGTCATCATGTCATAAGTCTCACAGGCTGCTCGTAGGGTTTTCGGCCTCACTCTGGAAGATGTGGACTCATACCACTCCGCTCGGTATCCCTCCTCCGGAGTCCCCTTCTTACCCTGGTCTTTCTTGCTCTCCCTACCCATGGTCCCTAAGGAAGAAGATGAGAACGAAGAAGAAGACTTACACGTGGGAAAGAGTCCTGAGAGGAAGAAGGCGAGGACGATGTTTGCGAATGCTACTAATCGCTGATGCCGGAAGGCGAACGAACATTTTTACCTCCCCTTTTTATAGGGAGGAAGCTGCCTGCGTGTGTACAAGGGGGGCAAGGCACATGGACGGTGAGGAACAACCATATCGAGGTGTCACCGCTGTTGAGGTGGCCGTTTGATATGAGCCTGCCGCCCATATCAGCAGGAGATCGCGAAGAGAGATGTTTGGACACGTGACAAAGGTGCATTCGCGAAGGGGTTTTGTTGTCATTAAGAGACCCCATGCGCTTTTAATGGATGATGGACAACTATCATTGTTGTGCTTCGAAGTTCCAAGAATCCTTTTTGGAAGACTAATTCAAAGGGATTGCCTCGGACCCAGAGACGAATGTTGCGATTTCTCGGACCCGACGAGCCGCCAATGATAATGATATATAGACCCACCACGGCATAGCTTCTTCATTACACCGCTAGTCTAATCAGTCAGCCACACTTCCTATGATTAGACTTGAAGGGAGGGACTTATGATGGGGTTGAGCATCACATAGTTGACACGTGGAATGAAAAAGCTATGTGCCAAGGTCTATCGAGTCTGAACGACTCTCTCAGACTCCCAAGACCTCCTTGGGAGGGTAGACACCCGAGGTCACCTCGGGCAGGCCTACTCCTGAGACCTCCTTGGGAGAGGAGACTCCCGAGACCACCTCAGGCATGCCTGCTCCTGAGACCTTCTCGGGAGAGTAAACTCCCGAGACCAGCTTGAGCAGGTAAACTCCCTAGACCTCGTCGGGAGGACAGATCCCCAAGATCAACTCGGGATGCCCGAGACCTCCCTAGTAAGATAGGCTCCGGAAGCCCTCTTGGGAGAGAAAATCTCTCGAGACCCTCTAGGGAAAGCGGGGCCCCAAATAGTCATAGACCCGATAACCCAACTCCAATAACAGTTACCCTTGTTGGAGCAATCTATGGTTCGGTGTAACCATGTGTTTTGATGTTTGGGCAATATGATTAATTTAGGATTTCATGTTGATCTAATATATGTATTTGAGTGTGCATGTTTGCAGGATACACATAAACTTAGTTGGACGTCTTCGGGTCCGGTGAAGGATGACATGGGGAGACTAGCCGTGGGCTTGCATGCATCTGAGGGACCGTGGACAAAGCAAGGACGATGAGCCGAGGGAAGCAAACTTCGAGGCATATGCGAAGGATGACATGGGGAGATGAGCCATGGGCTTGCATGCATCCGAGGGACAAGAGCCAAAGTTGAAGAAGGCTTAAAGGTAACAGGTCGAGGCTGCTGGAAGCAGGAACGATGAGCTGAGGGAAGCGCACTTCGAGGCATACGCGAAGGATGCCATGGGGAGACGAGCCGTGAACTTGCATGCATCTGAGGGACGAGAGCTAAAGTCGAAGAAGGCTTGAAGGCAACAGGTCGAGGCTGCTGGATGAAGAATCAGCTAAGTCGTAAGGATTTGAGTGCTGAGAGAATTGTACTTGAGAAGGGAAATCCTAGGGGTCGAGTGCTGAGAGAATTATACTCGGGAAGGGAAAACTTAGGTGACAGTCGACTGATGCTGGGATCAGTCGACTGATGAAGAGCATAGAAAGATCAGTCGACTGATCCTTGCATCAGTCGACTGGTGTCGACCAGAATGTGAATCGTCAGGCTATGATATTCAAATTCACGAGGACCAGGCGACTGGTAACGGTTTGAACAGTATCGAGCAATATTTAGGAGGGCTTGTTTTTGGATGAGTTTCCTTGACGAAATAAGCTTGGTTAGAGCTTATTAGTAGTCTTTTAGTGCTCAGGTATTGTCGGGAGTTTGTGGCGAGGTTTCTCCACCCACAAAGAGCGACAAGAGCTAACCGGAGATCTTCCGAGGACTCATCCACCGACAGATCGGGATTGTCCACCTTACGGGCAGCCGTAGAGTAGGAGCCTTATCTCCGAACCACGTAAACGGTTTGTGTTAGCGTTTGTGTTATTAGTATTTCCGCTTACGCACGCTAACATTGTAGGAAGAAATCGCGATCGAAGTGGGTGATCGGCTATTCACTCCCTCTAGTCGTACGTCAAGGTCCCAACAAGTGATATCAGAGCCGGGGTTGCTCGTCTATGGACTAACCGCCAGGAGAGCAAAAAGCTAGAGGAAGATGGACTCGGAAAGCCCACTACGATGGGATACTCATATTCCACCTTCATACGACCGAGATGACTTCGATTGTTGAAGCGGTTGGAGACGTGGTTCCAAATAGATTGGGATCATTGGACCGCATTGGAGGTTCCATTTGAAACTCCAACAGACAAGAAGGAAAAACGCCTTCGACCTCGGTATTGGACCAAGGATCAAACGGAGGAAGCGGAGGCGGATAAGGAGGTAACTAGAATTGTATTAAATTTATTACCTCTATATATTGTGTCAAATGTAGGAGAATACAAAAATGCATATGAGCTATGGAAAAAGGTGATAGCTCTACATGAAAATTCGACGCAAGGACAAGGAGAAGAGGAGCCCAAGAAAAAGGGGTCATTGGTCCAAGAGAAGGAGGAGGACCAATCGGAACTTGAATCAAGTTCAACATCCGAAGAGAAGGAGAAAGTGGAATCATCCACATCCACAAGTGATGAAGAAATCAAAGAAGTCTCCATGTCAAGGATTGAGGGGAGGTGTAGCGGCCTCGCCTCTATGGCCCCCGCAGGCAACCCTCTAGGCTGGCGACCCTACGGTCTTCCCAGCCCTAGCAGTGGATTTTTGCCTTTCCCAGGATTCGAACTCTAGACCTTCAGGCTAAGTACTAAAGTTCCTGAATCCTGGTACCAAGTGAGCTATAGCTCAATTGGTATCAGGATTCAGGAACTTTAGTACTTAGTCTGGAGGTTTAGAGTTCGAATCCTGGGAAAGACAAAAAGCCACTGCCAGGGGTGGGAAGACCGTAGGGTCGCCGGCCTAGAGGGTTGCCTGCGGCGACTATAGAGGCGGGGCCGCTACATAAAAAGGCGTCTTTTTATTGTAACGACACAGCCCCTCAACCCATTGGCGGCCAAACCAACATTTGGCGGCCCAACAACCTGGCCCCTCGGGCCCAACAACCCGGTGGCCAAATCAACATTTGGCGACCCAACTATGTCGTCGACCAACTATGTCGTCGGCTCAATTGATACCAGGATTCAGAAACTTTAGTACTTAGCCTGGAGGTCTAGAGTTCGAATCCTGGGAAAGACAAAAATCCACTGGCCAGGGGTGGAAAGACCTAGTGAGTAACGACACGGTTGTTGGTCGTCGACATCGGTTGTTGGTCGACGACATAGTTGGGCCGCCAAATGTTGATTTGGCCGCCAGGTTGTTGGGCCCGAGGGGCCAGGTTGTTGGGCCGTCAAATGTTGATTTGGCCGCCAATGGGTTGCGGGTCGTGTCGTTACAGGAGGAAAGACCATCCTCAATGTCGGAGCAAGAAGAAGTGTCCACCTCCATCAAAGCAAAGTCAAAGGATCACATAATTTGCTTTGGGTGCAATCAAAAAGGACACTATAAGGACAAATGTCCATTGGGTAAGAAAAAGGATGTAAAGCCTAAACCTGAGTCAATTTCTTCAAAATCTAACATGGATTGTAGGGAAAAGAAGGAGAAGAAACATATAATTTGCTTCACGTGTGGTGAGCATGGATACTACGACACCAAGTGCCCAAAGAAAGGAGAAATCAAGAAATTATCATATTTGAAGGAATTGGAAAAGAAGAGGAGCTCAAGTCAAGGGGGAGCTTCAAAGGTAAAGGGGAAGGTAATCCCTTATTTGAAAATAAATCCAATTTCTAATTCTTATATGCTTGTTAAGAATAATCATGGATTTAGGTATAATGATAGGAATAAGGTTAACAAGGTAGATAATTCTAAGAAATCGTTACTCAAGGCTAGACAAAACCTAAACTACCATGCCTAAAGGAAGGAAGGTGGTTAATGATCAAGGCACAAATCCCAAGAAGGGGGGACATATGCCTAGAAAGGTGAGTAGGTCTAGGAATGTCCAAGGTGAACATGTTGATTATAGGGTTAGCGCTCTAGAGTTGTAAAATCAAGTCTTGAGGGCAAGACTTGAAGAAATGGAAAGAGTCCTAGGTGGAGTCATTATTAGACCTAGGGGACTTGACATGTGCTTGGGTGTTTAAAAACCCAAAAATGTCAAATTGGGTGCATTCAAGGTAAATGGAGGAAAATATACTAGGGTAGTATATAATTATGCCAAGGATGGAAGATTAAGGAATGACAAGGGAAAGTCATTTCAAGGGAAGAAAAAGAACTTAACCAAGGACAAGGGGTCAAAGGTTAAGAAGGTTAAGGTTGTAGGCCAAAAGTCACCGGAGTTACACCGGTGTGACCTTGTAATTATAGATGAGTCACCTAGGGAGGTGACTAAGGCTAAGAGCTCTAGGAGCCAAATTGGAACCCATGGTCAATGGATCTCGGGAGGATTTCTCCCGGAAGTCTAGATGAACCATGGAGTGTGCCAAAGGATGTGGAGATGGATTCGATTCTCAATCCTAGGGATTTGACATATTGGATTTGAGTATCATGCATAAAATATGACATTGGGGGTCATATAACATAGAAATTGGTTTTTAATGTGTAGATGTCATATAAACCAATGCTAAAGATGCATTGTGGGTTGAAATGGGTAGATACATCAAAGGGAAGCCAAAACTAGGACTTTAGGTCAAGGTTAAATTGGACCATTTAGTTAGTTTTGAGTATTGTGTCAATCTTGAGATTGGTGATAGATACATTTTTGAATGTATTTTTTCCAAGAAGACACGGGTACCACAAAACTCTCCACAAAATTGGAAAATTTTGGAGATTTGTGAAATTTCTAGTGCATTTCTGAAATTGGGTTAGAAGTGCTGAAAAATACAATTTTTAGGGTATCAGTCGACTGGTTCAGGGGGCAGTTGACTGGTAATAGTGCTGTCGGAGAGAGAGTAGCTAATGTATGGTTTTTTAATGGGGATCAGTCGACTGGTAACTGTCGCAGTCGATTGATAAAGACTGAAACTATTTTTCAACAAACGAAAAGTGTCATAATGATGTAAAATATGTATATAATCTTATGGGGGGTTAATACACTTTGTTTATGATCATTAGAGGTTAAAGGATCTAATAAGAGGAAAATTATTGGAGTCCTTTTGATGTGTGACAAAGGGAGAGAAGTGTTGGGTTTAAGTGGGAAATCAAACACGTCTTTGCAAGAAATCCTAGGTCAAGGGGGAGCTTAGGTAAAGGGGGAGCATTGTTGCTCATTTTGTGGCAAAAGGAAAACCTTGGAAAGTATCTTAAAAAGCCTTTGTAAGTTCAATATAGGGGGAGCCTTGGAGAGGTTCTTGAAAAAACCCGTTTTGGTAAATGTCCTAAACTCATTAGGGAGGTTTAGGTGTGGTGATGCCTTGTGATAGGATCCATGCATGTTTGCATTGCATACGCATTGGCGGTATAAGTCTAAGGTGAAGCCTTGGCAACGTAAGTCCAAATGGTTATTAGCATTGTATTTGCTATTTGTTTTTCCTAACTTAAACGTATTGCCAAACATAAAAAAGGGGGAGATTGTTGGAGCAGTTTATGGTCCGGAGTGACCATGCGTTTTGATGTTTGGGCAATATGATTAAGTTAGGGTTTCATGTTGATCTAATATGTGTATTTGAGTATGCAGGTTTGCAGGATACACATAGACTTAGTTGGACGTCTTCGGGTTCGATGAAGGATGGCATGGGGAGACTAGCCGTGTGGACGAGAGCCAAAGTCGAAAAAGGCTTGAAGGCAACAGGTCGAGACTGCTGGAAGCAGGAACGATGAGCCGAGGGAAGCGCACTTCGAGGCATACGCGAAGGATGACATGGGGAGATGAGCCGTGGGCTTGCATGCATCTAAGGGACGAGAGCCAAAGTCGAAGAAGGCTTGAAGGCAATAGGTCGAGGCTGCTGGATGAAGAATCAGCTAAGACGTGCGGATTCGAGTGCTGAGAGAATTGTACTCGGGAAGGGAAATCCTAGGGGTCGAGTGCTGAGAGAATTATACTCGGGAAGGGAAACCTTAGGTGGCAGTCGACTGATGGTTGGATCAGTCGATTGATGAAGAACACAAAAAGATCAGTCGACTGATCCTTGCATCAATCGACTGGTGTCGACCAGAATGTGAATCGTCAGGCTGTGACATTCAAATTCACGAGGAGTAGTCGACTGGTGTTAGCACCAATTGACTGGTAACGGTCAGAACAGTATCGAGCAGTATTTAAGAGAGCTCATTTTTTGCTGAGTTTCCTTGACGAAATAAGCTTGGTTAGAGCTTATTAGTAGTCTTCTACTGCTCAGGTATTGTTGGGAGTTTGTGGCGAGGTTTTTCCACCCACAAAGAGCGACAAGATCTAGCCGGAGGTCTTCCGAGGACTCATCCACCGACGGATCGAGATCGTCCACCTTACGGACAGTCGTGGAGTAGGAGCCTTATCTCCGAACCACGTAAATGGTTTGCATTAGCGTTTGTGTTTATTTGTGTTATTTGTATTTCCGCTTACACACGCTAACATTGTAGGAAGAAACCGCGATCGAAGTGGGTGATCGACTATTCACCTCCTCTAGCCGTACGTCAAGGTCCCAACAACCCTTTCCTGTTCAGGAGGGATGGCAGATCATTATTGTCATTTACATACGACAATTAAGCTCAATACTCACGGGAGCCGTTACCCAAAAGCTATCAGGTAACCGACAAGCACGGGACGTGGAAGAGAACTGGAGACACGTGTGACCGCTGCCTCAGGTATATAAAGTACTCCAACCCCCCAGGTAAGGGGTTACACTCATCTTACTCACAACTCCTCCTTAGTTCTTTTTCTTCAATATACTCGAGTGCTAACTTGAGAGTCGGAATGAGTTCCGTCGGAAAATCTCCGGCGTGTTCTTATTAATACTTGTGTTAATCTTGCAGGGTGAGTGCTCCTTCTCTTTCGTCACCATATTCGTAGGCTGGACTCTGATGACTGATCATCCGCGTCGATTTCTTCCGGAACATATTCAATAATTAAAACTCTAAATGAATTTTTTTAATTAAATTTATCGTTGTTGAATATATATATATATATATATATATATATATATATATATATATATATATATATATATATATATATATATATATATATAAATTGTCATTAAATCCCCAATAGCCCTTTGAACTTTACAATCACTCCCCACACAAGTTTTTTTTTATTTTTACTCCCTGATGGGTTTGAGTATAAAAGGGAGAAAATTGAGTATACATCAGTAAAAACTGAGTATAAAAGGGTGAAACTTGAATATAAAAGAGTGAAAATTGAGTACAGGGTTATTGATGTTGTGGATGCAAACTGACATACTCAATTTTCTAACTTTTATACTCCATTTTTTTCAAATAATACTCACCAAACATCACATCAGGGACTGCATACAAAGAAATGTTTGTGTAGGGATTGCATGTAAAGTTGACTTGTAAGTGGGGAGTTTAGGAAAATTTATTCTATATATATATATATATATATATATATATATATATATATATATATATATATATATATATATAATAAATTTTAATATAAAAACAGATTTAAATTTTTTTGCTATCGTTCTTAAATTATAAATTTTAAATAATACCATTAAAATAATTGAAATTTTTTATTTAATTTTTTAAATTTTTCATAAATTTTGTACTCGAGATGGGAGTTTGGAGACGGAGGTTGAACAACCCACCCTTTCCTTCCGTTTGGCATCTTGCTCGAAGGCCATCGTGAGAGTTGACGCCGCAATTTTAAACTCTTTCTGTCCGTCCCGTAGCCCCAAAAAAAAAAAAAAAACCCAGCTCGCAGGACCTCGCCATCCCGCCGCCGCCGCCATTGTCGGATCCACGTGTCGACTTAGCGAAACCAACGCGTGGCCAGGATCCGCCATCCAACGGCCCGCCGTCCCCATCGGCCGCGAGAATCTTTGCCGCGAAATGGCAGTCGCGTGATTAACCTCCATTCCAGGGGCGTTTGTCAGCTAAACTAGTCGAGGGAGAGGCGGAAGTGGAACCGGACGGGCACTAACCAACCCCCAACTTGGCGGCTGCCCAAAGTCCAATCTTTCGAGGAGGAAAGGAGGGGCGATCGACATTGGGGGAGGGGAGCAGGCGAGTGGGGGAATTCCTTTTGTTGGTTGACAGCGATTAAGGGAATCGGGGAGAAAGGGTCTAAGCGGGAAAAGGGCGGTGGCCGTGCGAGGAGGCGGTATCGGCATCTTATTCCGTTTACGGGATTCATATCTGAGCTTTCAAGCTCCAAGAATCCGTTTTTTCCGACGGCTGTGCTCGGGAAGGAAGTGCCTTTTCCTTTGGTTCCCCATTGTGGAAGGAAAAAAAGCAGCGGCGGTGCGGTGAAAGAACGAAAGCTGGAATCTCGCTACGCTTCAGAACCCCCGTTTCCCTTTGAAGGAGGAGGAGGAGGATGCCAAAGGCAGGTGATTGTGGTCATTGGTATCTTGCTGGTCAAGGCTAGGGTTTTATCTCACGTAAAAATATACATATAGTTATATGGAAATGGTTTTTTCTTCCCTCTCGAGCTTCTTGTCATCTTTGATTGAAGTTAACTGAGTCTTCGTACTGTTCTTCTACAGGAATTATTCTTCATCCTTGTGTCTATGGGCCGTTCTACTCCGATCAACCATAGTTGAGCTCCTCCAGTTTGGAACTTTGTTCCACTTTAAGCTAGATTTCAGAGATTCTTCAGAAAGCAATGAAGAAGTGTAAAGTGTGATAGGTTGGGTTTTTATTGCCTTTGGAGTTAAGCTGGTAGAGATGGCAGCTGATTCTAACATGGGTTCCTACCAAGCCCACCTCCTTCATCTTTCCATCATCCTCTCATGGTTTCTTTCCAGTCAGGCGCAAGAAATAGCTCCAGCGGCATGAATCCTGATGAAGTCTGCAGCTTGGGTGGGAACAACAGAATGGTTGGCATGTTCAATTCTCTGGGTTCAGGCCTGTTCAATCTTATGGATGCAACGACTTCAGTTCAGTACTCTGCAGGATCTATGCTTTGTGAGCCAGTGCCAGGGTTTACACACGTGTCAGGGTCACCCGCACATTGGTTACAAGAAGAAATTGAAATTTTGCACATAGGCCTTATCAAGTATGTTTTGTGACATGCCATCTCTCAGAATTCTCTTAATTGTTGTTTGTTTTTGCTGTTTATCATGTTTTAAATTATCTTGTGTGTAATGGCTATCATAAATGGTTTTGATTGTTTTTGTTGTTTGTTATGTTTCAATATTAGTTTGTGTTTGTGAAAGACAGATATTCTCATCTCGTGGGAATACGAAAGTACACAATGATATCTTTTATGTTGCCTAAGAAGACTATAAGGGATGTCGCATTGAGGTGCCAATGGATCACAGTAAGTTCCTTGTTCACAATGATGACTTTTATGTAAAACTCTGGGTTTCATTTATGTTTTCTATTTTGTATCTATATCGCTAGCTACCTTGAATTGGTCTTTTCCTTTTGGGCTTAAGCTCTTGCACTAGTGCTGCTTCTGGTTGCTGCCACTGATCCTTCTTACTGGGAACTCAGTTTCGATGTTTGCGCTAAACTTTCATTCGATATTCAAATTGTCCTTTCCTTCATGTTGAGTTTAACATGTGGAATTATTCACTCTCTACCAGACCGATTTATGCTCAACTTCTGACCCAGCAGCATGCTTTGTTTCACCCTTTTCTATCATTCCACACATGACGCATATTTTTGTTGCTTTGAAATATAATTCCTTAAAGAGGATTGTTGCCTTAACTTATGCTGGACTTAGCAAGTTGGGCAATGGCATCTGCGCACAAACATAACGATCAATCTTTTTCCATTGGAAAAAAAAACTTGCAGCTTGCCATGCTTACATTACTTAACTTATATTTATTTGTCAACTATAGAAATAAAGCAATATGCAACTAGTGACCAATCTGCCTCACTTGGCTTATTACCAACTCAAAATCCATGCCTTTAAGAAGTGAAGCATATAGTTAGGATACGATGTTTGGCCGGATGATCTTTATTATTTTTCATGTTTACATTTCATAAAAGTAAAATGAGTATCTAAGAAAGTGCTCGGTTGGAGATTTTTCTTTTTAAATATGATCTTAAAATTGAGAGATTTTGGAAGGCTGAAACATAGAAAATAATTCTTTTCGCTTTTTTTAAGGAAAAGTGAAAAGGTAGTGGCAGATTTTGCAATGAAACCAGTCCCATATTAGCTATCCCTTTTGTCCATTAAAATTCCTTCTCCTTCCTATTCTTTCTTCTGCTACAATGAACAACCATGTGCTATCTCTGTTCTTACAACAGTAAGTGGACTCACTAAATCTGCTTGATCTCAAATAAGAACTCGGCCAAGCTTCATCAATATATATATATTTTTCTTTTTTTGTTTTCAAACAAAACTCCAAAATATTGATATGCCAATGCATAGATCATAGTGGTTTTCATTTCAGTTAAAGTTTGCTTTCTTTGTCTATGTCCAATATAGATTGTTAGTTCAATCATCTTTTTCAGCAACAAAATTTATTTATGAACAACAGTAAATGTTTAATATCCAAGTAATTATCTGTTTTAATAGACTGATAAAATAAAGTTGAATGCACTTTCCTTGGCTTGTGTTGATCGATGGATCCTCAAGTCTGGAGGTATCAATTTAGAGACCAAACGATCAAAGACAAGTTAATGTTATTAGTGCTAAAATGAAAAGATCATTAGGCATCCTTTTATCTATTTTATCTCTCCATCAACACATTCATCTCTCTTTCAGCACGAGGAAAATGGAAAAAGACGGAAGACAAAAGAATATCCTGCAGCAAGAAAAACAAAAGATATGCAGGTAACTCTTCGACATGTTGTTTTCATCTGATAATTGTTTGCCAATAATATATTCGCTTTAGTGCTAGTTTGCATTTATTGGTCATAGGAATTTTTTAAACGCTAAGAGTTTCTCATCAGCTTTTAATAAAACATAAGACTCGGTTACTTCATAATCTGGTATTCACGCATACCCGACCTATTTAAGTCACGGTCGGGTACCAAATTATGCTTAATAATCAGGTTTGGGTCTTGTTATGTTTGTTTATGACATGTACGTGTTTATCATCCAAAGCAGGCATCAAAACAGGTTTAGTGGCATATATTTATTCCAATGTGATCTAGATAATACCCAATCCGCTGCCATCCCTATCTAGCTTATTTACATGAGATCTAAATGTAACGTAATTATGCCTTTAGGGGTAAAATGTTTTTATTCATAAAAGAGAATTATAGCAACTGAATCCTTCAACTTTATCTCGATAGTGGTTTCACAATTAAGCTTATAAACTTGTTTGCATTCCTAAAATTAGTTATAGCTTATTAGTTCCTTCAACAATTTATGATTTTTATCAGTGTTCTTCTAACATTTTAGGATAAGATTGCTGGCACTCCCTCAGCAGCCAATATTTCCAGGGCTTCTAGATCGCTTTCAGGGAATTGTATGAAGATCCAGGATATTATACCATCTGAAGGTTAGTTTTGGAGCACTCGAGTCATATCCTGAAAATTTTGCACAACATACTAAGACTTGTTGCTTTTAACTCTTTCTTATTTAGTCCGAATAGCTTGTGAGCAGATCGTTTGCACCTTGTATCAGATTCGCTTGTTCCTGCTTTTGATACTATAATGGTTGCATGATTTTCTTGAACTATGATTAGCTTTAGTTGATCGTGTTATGCCATTTTGAAAATGCTATGCCTCATTCCATACGTCCCTCTAGTTATATGTTTAGTTCATACTTGGTGGAATGGAATTGATGAGAGACATAATGGGAATATTGTATTCTTTTGTTAGAATTGAATGGATCATTTCATTTCTACATTGGTTGGTAAAAATTCAGTGCATCCATTGGCTTAGCCAACTTGCTCGGATTGTTTGGTCCAACCTAGTTTGCTAGGTTCACTATACTTGCCCTATCCACCTAGCCTGCATAGCTCGCTTGGTCTATCGTGCGTGTTCAAAATATATATTCTTGAGTGTGGAATAGTTA
Organism: Boesenbergia rotunda; assembly: GCA_024364735.1. Lineage (NCBI taxonomy): Eukaryota > Viridiplantae > Streptophyta > Magnoliopsida > Zingiberales > Zingiberaceae > Boesenbergia > Boesenbergia rotunda. Next base: position 150,311 of record JAGFNQ010000593.1, on the reverse strand, counting down.
AAGAACCATTAAGGAATAATAATTCCATTGAAATTGATTTTGGTGTTCATTTTTGTTAACCAATATAATAATCCTTATACGATGAAAATTCACAAGGAATTGAATAAGCTATTCCTGTGTTTTGATTCGTTTCACCTTTGTTTTTTCCTTAACTAGTGCTTCTTGTTGTCTCGCTTGTTTTAGTTTGTCATTATATGTTTCTTCCTTGTCTTATAGCTCCCTCTTTAGAGCGCATTTTGGATGAAAATGATAAAGTTATGGACGAAATCGCAAAAAATATTAACCGAGGCACGGTATGTTTTCTTATCCTTTTGTAATTGTTGCTAGCTTTTCTATGATTTCAGGCTTCCAGTCACATTTTGTTTTAGTGGGAATATATTAGTCCAATCCTATTCTAGTAAACAAATGACTTCAGAAATTTGTATTCTTAGAGATGCCCCTCTATCGACTGGAACCTATTTAAGCATTTAATTAAGATACTTAAATCATAGTGTTACATCATCGTGTTGATGATTTTTGAGATTTTATGGTTTAATCCCTTGGTAACTAGCTAATTAGTCGAATAATCTATAGGTTCGCCAAAGGATATTGACCGAGAAACTTTAGTTCTTTGTGATTCTTATTTGTTTATTATCTATACTTTACAGTTATTAAGTGTGTACATTCTTGACATTACAGTTAGAGGAGAACGTTGATATATTTCGTTATGTGAAAAATAACATCTCGATCGTCAATGATAGGTAAGTCGCCTCTTCTGCCTCGCCTTTGATCGCTTATATTGCGAGAATTATGATAATTCGTAAAGTGTCACCTTACTACCTGCACAGAATAAGTGCAATGTCTTCGACAATGGACAAATTTCCTGGGTCTATGAGACAGATGCCTACTTTGCAAGTATTCATAAATGATGAGCTTCTCGCGAGTCTTATCAATCGCACTGGAAATGTAAGATCCTAGTTTGTGCTTTACATACAAGTCTAGCATGAACTTTCAATCGCACGGAGTCGCTTACACATTTTTCATTTCGGAAGGTTATCGGCCCTGCTCCTCCCGGAAAAAGCTATCGGTTGGATGCAACGAGCATTAGATCAAACATAGGAGGATTTAGATAGCCCACATAAGCTGTCTGCATTCATCTTCTGCCCCTGTAAACCGTGGAGTGGCATTGGGCAACAAGTTCTCTCTGAAGCTGAATTGCGACCGGACCGACTCCGGTACCGGTCAAGTCGAAATTTTGTATGTTTTTGCTGGATAGTTGGGGGCTCATCCGGGTGCTGAAATAACAATGGTATGTGTATGTTGTCAATAAGTTCGATGCTGGAAAATGTCGGATGTTTCTTGATGATCACTGCCGCTCCATGAGCTTGAGTGTCGTCGTTACCAAGTGTGTGATGAAGCCCCATCCTCTTTGTTTTCGATGATCAATCGATTATGTTTCTTTCACTAGATGATGTTGTTCACCTCAAACAACTGTTACTTAACAGGCTGGTTTTTATATGGGAGGGTAATTTATCAAAGTTCACCATAATTCGACCTTATCTTATTATGCTGGATTTAAATTTGAGTAAAATAATATCATACAATTTTTGATTAATTTTTTCAAGTTGGATCCAAATCAATTTTCTTCCTCTCAACTCTCAACTCTCACGTGCAGTTGAATTTCTTCCAATTGAATTCGTTACCAGGCCTAGCACGGCAATGGACGATGCTGATAAAAGACGATTCGCTCATCTCAGTGCCTCGGCAATGGACGATGGCCCCATGTGCACGAGGCTACGATTCTTCGACTCGTTTGATTCCGCTCCTACGGACAGTGTCTCTCTCTGTTTTTATAGAGAGAGAGAGAGGGGGGGAGGGGAGGCAATTGTCCCCGTCATCAATTTATTTATTTTGTTCTCTATTCTTTCTTACTTCCGTCACTTTTCATTAGGGTTTCTCATTCCATCTTTTAAACAGAGGATTAATATTTCATGTTAATGTAATTAAAAAGAAATGATTAACTAAGTTGGATAATGTCGAATCTAGAATGATAGATCCGGATCCATGAAAATTTTCTACCGGCCGTCAGAATAAATCGGGAAACGCTCACAATGGACAGTTCAGAAATTCAATATATTACAATTATGTGCCTTATTTGAAGAAAAATTGCTGCAAATGTTAATTTAATTAGCTTTTAGGTTAGAGACTTCTTGGGCTATATATTAGAGTTAAATTGTCACCTCTAAAATATCCACGTAATCCAATCTAAATCTAAGTTTAAATTTGTCAATATTTAAGTGCGAATTTTGATTTAAGAAAAGTATTATATAATAATAAGATATATAAGCATATTACGTACAACAGCTTCCATAGCATAGTGGTAGTGCGTTCCCTTCGTAAGGGAAAGGTCGCGAGTTCGATCCTCGTTGGGAGCTTTTTCCTTATAAAGCAATATTTGTTTAGCTCTTATAGTGCCAACGGTTTCCGTTTCTTGCACTCCCGCACGAACTAGATTTCTGTCGCTTTGTTTTTGTGGGTCCAAAATTAATTGTATTACTAATTTGTGGGGCAAACTGACCTTGTTATTATTTTTCTCATTTGCTTTTAAATATCCCAATCATTTTTTTCCAAGAAAAGATAAAGATATATGATTTATTTATTTTTTTTAAACTAAAAATTACTAATGATTACTCAATGTATAAAATTTAAAATTTTAGATATGATTAAAGTTACAAGAGTATTATGAATATATTAGTCTTGTTGTTGTTGAATACATATCATAAGTTTAAGTCTAAACATGAATTTATCTCAAATTTATTTAAAATTGTATGAAGGGTGACATGATGATATTCTAGATGGTAAAAAGTGATTTATTCATTCTAGCATCTCTGTTAATTCGTCTCAGGATTAATACGGAAGAAGTAAATTATGAAAGTTACTAGTTTGGATGATATAGCTAGCGTGTAAGGAAGACATACACATTAACTTTGTCAGATTTTGACTCTCCATGCCTCAAGGTGATAACATCCATATTTTAACCATCAATTTATACTGTAGGGACGGTATGATGATACTTAAAAAAAAATATTAACGAGGTTGGGTAATGACGAACCTCGGGCGATCTATCCGACCATACAGAAGTTTCTAACCGGCTACCAGGGTAATCGAGAAGCGCTTGCAACAGGCGGTCCAGAAACTTAACGTCTCAAGGTTCACTCCCTATTTTGAGAAAATTTTTTAGTAAAATACGCCGTAACTGGGGATAGAACGCGGATGCTTGGGACGATGACTACTCGTTCTTCTGCTGTACCATAACTTCGAAGGCTAGTATGATTATACTCAAAGGTAGATCTGCTATCTTAATCACCCCAAGAGTTGGCGCCATGGATTTATTTATTTTTTTAAATTAAAAATTACTAATGATTACTCAATGTATAAAATTTAAAATTTTAAACATGATCAAAGTACAACTGTATTATGAATATATTAGTAGAGCAATGATAGGGAGAGTGAAAAATATACTGAATGACGTGGCATGACGTGGCATGACGTGACACTTTACATGCACACGTCCGATTATCGCTTGGACATCGAAGGCCGCCGCCCCAAATCATACTATATCCTGGGGGGCACGGTGAACCCGTCGGAGATCATTACATGCGAGTTGTACTCGCTCTTCTGCTGTACCATAACTTCGAGGGCTAGTATGATTATACTCAAAGGTAGATCTGCTATCTTAATCACCCTAAGAGTTGGCGCCATGGATTTATTTATTTTTTTAAATTAAAAATTACTAATGATTACTCAATGTATAAAATTTTAAAAATTTTAGACATGATCAAAGTACAACTGTATGATATGAATATATTAGTAGAGCAATGATAGGGAGAGTGAAAAACATACTGAATGATGTGGCATGACGTGACATGACGTGACACTTTACATGCACATGTCCGATTATCGCTTGGACACCGAAGGCCGCCGCCTCGAATCAAACTATATCCTGGGGGGCACGGTGAACCCGTTGGAGATCATTACATGCAAGGTGCCACGTCATTCACTATGCTTTTCACTCTCTCATTTTCACTCTCCCTATCATTTTTCTATATTAGTATTGATGTTGAATAAATATCATAGGTTTAAGTCTAAACGGGAATTTATCTCAAGTCTAAACGTGAATTTGTTTCAAATTTATTTAAAATTGTATGAAGGGTGCAAGAATGGATATAGAATTGTAGATTAGGGAGTCACATATTAAAAGACGTAAATAATTATTATAATAATGACCATAAAAATAAAGAATTTTTTTAAAAAATTAGTTTTCAAGGGATTTGAACCTTCGATTTGTGTTAAAATAAAAAATAAACTTAGCATTAGACCAACAACAAATACTTAGTTATAAAAGAGTCAAATATTATATATATTAAGAAAATAAAAAATTTCTATATAGAAAAAATAAAAATTATATATAAAAAAATAAAAATTTCTATATAAAAATAACGTTATTAAAAATTTGAGGGGGAGAGGGTTGTGGCCCCCTTGGGTCCCCATGTAAATCTGCCCCTGGAAGGGTGGCATGATGATATTCAAGAAGGCAAAAAGCGATTTGTTCATTCTAGTGATCTTGCTAATTCGTCCCACGATCAACACGGAGGAGGTAAATCATGGAGGTTACTAGTTTGGATATTGTGGTTAATACATGAGGAGAGCAGTTACATTGATTTTGTTAGATTTTGACTCTGCAGACTCAAGGTGATAATATTTATATTTTAATCATCAATTTATCTTATAGGGACGATATGATGATATTAAAAAAAATGATTAACAAGATTGGGAAACTTCGAACCTCGAACGACTGATCCGGTCCCACGAAAAATTTCCATCGGCCACCAGGATAAATTAGGAAGTGCTCGTGGCGGACGGTCTAGAAGTCCAGCGTCTCATGATTCACGCCCCATTTGAAAAAAAAAATCCTACAATATACGTCTTAATTGATGATCGAATCATAGATGCTTGAAATTATGATTAACCGCCTTTTTATGGTTCTATAGTCTTGGGGCCGATATGATGATATTCAAGAGACCACCGGAAGTGAATTGGTTGCTAATACGATTAAGATCATAAGTGAATTTTAACATAAACTCGATCCGTCGATATTGATTTCATTCTATATTCAACCTGTTAAATTTTTTAAAAAATAATTTTTTCAAGAGGAAGAAATAATAGTTTTGAAATCCTAAAAATTTGATTATTTTTTAAATTTTATATATAATAATTGCATGTATAAAAAAAAGAATATTTTTATATATATACATATATATTCATAAATACGAAAATATGACGTTTGATTTTAATATTATCAAAAGTAAAGTTAAATTGACTATTTATAAAAATATTTTTTAAAAAGCTAAAAAAATGTCATTAATATAAGTAAAATTTTTTTTCCGAGAATTAGTTTCCTTTTATAAAAAAAACACCTTTCATAAAATCAAAACTAAAATTTATAGAAAAAATAATGTGAATATGGAATGATTAGTAGAAATTAACAAATATTTTAACGATATTAAAAAAAATCTTAAAATATATCGTAGAGAACGTTTATCCGATAGGATATTTCTGTTTATGTGGCCAGTTACGCTTTTTTTGGGGCGTTCTGTTAGCGCGCTCGTCACGGCTATATAATGTACGAACCTCCCCAGGGTTTTCTCTATTCGCTTCCTTCCCCGTTCCGATTACGCTCTCGACATCGCCGATCGCGTACCTCGTCCAGACTTCTCGAACTGGGTGGCCAATGGAGACTCTCCCGTCTGCGGCGGAGCGACAGCAGCTGGTTTCCTTCTTCCTCGACATCGCCGCTGGCCAGACCGGTGATGTGGCCGAGCAATTTCTTGAGGTTTTTAGTTTTTACCTTGTCGTCCTCTCGCTCTTGATCGTTCGTGCATTTCAGTTATCCTAGAGCGATGATTTCTCGTTAGCCACCCTTTTTCCGACCTTTTTTAATTACATTGAACTACAATTGCCGAGGATTGCTGTTTGAGCAGAGCCGATTCTGAGTTTTAGGGTCATTATGCGGTACTGTAATAGTAAGTCTTTAATTGAGGATGTATTTTACAGGCTACAGGTTGGAATATTGATGAGGCTGTACAGCTCTTCTATGTCAGCAATGAAAGTGGTGGCGTGGAGTCATCTTTCTTACCTCGACAGACTCATGGAATTACTAGGTGGTCTTCGACTGAACCTGTGAAGATTAGATTGTGTTTTTGTTGGATATAGTTTGCGATGACTCTTTTCTCATTTTTTTTTTGAAATTTCTGTTTCTTCAGTGTGGAAAATATGCTTGACCGTGGTAGTTCAGTGCAAGGTGCCCTTGAAGATGAAGTGCGAGCACCTTTGCCTGTCAGAAGAGATATCTTCTATGAAGATCCTGCTTTTTTCAGGTCTGGTTCTTCTTATATCGTATTCATTTTGCAAAATCTGTGCCCTTCTATTAACTTAATTTCCATAATTCTAACTATACATTTTCAAAGTTCAATTATTTAATTGTTCCTTTGTTGGCATTGAATTTAATTTAATACCAAACACCACAGGTCTCAACCAAGTTTAGACGTTCCCTTCGGCATATCAAGACATTCTGCTATTTGGGAATCAAGCGAGAGTGTTTTGTCAACATCAAATGGCACCCATGACAATCTTGCTTCATTATATACTCCACCTTTTTCCTTGATGTTCCAAGGGCGCTTTGACCAGGTGCGACGATTATGCAGACATCTCTTGTTGTTTTAGTTACACAGTTATCCTTTTGCCGAACGAATTTGTAGAATATAGATTCACTATCACCTTTTCTATACTCATCTAAATCCTTAGATAGAGTTCAATGACCTCAAGAGATCCATATTGGCTCCTAAAAGTTAGGAGTCGTTACTTGTTGTTTTTGTTTTGTTCACCAAATACACGTTTTACTATCTTATGTTGAAAATATTGATTTTTGGAAATTTAGGGATTTTGCTCATGTGTTATTATGCTCATTCCTTTGTGTAGGCAAAGGTTGAGGCATCCCTTCATGGCAAGTGGTTGATAGTCAATCTGCAGTCTCATGAAGAATTTAACTCGCACATGGTAGGTGTACTTGAACTATTTTTCTTTGATTTCACTTTTACAAAATGGTGACTTTGGAAGTATTTCATGTTAAAGCTCAACCGTGATACATGGGCAAACGAAGCCGTCGCAGAAACTATTCATTCTAATTTCATTTTCTGGCAGGTTAGTTGATTATCTGGTATTGCATATTTGTTAGCTCATATTCATTGATTTTTCTCACATTTCTTTAAGACGTTGAGCACCTTCTGTGCTTATTTGCTCATGGTTGTGTAATTTATTTCTTCATACGTCACATTGTTATTGCAATTTTAGGTATACCATGATAATATTGAAGGGAAGAAGGTGAGCACTTACTACAACTTGTACACGCTTCCTGCTGTATTACTCATTGATCCAATCACTGGACAAAAGATGAATGCATGGACTGGCATGGTTCATCCAGAGAAGTTGATGGAGGTAAGAGAAATATAGGCCTAGACTAAAATAATTATATTTTTAGTGTAGAGTTGTCTGAGTAGAATCAGCAGACCCATTGCAAATAAGATTCTTTTAGTTTTGACCTTTCCAGTTTGGTGAATATGAGGGGGAAAAGTCTGTTTAGCTGATTTGTCAAATTAATATTTCAATACTGTGGAAACTGATTGGTGATGGTGTTCATGTTAGTGGATGTTGATTTTATTTCAAGTTAGAAACCTAGAAGGGCCCCTGTGTGATAAACCTTTCTAAGATGTGTGGCACCGTAATTAGTCTGATATTTTGTGCTTTTTTAATCCAGGAGTTACTTCCCTTCCTCGACAAAGGCCCAAAGGAGCACCATGCTTTTCTTCTTCAAAAACGAAAGCAAAGAGCTACACATGATTCTGCTGTTATTAATGTAGCAGGTGAGTTATAAGATGGTTAATGAAGAAACTAGAATTAACTAATACCTTCATTTACTTTATGCATCTAAATCTGTAAACACCCTGAGAAAGCATAGAATTTTAGTTTATCGTCAACTGTTCACAAGGCATTCCAATCCGTAATGAGTACGAAACTAATTGTGTGCTCCAAAACTGTTAAGGAAGTCTTTATAATTTGAATTTGCTAATGTCAGCTTCTATTTTAGGGAAAGAGGCCGTGAAAGTTGATGTAGAGATGGTGCAGGCCAAAGCTTCCTCCCTCGAGGACACAAGATGTCCTAGGCCATTGGTAACGGATGAAGAATCCAAACCAGAGAAATCTCATGCCACCAATTCAAATGAAAAGCTAACGTACCCGCCACTTCTCGAAGAACCACAAGGCAGCAATGGGCTGTGCCGAGTCGCGATTCGTCTCCCCGATGGGCGCAGACTCCAAAGAAAGTTTCTCCTCACCGATTCAATCAAGGTTTAGTGTATGCAATGCAATTTAATATTTTCAGTTAATTTTAACCCCACGCAAGCTCAATGTCTGTGATTACAATGCAGCTGCTGTGGTCTTTATGCTCTTCAAAATTGGAGGATGGAGTAAACCGACCCTTCCACTTCATCCGATTCATCCTTGGCGCATCGAGAAATCTCGAATATGAGAGCGACTTGACTTTTGAAGCCGCGGTGGTATCAAACTCTTTGATCAGCTTAGTTTGGGATTGAAGTTTCAGGAGGACCCCAACCCCAATTGTTAGGCTGGGCACGGAATTTTAGCAGTTGGTTTGTAGTTTAAGGGGCGTCTGCACTGGCAATGCCGTGCATTGCAAATTTATCAGTTAGTACGACAATTTTTTTTTAAACTCTTTTTTTTTATAATTATTTTCAGTGCGAGTTCTTTTATTTTCAGTGTGAGTTAGATACTCTGAAATTGCATGCTTGCCCAATCGATTCAGTCTTAACTTTTATAGCCATGGTAAACTAGATCAAATTGGTTGATGAATTAAGACATGGCATTAATGACCTACTCAGTGCCTTCGTAACGAAGCCTTAGGTAGTCCATCGCTTCCGTGTGGGATTGAAATCGACGCTAAAGGAAATTGAATAGTATTATAAATTTAAAAAATAAGTTGAAAGTAATTAAAATAGTTAAATTAATTAGAATAAGTATAACAAAAATAAAATAGACTCCGACTGATTCAATTAAAACAGATAGACAATAATAACATGAAATATATTTAACTAATAGTTTAAACATATAAATCAATCAATCAAATCAAATCAGAAGTATAAACATGCTCCAGTTATCAAATATGGTTTTTATTTTTAATTTCTTATAAAGGGAGAAATCTTATAAAAAAATTAAAAATTAAATAAAAATTAAAACACAATATAACAAATAAGGAAACACTTAAAACAAATTAAAATATTACTCTATGTATTGCCGATTAAAAATGAAGTATGCATTGCAGCATATCGTAACACAAAGACGAAAAGGTATTTAGAGCAAGAGAACAAGAGTGAATTATGTATAGATAAGTGATATTCAAGCTTTGCCTTGAAATTCCTTATATAGGACTCCTCCGGTTGTTTGGAGCCTTCCCGAATGCCTATAAAGGTGTTGACATTGCTGCAACTTATATATGTAAGATAACGGTAATGAATATCTCTAGTCACTCGTACACTCTCCAGTTGCTTGGACAAGTATCAAACTTCATCTTGACCACCTTCTTCGGATTGCTGATAATGTCATCTCTCGGTTACCTGGAAGCTGCTCTGGTTGCTTATATTATCGCCTGGACCTTCCAAAATCCCTTCGTTGGGAGTTACCACAAGTCAGTCACTCTTGATCTCCATCCGGTTGTCTGGAACCGTCGAATATGTTTCCTTGCAGTTGTTACACGTAATGAGTAGGATATAAAATGTAAAGTTACTCACACTTACATTGAGTCTAGATATTCAACCTCCAGTTAACTCATCTAGACTGAGTTACCAAGCCACAACTCCCAGTTGCTTCCACTCTGACTTGTTTGCTAAGCCTTCTACTCCCAGCTGATTTTACTTGGATTTGAGTCATTTAGCACTCAACTAGGAATTATGTCTATCAAGCCTTAATCAATTGATCTTGATTCATCAATTTCCGACTAGGAATTTTCTTTGCTAAGTCTTAATCACTTCGATGTAATTCACCTAGCCTCCAGCTATGAATTTGTTGCTTGATCTTAAACCAACACTTAACTCATGCTTGATTTTCAATCAAGATTTTAAATGTCTAGATCCATTACAACTTAGTTATTGCCCGGTTCACAACCACGACTTTAACCAATGTCAAATTTTCTGTATTCACAAACTTGACATAACTAATTATATCATAACTAACTTAGTTTTAAACTTAGTAATGTATCAAGACTCTAAATTAAATATAATACACCTAACACCAATATCTTACGACATAAATATCAATAAAATCAGCTTTTTACCAAAGGGCGTACCTAAGAATTGGTATTTACCAAAAGGCGTAGCATGGTTTCTTTTTTACCAAAGGGCGTATCCATTTTAGTTAACTTCCTCTTATACCCCTCCCGCTAAGAAATGACTTTCTAAATTCACATTTTCGAGAAATCCAAACCACTTTATCAGTAAAATAATATTTTATGGTTCGGATGCCCCAGGCAGTATATATATATTTCTACCTTGCACAACTCGATTCATCACGAAGGCACCTGAGGAAGATAGGTGGTGAAGGAGAAAAGCAAGCAACCGTTTGGTAATAAATAGAAATAGTAATGTACATATGATTGTCATCTTTGATATTGTATCAGACCTAGTTTTATACATGATAAACTCTTTCTACTATTTTTTTTGTTTGGAGAAGGACTGTAATGGTGTCATGCATTTCATAATTAGGGTTCTCTGAAATTTTGTAAACTTAGGATAAATTAATGCTTGAATTCGACGTAGGGGGTGATATCTTACCATATCAGGACCTAGGAGGGTCTGAAATCAAATTATATGAGGACCTGAAATAAAAGAACTTCAGACCCTAGGAGGGCCTGAATAAAAGGATTTCAGTCCCTTCGAGGGCCTAAAATTAAAGGATTTCAGGCCCTGAGAGTGCATGATATCATTTGCTTTCAAGTCCTAGGAGGGTCTGAAATCTTTTGATTTCAGGCCTTGGGAGGGTCTGAAATAAAAGGAATTCAGGACCTCTTAGGGTCTGAAATAAGTTCCTGAATCAAAGGATTTCAGGCCATCCTAGGGCCTGAATTCCTTTGATTTGAGGCCCTCAGGCCCTCCTAGGGTCTTGATTATGATTTTCAAAGTTTGCTAAATTTAATTGTAATTTATTTTTCAGGGATGATAATGTTGTTGACGAAATTCTCTTTGAGATATGGAATACTCTTGATGATAATGCTGTCATGGGGAATGGAGAAGAAATAGCTAGTAATAATATTTCATTATCTTCCCAGTATAGTGATAATATAATTACAAGAAATTTGACATTTGATCTAAATGAAGAAGTAAGTAACCTAGAAGATGAGGGTCTGAATTCTTCTACAACAGTTGTTGAATTCTTTGAGCCAACCTGGAGTGGGGAGGAAGAAATTGAAATCCAAAATCCAGATGAATTACAACCCAGTACAAGTGTATTAGAATTTCAAGCTGATGATATGTAGATTGAGTAATATGAATTTCCCCCAGATCAGTACAGTGACTTAGAGGAGGAGTTTCCATTAGCTAAAGATCTTTATATTTTGAATTCTCGATTGCTTACTAGGCCAATTGTAGAGGTAGAGGCAAGAGATGAGCATGAATTTTTTGTGGGGCAGATATTTCCATCTAGAGAAGAATTCAAGAATGTACTTGTCAAACATGTCATGGTTAAGCATATGAGATATAACTCAGTTGACACCCGAAAAAATAGAGTTAAAGTAGTGTGCTTCAACCAACCATATACATGGAGAGTAGTAGCAAGGGGGGAAGTAGAGTTCATTGTTACAAAATATGTAAAAGAACACCAATGTAGAACTGTTAGGGAAAGTGCTGATCATCATGCATGCTCTTAATCATTTGTTGATTCTTTTGTTGAAGAGCAATTTCTTCATAATGAACAATACAAACCAAGTATGATTATATCAGATATTAATGCTAGATTTGGAGTGACTATATCATACAGAAAAACATACATAGCTAGGGAGAAAACATTGAAAAAGGTTGTCGGAGATTATGATGAGGCATATAGAGATCTTCCTCAATACCTGCTTGAGTTAAGAGCTAGAGATCCTGAAACTTATGTGGCATTATGCAGTAATGGTGACAATGAGTTCCAGCGGTATTTTGGGATTTTGGTGCTTGCCGAAGGGTATTCAGGTCTTATTTGCGTAGACTTATCAGAATTGATGTCACACACCTAAGAGGAAAGTATCCGGGTGTATTGTTGATTGCTACGACGATTGATGGTAATGACAATGTTCTCCCAGTTGCCTTTGGAATAGCTGAAGTTGAATGTGGCTCTGCTTGGGAGTGGTTTTTGGAGCATACAAAGAGGTTCTTTGCTGTTGATGATCACTCAATGACCATAGTATCAAATAGACATCGGGGCATTATATCAGCAGTTAGAAAAGTCTACACAAACACGCATCATGCTTTTTGTTGCCACCACATGTCTTGTAATATGGTAACTGATACTGGAAGTAGAGCTGCTTTAGGTTTGTTTTGGGCAGCAACACGAGCCAACACAACACTCTAATATGATATGATAATGCAGACAATGCTTGAAAAACATCCAGATGCCCATAAGTGGCTTCAGAACATTGACCCTAAAAGGTGGGCAAATGCACACTTTACTGGGAGAAGGTACAGAATGCTTACCACGAATTGTGTGGAGAGCTTAAATGCTTTGTTCAAGTCTACACGTGAGCTTCCCATAAACAGGTTAATTGATAATACAAGAAGAAAAGTAGCTCAATGGTTCTTTAACTGTAGAGAGGAAGTCTCCAAATGACATGTTGCTTTGACACCTCATGCTACAAAAGAAATGGATTCAAGGAGAGAGAAAGCTAGAGCTTATAAGGTTCACCCTTACTCTCAATCAGAAATGGAAGTAGAAACATGGGGGACTTCATACATTGTTGATTTGGAAAAAAAATTTGTCAATGTGGGGAGTTTTAAATTTCAGGACTCCCTTGCTCACATGCTATTGCCGTAATCATTCACAGGAACATGGATACACTCCCATATTGTGAGCATTATTTTTATTCAGAAACTTGGAAGTGGGTTTACATGGATCGTATTTACCCTTGTAGAAGCAAGCAGTTTTGGCCAAGGGATATAAACGACATTATAGTTATATGTCCCCGTAGCCTTGTGCAGTCTAGTAGACGAAAGAAGGCACGAATTAAGTCCAGACAAAATGGCAAGGTGAAACTAAAATGCAGCCGCTACAAATAACTTGACCATAACAGAAGGACATGTAGAATGCCGCCAGCCCCAAGGTCTTGAGTTAATTGGTATATGTATTGCAAGAATATTCTAATTGAAGTGTATATTTTGTAAGGAGGAGAAATGAATGTATATATTTTGTATATTGTACATGCATAGTATTGTCAAAATACTAGTTGTTGTTAATGTTGTGACTTGAAGAAGTATTTCAATATTATGATACATTTCACCTTGTCTAATTCAATGTAAGCAGAAATACCTGTTATTTCAGGTCCTGAAATATTATGATACAATAATGTTATTTCAGGTCTTGAAGTTTTGAAGTCATCTGTTTTCTGAATATCTGCCATTTGAGCCCCTCTGATTTCTGCTTTGTTGATTCATTGTTCTGTGCTAACTGATATTGTATCAACACGTAATTGATAATCATTAGGACTATGTTTGGACACCAAAAATATCATCTCCTAGCTAAACTCTAACTAGTGATAATGAGTTTGAGAAATCCAAATATCGTAGCAATGTGTATTTAGGTACTGTCTAGGTGGAACCTTCTTGTTTCAATTTTAAACAAATGTAAGCATGTTTATACCTGAGTATTTCAATTATAATTTATTAAAATGTTGTCATAACATGTACATTTATATAAAAGATTGCCGTATAAATATTTAATCATACTTGTAAGCATGTTTTAATAAATTTTTTGTAATCTGATTTCAGACCCACGTTGGGCCTGAACCAGAGGATTTCAGGCCCAACGTGGGCCTGAACCAGAGGATTTCAGGCCCAACGTGGGCCTGAAACAATAATGTTTAGGCTCACGCAGGGCCTGAACATTATTTGATTCAGGCCCAGCGTGAGCCTCAAATGAGATGATTTTAGGCCCACCGAGGGTCTGAAATCATCTCATATCAGGTCCACTCTGGGCTTGAATAGTTGTGATTTGAGGCTCTCTGATAACCTACTGATCATTGCAATCCAAAATAGGAATATTCTTTTCAATAGTATGAATAAATATGTATAACATAAATGTATACAAATAAAAATTAGTGTTTATGGATGTTATAGCTATGGAAACAAATTTAGCTGTGATTCTGCATTGGGCCTGAATGGAATATAAATTTGGTTTAGCATGGAATCAAATTTAGGTTTAGCATGGAATCAAATGGGGAAAACAATTTTAGCCCTTGTTGGGCCTGAATAATTTGATTTCAGGCCCACATTGGGCCTGAAATAAGAACATATCAGGCCCAGCGTGGGCCTGAATCAATTTGTTTCAGGCCCAACGTGGGCCTGAAAATAGATTGTTTCAGGCCCACCGTGGGCCTGAATTCAAATTATTACAGCAAAAGGAAGGTTCAATATTACTTATGATATCGACAACAATTACAGATTATAGATTAGAGATTACACAAAAACAAAGATCGAAAGCAATGTTCCATTGATTTGAAAATGATTACATACAATATAACTACAAATATACAATGTTTGCCATGACACTTACATATACCTTGTATCAACAAAAGCAATATTTACATATTTAGCTTCCAGAACTTGTCTCTCATTATTTTATATCCCACCTGAAATCGATAAGGTTTCATTTGCTTTTGGGTAAACTCTGTAGATCGTTGAGAAACTAGACTTTCAGCATAGTGCATAACGAAAAAAGCACAATCCAACTTAAAAAACCATTATTTAAATTCTGGTTAGTATATAAATCTAACCATGAAAGATAATGTCTTTTTTTAACCAAAATAAATATGATCTTACGATCTGCTTTGGGTGGGTTTTTGTACTACAATTTTATTAAATTCTTTCCCTAATATGGAAGATAATCCTTTATTCCATCTGGTGTAATATGACCAGTTCATATTTTTGAAAAACACCACCTACACACAAATTATATTAGTAACAAATATATTCCACTTAAACTATTTTGAATGGTTTATATATCAAATGAGAAAACTTATAATTTTCTCAAATTTGGCTATGTACCCTTCTGTGGCTCCGAGAGAATTATAATGTAGGATATTACATTCCTCGAGGTCAATAACTAATAGATGTCAATGATCATCTGCATTATTTATAGGATAGATGATATATCTAATTGACTTATTTGTGTCAGTAGCAATACTTTGATCAAATGTTGCAGTGTGCATCACCTCAAAAATGCCCTATGTTTATTAAAATGGAAGTGTTAGTGGACTAAATCCTAGAAAAAAATAACAAAACAAAGTACTAATTGACTTACATCTAACCCCACCCCACAGAAAATGGAGGGGTGGTATGGTGAGTTACAGGATTTTGCTTTATTTACTAGAATTGCCCAGTATGTATTTATGCAATCCCCGTTGGTGTAGTCATTCCAATCAAATATTGTCAAAAATGATTGCATATCTAATGAAAAAATCCCATTGGACTATACTGGATTCAATGAAAACCTACATATCTAATATCGAGGGAAGTAGTAAATTTTATTAATGAATGACAATAATCATCATTGTTTTACATTATTATGCAATCGTAATAGCAACTAACTCACTTTAATTTACTAAGCTTTAATAATGTTTTAGCAATCTCTGCATCTTTATTCTTCTTAAAAATTGCTCTGGCATTCTTCAAGATTTTACTTTTCACATTTTGAATTTCTTTTGCTTTAGCTGCCTGTTGTTCAGATATATTTGTTTGGGTTGAGGTCGCAGATTTTGTTGTTTGCGTTGTAGTTTGTGACATTGATGGGGCAGGAACCTCATCATCTTCATCTTCATCCTCATCCTTATCCTCATCCTGATCCTGAACAATTTCTTTGCCCTTGCTTTTGGCCTCGCAGGCTGGTCTTATCTGAGTTATTTTTCTTTTTTTTTGGAAGTGGCTGAGCCTCATCTGAGCCTTTGGTTTCCAATTGTTTATTCAGCTTTCGGATTCTCTCGTCAGCCTTTTCTATGATGCCATCTTGTACAACTATCATTCTTTTGTGGTGATCATCTTTTTCTTTAAGCTGGGAATCCTTCTCAGCAATTATTGTATCCTTCTGAGCAATTATTTCATCATTTTGTTTAAGCTGGGAATCCTTCTCAGCAATTATTTCATCCTTGTCAGTGATGGTTGTTGCCATCTCAATTTTAACATCCTCTAAACTTTTAAGAGCTATAGTTAATTGTTGCTGTAAGGTATCAATTTGTTCTTGCTTTTCCATACATTGCTTGCAGACTTCCATTTCTAAGGTCTGTAGGCTTCCTTCTGCTGCCTGCTGTAATACCTCACAGTGTACCTCAAGTGCTTGAGTTGGAGGAGAGTAGTGAGGTACCAAATCCAGCTCTGACTCAGTCAAAATTAAATCAATAATAATTAAATTTGTGGTCACACGGTCTATGCTTCTTTTGACACTCTCAACATGAGCCTTAGGCCAACTCTAGCGAAGTATTCTTGGCAATCTATGAGGATGTTCTGGAGCAGTAATACTAATATGTTCACTCACCCATACCTGCAACATCATTATATTCAGTAATTAATATCCATCATAACATGTATGAGCAACTATATGTACTATAACACTCTAACTTACAGCCAAAATATTTGGAAATCCCTTCAGCAAGGGAGCCTTGGCCGTTTGGGTTGAATCACCTACATTTGGTCTATGCCTCAATGTAACCTCTTTTCCAATGGCTTCTAATTGAGGATCCATGAAATTGTACACGACATTGCACCAATTATAGGTTGATAGGTTATCAAAATCATCTACGCAATTAATTAGTGACAGGGCAGGAATGACAAGTATGTTACTAGTACCACAAAATAGAACTGTAGAAAAAAAAAGAGTATATACAACTAACAGTAGAGCTTGTCATTGGATGTAGACTTCATTATCAGTTTCTCCAAATGCTTTGCAGAATAACTTGACTCTTCAAAATACTGCTTGTACAGTGGGATGGAGGCCTCGTTCAAATCAAGTTGGACTATCTCGCCATTGTTAGGTAGTCCTAGAATAAGTGATATATCAACCTTTGTGAATTTGAGTTTTTTCCCATGAAATATAAAGCTCTTTTCTTCTTCATCCCAATTATCAAACATATTCTGATCCTGGGGTCTTACACAAGAATTATTAGGGAGGTCGAGGACCCAAGAAAAGGGTGTATCTCGAAGCAACTGTTCTTGTGTTGGTGTGGGTGGAACAAAATCAATAATATTTTTGAAATGGCAACGACTACTTTTCCAGTTCATTCGTTTACTTCGACCTCTGTTGACAAAACTTGTATACTCGCTACGGTCTATGCTTTTTTTACTTTAGTCAACTGTTTTTTACTTCAACCAGGGCCTTGCTGTTTCTTCGAATTTTTGGGAGCTGCTTGCTTTGAAGATGATCTTTTTGGAGCCATCCCGAACTTAGCAACCATCAAACAACAATGACACAAACAAATATAACACTTAGATTTCGTACATAAAGGGTCTCCTCTTATTCGGTCAGTGAGTAAAGACTATCGCTAACCCTAGGTCAAAAGCAAAAACTGAAATAAAAAACTAAAAGTTAGGGTACGTATATTTGACTAGGCCGATGACGAGGTTGTCACCCACACGACTTCAATTGATGAAAGCACGCTACCTTCAAATGACAAGAAAACAAGAGCTAGAAGACGAATGCTTACCACTATGCTCCCAAGGACGCATTATAGAATTGGTCACTGCTGGGCCAGATATAAGAGGATTTCAGGCCCTATGCGGGCCTTATTTTGTATATTTATTATTTTGAGTTATATTTATTTTTGTTTCAAAGATATAACATGTAAATAACTAAAAATAAATTCTTCCTTGTTCATATATTACTCTGATTTATTTTTAATTTTATTGATTTTGTATTTATATCTATTTTGAAAGGGCCTGAAATCAACATATTTAAGAACCACCGGGGGCCTGAAATCAGAGATATTCAAGCCCACCGTGGGCCTGAATATCTCAGATTTCAAGCCCACCATGGGCCTGAAATGTGAGATATTCAGGCCCAACGTAGACTGAAATTTGTTTTCCATTTGAAAAAAAATTATAATTGTTTCTCATGATTTATTAAATTATATATTTATAGGGGTAATCTTTTAAATAATTGTACAAGTTGTGCCAAAATCCTCTCATTAGATTTTAATACTTAGGTATCATCAAAATATGCTTACATTTGTTTAAAGATGAAACAAGAGGATTCGACCTGGACAGTACCTAAATACACAATTCATACCTAAATTTGAATCCTTGCAGGGCCTGAATTCATATTTTACAAATTTGGCTCAGAAGGAGTTTTGGGAGCTCCATCCATGGGTTTCTACCGAAACCCACTAATGGACCTAGGATATTTGGATTTGTCAAAATCCTATATCAATAGTTAGAGTAGAGCTAGGAGATCGTATTTTTGGTGTTCAACTTTCTAATGGTTATAAATTATGTTGCAATAAGAGTTTTGTAGGTCTGTCAGTGGGTTTCCACCGAAACCTACTAATAGACCTACGATATTTGAATTTCTCAAAACCCTATACTAATAGTTAGACTAGAGCTAGGAGATGGTATTTTTGGTGTCCAACTTTCTAATGGTTATAAATTATGTTGCAATAGGAGTTTTGTAGGTCTATCAGTGGGTTTTCACTGAAACCCACTGATGGACCTAGGATACTTGGATTTCTCAAAACCCTATACCAATAGTTAGACTAGAGCTAGGAGATGGTATTTTTGGTGTCCAACTTTATAATGGTTATAAATTATGTTGCAATTGGATTTTTGTAGGTCTATCAGTGGGTTTCCACTGAAACCCACTGATGGACCTAGGATACTTGGATTTCTTCATACTTGATATCTCTATTTATAATTTAGTAAGGAGATGTTATTTCTGATGTACAAACTAAGTACCAATAATTCTCAGTTATGTTCTGTAACTGTATCAGTTGGCAGAGAAATATGCAATCATATTTATACACCTATACAACTACAATTTTTTTGTACATGTTCATATATTTTACTCACTTTATTATTTGTAAAATAATATACCTATTGCACAGGACCTGAAATCAGAGGGGTTTTAAAGTTAGCAGAGGGACTGAAATCATACCTGTTCAGGCCCACCGTGGGCCTGAAATCAAGTGATTTCAGGCCCACCGTGGGCTTGAAATCAATTGACTTCAGGTCCAACTTGGATTCCAGATTTTATCCCTATTGTAAAATTATTTTATATAATATTTATATAATGATTAATTAAAATAATGATGTGACAAAATAATTATTTTATATATCTACAAGATGTGACAAAATCCTCTCATTTTATTTAATTATTCAATTTTATCAACATAGGCTTAGGAGTTTATTAAACTTGAAACAAGTTTAGTAAATGTATCATAGACAAAATCTGGATACTACCTAAATACAGAATGCATAGCAAATTTCACTTCCTTGTAGACCATGAAGTCATATTTTCAGATTTTGTTGCAATAGGACTGTTGTAAGTCTATCAGTGGATTTCGGTAGAAACCCATTGATGGACCTTTGATACTTGGATTTGTTCATACTCGATATCACTTGTTAGAGTTAACCAAAGAGATGATATTTCTGGTGTCCAAACTTAGTCCCAATCATTATCAGTTATGTTATCTTACTGTATCAGTTGACACAGAACATTGCAGCAACTGGAGGTGATTCAACATCACACAATTATTTTGTTTTTCTTGACAATCAATTATATTCATATGACAACAGCTACATAATCAGAATTTCCCATACAAATGGAGCTCAATCAACAACATTGGATTTTTTGGACAACAATACATCGATATTTAGTCTCATGTTTTACAAAACATGTCCCTCAGAATATTAACTGTGAGATCAAATCTCATTTTCCTCAAGCCTCCTTGTTTGAAATCTATTTTCTCATCGTATAGGAGACATCGAACGTATTACATCACAAAAAAGGCACAGTCCACGCTGAAAATAACAAAAAGTATTTTTGATTTCAATCAGTGAGTTTATAAAATACTTTCAAATTTAAACTCATCCTCATTTACTTACCTATGTTCTTGTTGGGGACAATTTTGTCTGACCTGTTGGTGCAGTCTGACTCTGATTGTTGTTTTGGTGTTGACACCGATTTTAGTTTAGGTTGATGAGATGATTGAGATTAAGTCCTGGTCGGGGACTGGGCACGGAGTTGGATGAAAAAGTCCTAACTTGGAGGGTTAGGTGTGAAAAGTCCTAGCCTGGAGGGCTAGGTGTGAAAAGTCCTAACTTGGAGGGTTAGGTGTGAAAAGTCCTAACTTGGAGGGTTAGGTGTGAAAAGTCCTGGCTTGGAGGGTCAGGTCCTAGCCTGGAGGGCTAGGTGGATGAAATCCTGGCTTGGAGGGTCAGGTCCTAGTCTAGAGGGCTAGGTGGATGAAATCCTGACTTGGAGAGTCAGGTCCTAGCCTGGAGGGCTAGGTGGATGAAACCCTAGCTTGGAGGGTCAAGTCCTAGCTTGGAGGGCTAGGTTGGATGAAATCCCGGTTTGGAGGGCCAGGTCCTAGCTTGGAGGGCTAGGTTGAAGTCCCGGTGAGTGAGACTGGGCATGGAGTCTTGGTCCGGGGGACTGAGCACGAGTCAGAAAAGGGCTAAAGGTTTGTTCTCGTGACTTAGAGGAGATTTGACCTTGCCTAGATCGGTCCAGTGACCGATCAGGGAAGTTGGCACGGTGTTCCCTCGTGGATCGGTCTGGTGACCGATCCAGCGATGACTGATCGGTCTGGCGACCGATCAGAGAGCACACAGTGACCTTGTTGGGCTACTGATCGACTCTTGATCGGTCTGGTGACCGATCAGGGAGCATACAGTGAGTTTGGGAACCCTATTGCTCGGCTCCTGATCGGTCTGGTGACCGATCAGAGATACTGTTCGGATCGTTCTGGTGAACGATCAAACGTTGCGGACTTCTCACTATAACCGATCAGGTTGGAGCCTGATCGGTCGGAGGGTGGCCTGATCGGTCACCAGTTCGATCAGGCCACACCCTGATCGGTATGGTGACTGATCAGGAGGTTTGGACTGCGAAGCTGGGAAATCACCCTGCAAAGGGCTGGATCGGTCTGGTGACCAATCCACGACTTGGGAACGGTCTGGTGATCGATCCCGGAAAAGTCGCGATTTCTGATTACACGTTGGGGATCGATCAGGTTAGAGCCTGATCGGTCTGAACCCATCCTGATCGGTCTGTGGACCGATCAGGAGTCCCTCTGATCGGTCCGATGGCCGATTAGCAGCTGACAGCTTTAATTCAAAAGCGCTGCCAGAGCTCTGATCGTGTTCTGATTACTACTGATATGCTACCGATACTTGTTCAGAGTCTTCTGATATTTGATCCTCTGCTTGATTTGCTATGCTTATGATCTGATTTAGTGTGCAGATGACAGGGATGAATTCAAACACTCAAGGAGGGTCAATGGGACTCTTTCCTTGGAGCAGGTTTATCCGTTTTCCATCTCAGGTTGCAACGGATGCTGGCACTGCTGGAGCTGCTGACTGGGGCTTGGCTGAGGGAAGCTCAGGGAGTCCAGGAGAGCTCAGTGGTAGGTGAGTAGTTGCAGCTGAGCAGCAGTAGAGCGTCTGGTGGCTGGCGATGTGAGCTGGAGAAGCCAGATGCTTAAAAGTGCTGAGAAGTGGAGAAGAAGAGCTATCTCTCGGTTTTGGCTACAACTTCTGTGATCTTGCGTCAACATTGATCCATCTCTTGAGCAAGCAACTGTGAATCTGAAGCAACCTTCTAGTACTTGAGCACTTGGGAAGAAACAAGGAGCTTGGCGAGTCCATCAGTGAGAAGACACGAAGAAGGGAGTTCTTGTGTGAGATCTGTACTGAGTGGAGCTCGGTGAGGAGTTCGCTTGTGTTCTTGCGGTTCTTAGTGCTCAGTAAGATTACTTCTTGTGTTTCCTGTACTTAATACTTCATTCATCTTGAAACGCTGTGGAGAGGTTACTCCACCGAGAAGGAGGTTGCTTTCTATCCAGATTTTCCGAGGCTTGATCTGCCGACGATCAAGGGATCACCCACCTCACGGGCACGCCAAGGAGTAGGAGCAAGTTATCCCCGAACCTTATAAATCCTCTTTGTTAGCGTTTTGTGAATGTGCTTAGACTAGGGTTTAGTTTCTGCATTACTCTGCTTTGTATTTGCTTCCGCTGTGTGCTACTAACCCTAAGTGCAGAATCTACCTAAGTGAAAGTGATTTTTGGTGTCTGGCTATATTCACCCCCCTCTTTAGCCATCCAAATTCCAACAAGTGGTATCAGAGCTTGGGGCTCTGTTCAAGCGGCTTAACATCTGAGAGTCAACGACAATGGCTTTGAGAGAAGGATTTAGCACTACCCGACCTCCCTTCTTCGATGGATCAGATTTTCAATATTGGAGATCGATGATGGAGTACTATCTCAAGATGGACATCAACACATGGTTCGCTGTGAAGGAGGGGTTTTCCCCTCCAAAGGATGATGAAGGAAAAGAATTGGAATCTTGGCGTTGGTCGGCTGAGCAAACCCGGAAAAGTGAAGCCGATGCGAAGGCGGTGGTGACTTTGCAATGTGGCATGAACAAAGACTAACTAATCAAGGTTGGTCTCTTTACAAGTGCAAAGGATTTGTGGAACAAACTCATCGAACTCCATGAGGGTACCCGAGATTCAAAAATAGCCAAGAGGGACTTGTTCCTTAACCAACTACAAAATCTCTCCATGAAGGAGAGTGAAACGGTAAGCGAACTTCATAGTAGATTCAAAGAGGTATTGAATGGTCTCCACTCCATTGACGAAAAGGTCAAGAACCGTGACCTTGTAAGATATGTGTTAAAAGCTTTTCCAAGGAATGCCTTGTGGTCATCCATGGTGGATGCCTACAAGGTTTCTAAGGATTTGTCAATTGTAAAGTTAGATAATTTATTTTGTGAAATGGAGCTTCATGAAATGGCTAACAAAGGCCCCAAGGAGAAGGGGATTGCCTTAGTTGCAGGGGAAAAGACCAACAAGAAGAAAAAGGAGAAGAAGAAGGAGAAGGAGGTTTCTTCATCTTTATCCTCATCCGAGTCCGAGTCCGATTCCGACGAAGATGGCAGCGGGTCTTCTTCCTCCGAGATGGCCAACTTTGTTAGAAGGATAATGAGAAAGAGTCGGCGCTTCAAGGGTAAAGGTAACCCTAGTGAAGTTAAGATTGATAAGTCTAATATTACTTGCTATGAGTGTAGCAAGAAAGGGCACTTCAAGAAGGATTGCCCAAAGCTCAAGAAGAAAGAGGATAAATCCAAGAAGAAGAAGAAGGCCTTGAAGGCCACATGGGATGAATCCTCCTCTAGTTCATCCGAAGAGGAGAAGGATGAGAAGAGTACACGACATGTGGCACTCATGACCATGGAAGATCAAGAAAGCAGTGATGAATCCACCGACTCCTCAAACGCAACTTCATCATCGTCGGATGATGAAGAGGTAATCACTCTCGAACTAGATAAATGCTATAGGACCATTGCATGTTTAACCGATCTGTTGAAAAAGTCAAAAGCAAAAGTTAAATCATTGAAAGTAGAGGTTGAACATTTGAAATCCTCTAAGGATGAGGATATTGATGATTTACATTTAGAAATGTTAGAGGATGAAAACAAATCTTTGAAGAGTGAAGTTGAGAGGCTCAAGAGTGTTCTTGAGAAATTCTCAACTAGCTCAAAAACTCTAGACATGATTCTAAATGCACAAAGGGCGGTTTACAATAGGGCCAGTATTGGTTACCGACCCAAAGAACCATCATTTGTTTCCTTAATGTCTAGGACTGATGTTAGACAAGTTAAGACTCCTAGGGTTCAAAGAAAAGTAGTCAAGGCATGGGTGCCTAAGTCTTGCTTAGTAGGTGCTTTAGGTCCCAAGATTTGGGTACCTAAATCTTCTATTTTTCAAATTGTGTAGGTCTTGATTGAGGGGGAGCATCTATCAACTTGGTTTGTTGATAGTGGGTGCTCCAAACACATGACCGGTGATAGATCACTATTCACTACATTTCAAAGAAAAAGTAGAGGTAATGTTTCCTTTGATAACAATGGTAGTCTTAAGGTTATAGGGATAGGAGACATTCAAATATCCGAATGTCTTAGGATTAAGAATGTCCTTCTAGTCAAGGGGATGACATTTAATCTCCTAAGTGTCAGTCAATTGTGTGATGCGGGTTACACAATTGATTTTCAATCAAGTCAATGTCTAGTTAGACAACATGACACCTTTGACACAGTACTAGTAGGCACAAGAGTAGATAACATTTATCAAGTTTCCTTTAAAAGTGCTACTAATGCTTTTGTTAAGTGTTTCATGTCAAGAGAAGATGAGTCCACCCTTTGGCACCGGAGACTAGCACACGTGAACATGAAGAATATCCGGAAGTTGGCCAACAAGGGACTAGTTCGTGGCTTGCCAAACATCAAGTATGAAAAGGACAAACTTTGTGATGCATGTCAAATGGGTAAGCAAACAAAATCTGTACATAAAGGTAAAAGCACTATAAGTACTTCTACCGCATTGGATTTACTTCACATGAACTTGTTTGATTGTAGCACTATTATATCCTTGAATGGTAGTAGATATTGTTTTGTTATCATTGATGATTTTACTCGATATACATGGATATATTTTCTAAAATATAAGGACCAAACCTTAGATGTTTTTATTTCATTTTGTAGAAGAGTTGAAAACGAAAAATCATCAACAATTAAAACAATAAGAAGTGATCATGGAGGTGAATTTCAAAATCAAAAATTTTTAGAGTTTTGTCAAGATAGAGGGTTTAGACACGAGTTTTCCACTCCTAGAACACCACAATAAAATGGTGTTGTAGAGAGGAAGAACCGGGTCTTACAAGAGGCTGCATGAAGCATGCTCAATGAGTACTCCTTACCGAGTTACTTATGAGCTGAAGCTGTGAATATCGCTTGCTACGTGCAAAATCGAGTCCTCATTCACAGATGTCTAGGAAAGACTCCTCATGAACTATGGTTTGGGAAACCACCTACAGTTAAACACCTTAGGGTGTTTAGTTGTAAGATATTTATTCTAAACACCAAGGACCATCTTGGAAAGTTCACAGCAAAAGCTGATGAAGGGATACTGGTCGGGTACTCCCTCGTTAGCAAAGCTTACTGAGTCTATAACAAGAAGTCTAGAATAGTTGAAGAGTCTTCTGATGTTATTTTTGAACAAATTCCAAAAGCAAATGATCAACCAGAAGATGTCAAAAGAGTTCAATTCGAACTTAGGAAACTAAGTTTGGACGGGAATCCAAGTGTTGTAGATGGTGGTGATGAGTCTGATGACGGTGAGCCTAGACAACTCATAGATCAGCCGGATCCTGAGGCTGAACTTGTGTCTAGTGACACCATACAAGAAGCACCACCAACTCCAAGGCAAACTAGGTTAGCCTCTAGTCATTCCCAAGACCAAATTGTTGGAGACATCCATCATGGGGTTAGGACTAGATCATTCTTTAGGAATGAGGCTAATGAAGTTGCCCTAATTTTCGAAATTGAACCTAGAAAAATTGACGAAGCATTAAATGATCCCTATTGGATCATTGTCATGCAAGATGAACTAGGTCAATTCGAAAGAAGTCAAGTGTGGGACTTAGTCCCTAGACCCAAGAAGACCACCATTATTGGAACCAAATGGGTCTGCAAAAATAAATTGAACCATAAGGGAGAAATCATAAGAAACAAGGCACGCTCAGTAGCCAAGGGCTACAGTCAAGTTAAAGGCCTTGATTATGATGAGACCTATGCTCCCATGGCACGATTAGAGTCCATCCGATTGATGCTTGCATTTGTAGCACATCGTGGTTTCAAACTTTATCAAATGGATGTCAAATCGGTCTTTCTAAATGGTTTAATAAGAGTAGAGGTCTATGTCGAACAACCTCCGGGGTTTGAGAGTACCGAATTCCCAAATCACGTGTTCAAGCTCAAGAAGGCGCTCTACGGCCTTAAACAAGCACCCCGAGCTTAGTATGAGCGGTTGTCGACATTTCTAATTGAAAAAGATTTTGTTAGAGGACAAATAGACCCTACACTATTTCTACGGAGAGATGGTGATGATATATTTGTGACCCAAGTATATGTCGATGACATAATTTGTGGCTCAAACAACAAGGGTTATTTAAATGAATTTATTGGACACATGGAGAGTGAATTTGAAATGAGTCTAGTGGGAGAGTTGACTTTCTTCCTTGGACTTGAAATCAAGCAAACTTGTGACGGAATCCATGTGCACCAATCAAAGTACACACAAGAGATGCTCCGAAAATTTAACATGAGTGATTCGAAGGAAGTTACCACTCCCATGGCTACAAACACACGTTTAGACAATGATGAGAGTGGTAAACCTGTTGACCTAACTCAATATCGGAGCATGATAGGTAGTTTGCTATACCTCACAGTTGCTGTGGGTATGTGCGCTAGGTATCAAGTCTATGCTAAGGAATCTCATTTAATTACTGTCAACAGAATTTTGAGATACCTTAAGGGCACAATTAGAGTTGGTCTTTGGTACCCCCGTACCGAATCATTTGACCTAATTGGCTACACCGATTCCGACTATGCTGGGTGCAAGTTGGATTGGAAAAGCACAAGTGGGGGTTGCCAATTCTTAAGATCATCACTAGTTAGTTGGTCAAGTCGGAAGCAACATTGTGTTGCTCTCTCCACGACCGAGGCAGAATATATCGCTATGGGAGAGAGTGTATCACAATTGTTGTGGATGATTCATACTCTAGAGGACTATAGATTAAGTTACAAGGGTGTGCAAGTGTTGTGTGACAATATTAGCACAATAAACCTAACAAAGAATCCAGTCCATCATTCTAGAACCAAGCATATTGAAGTGCGTCACCACTTCATTAGTGATCATGTTGCTAGAGGAGATATTGTACTCTCACATGTAGAGTCCAAATAAAATCTAGCGGACATTTTCACTAAACCACTCCCCGAGAGTGAATTCAGTTTCTTACGAAAGGAATTGGGAATGTGTTGCGCTTCATAGGATTAAAAAGCATTCAAAACCCATCATGATCGATTCGAATTGTTGGGAACAATTATTGGGTAACTTGGGGACATCTCACACAAACTATAAGGTTCAACAAAATATTTTTGTTTGCTAGAAATGAGGTGAGATGCTAGGATCAACCTAATTACTCAAAATGTTAATATATCCCTTGAGAAATTAGGTTGACGAGATAATAATCACTAAGTTGACCAAGTATGGGGAAAACCAATGCATAACATATGTGTACTTGGCTCCATGATCATACTTGAACATTCCAATCAAGGAAACTTGATTGGAGACTTTATTTTGATACAAACTTGGTTAAACATTGAATGGATGTTTGTGTTTGCATTTGACTCCACTTGGTTGGAGCAAATTGATTTTCTAAACCCATAAGGACCTTTGATCCTTGTTAAGGGATCAATTATAGTCATGGGAACACCTTCAAGATTGATAATCTTCCACCTGATCTCATCGAAATTCGATAGGAAGTCTGAAACTGAAGTTTCAGACTCGTATCAGAAAATTTCTGATACCTGATCGGTCCACCGACCGATCAGACATAGGACTGATCGGTCCACAGACTGATCAGGAGTCGGCCTGATCGGTCTAATTGACCGATCCAACTATTTCGCGAGAAAGTGTCAAAATCTCACTGTGTTGGCCTGGATCGGTCCATAGACCAATCTGACCCCCTGTAGTGATCGGTCCACCGACCGATCAGGAGGGTCACAGAAAACCTCACGAACCTACTGTCCACTCCCTAATCGATCGACAGACCGATCAGGGGCTTGCCTGATCGGTCACCCTGTTGGAACTTAGATGGCTAGAGAGTGTTAGTGTAGGAAGCACCATATCGAACCTTGTTTTGATATTGGCAAAGGATTCAAAGTTAAGTGTTATTTGTGTTCTAATAATGTTACTCAAGTGTGCAGGAAAAGTCCTAGCGAAGGGCTGCTAGGCACCTGGCGAAGGGCTGCCAGGAAACAATGTTCTAGCGAAGGTCTGCTAGGCACCTAGCGAAGGACTGCTAGGCACCTGGCGAAGGAATGGCAGGATTCAAAGACCTAGCGAAGGACTGCTAGGCACCAGGCGAAGGACAGCTTGGTACTGAAGAACTAGCGAAGGACTGCTAGGCACCAGGCGAAGGGCAGCTTGGTACTGAAGCCCTGGCGAAGGACTGCTAGGCACCAGGCGAAGGACAGCTTGGTACTGAAGACCTGGGGAAGGACAGCTAGGCACCTGGCGAAGGACAGCTGGGCAAAAGTCCAACCGGAGGAGCCGGTTGGCATCAGGTACATCCTCCCGAGAGGAGTAGGTGAGGACGCGTTCCCCGTCGAGGGAACAGTAGGCGTCAGTTCGACCTAGGGCTCTATTTTGGAGGCCCAAAGTCAGAACCAAGACAGCTAAGGCTGTATAAACTAACATCTTACTGCTTTATGTTGTTTTGGACTAACCCTGGATGCAGGACCGAAGGAACGAGTGTCTGCAGCTCAGAGAGCCTCAAAGGAGTGAGGCAGCAGCTGACCAGGGCGCCCGGAGTGTCCCGGGCGCCCCCAAGGTGAACACAAAACACATAAAGCAAAAGCAGGCTTCGACAGCTCATGGGCGGGGCGCCCCCGTGCTCCCGGGCGCCCCCATGCTCCCGGGCGCCCCCAGCGTCCCGGGCGCCCCCAGTGCAAGCCAACGAAGCAGAAGCCAGCGAAGCCAAGGGATAAGAGTTGACCCGGTCAACCCGGGCGCCCCCAGCGTCCCGGGCGCCCCCGTCAAGATCTGATCCCAAGTTTGAAGGGATCAGAGCTGATCGAGTGGAACTCGGATCGGCCGACACGTGGGGGGGCGCCCCCGACGTTCTGGGCGCCCCCAGGGGCTATAAATAGGCCCTCGACCCCAAGGCTTCGAACAACAATTCTTTCAACGCTTCTACGCTCTTCTGCTCCCGCGCTCTGCTCCGGAAACCTCCCAACTCGAGATAGAAGCGCCGACGACATCCCTCCGCTCCGAAAATTCAATCTACACCGGACGTCGGTAACGAAGAGTTGTTTTTAAGTTTACTATACTGCTTTTGTAATATCTCTCTGTAAACGGTTTTGCGCAAATATAGAATTGCCCATAGTAAACGGTCAACGACCGTGGGCCTTGGAGTAGGAGCCGACCGCGACTCCGAACCAAGTAAAAAACTTGGTGTTTGCGTGTGTTTGATTTAAATTTCCGCTGCGTAATTGCTCTAACTTTAATCCGAACGCTTTACGATATTCACCCCCCTATATCATTTCTCTCGATCCAACAAGTGGTATCAGAGCGGGGAAGCTCAAATTTGGTGCAACCACCAATTTGAGAGTTTTTCGATTTTTCAAAATTATTTTATATATTTTTTTATCTTTCTCGTTAATCGAGTTTGGTGCAACACCACTCAATTTTGAATTTTCATTTTTTCACCATTCATTGAAATTAATAAAACGATTAATTTTTGAAAATTTGTCATAAACTTTTTTTTATTATTATTTTAATATTTTTCTCGAAATACGTGTTACTTTAATTCGAGCAAAATTTTCAACTTTGAATGCTTATTTCTTTTCAAAATTGACAAAAGTAACATTTTCAAAAAATTTGTCTCAAACTTTTTATTATTATTTTTTTATTATTCTGCCTCAAAATTCGTGCAATATTTTTTTGGGCTATTTCTTCTCTCTCCCGCACTACTAATCCAAGACCAAGTCTTGGTACATTTATGTTGTTTCTCTTGTGTATAAGGTTTAAACTAAATGGCCAACCAAGAATGGAATAGTACCCGTCCACCGCTCTTCTCTGGTGAAAATTTCTACTCCTGGAGAAGTCTAATGGAATCCCACCTGAAGGCTAATCTGGATTTATGGTTGATAATCCAAACGGGGTTCACATTCCCCACAGAAGAATGAACATCGATCACCTGGGACAAACTAGATGAACCAACTCTGGGGAAGATCGAGACAGATGCAAGGGCTACAACAATCTTACAATGCGGCCTGACCAAAGAAAACTGAAGCGGGTCGGATCCTTCAACTGTGCCAAGGAGATGTGGAAAAAGCTAATCAATCTACACGAAGAGAGCTCCAATATCGAGATCCAAGAAGATTTTGCATTTTCGGCCCAAGTACAAACAGCCGAGTCAGACTCTGAACACGAATCCAAACCAGAGTCAGAAGACGAATTGACTGAGACAAAAATGGTAACCAATTTCGAATCTTTTTTTGAATTACAATTAAGTAATCAAACAAATGCTGTAATGGTCGAGGAAGGTGTAATTTCTATTGCAGGAAAAGCTCCAAGAGAACCATCAAAGAAGAAGCTTCAACCTGTACCCGAGTCTGACTCAGACTCAGAATCTGAAGACGAAGGAAGGGATCCTTGGAAACTGGTCTGGTTGGCTCGCGACCGCTACAAAATGTCGAAGAACAAAAGAGAAATGGCTAGAATCAAGGGGGAGATTCCCAACCGGGAATCTAAAGGTAAATTTACAGTATTTGAAAATCCATTATTTACCTTGAATAATATGATTGAACCTTATAAATTAGTTAAAGCAAACATTAGTAAATTGGAACAAGAAGATGAAATATTGAAACATAAGGTCAAAATGCTAGAAAGTCTAATTTACAATCTTGCTAATTCTAAAAACCCAGAATATCATTACAATTATGACGTGACTTAGTTGATTGCTTTTCTTGCTTGTTTATTTTATTATGCTTTGAATTAGGATTGGTTAGTTTAAGGACTGAACCAACTTAACTGAAATTTGAACAACATAGTATTGGGTGGAGGTGAGATGATAGTACGTTAGGGAACCCATTTCTAATAAGGTCAAGTATACTCTACTTGGTCTCTTTAGACTGGTGAAACTAGCCGAAGCTACCGATCCAAGATCCAAACTAGTTAGACCAGAATTTACCAAAAAGTAATTTTGAAGATGAAATTTCACTAAAAGGCTTTGTCTAGGAAAGAGTTGATGATCCAATAAGGCTACGGCCAAAGAAGGCCTTGTGCCTCGCCAAGACCTGGAAGCCAATTTTTGAAATTCAAATTCAATTTACTTTTTGTTAAATTCGAATCTAACACAAATTTTCAGTTAATTTTAGATTCAAATATCTCTTTTCAAAATAAATTTAAATTGGGTTTAAAAAATTAATTTAACTTTTCAAAATTAATCATGGCCTTTTCAAAATAAATCTTTCTATTAAAATATGCATCTCACAAAACAGTTAAGGATATCCTGTTTTGTCACTTAGAAATGAGTGAAATGCTTAGGACCTAAAAGTTTAGTCCAACCCAATCAACCGTATAAATCAAATTCAACTTAATTATTCTCAATTAATTATTTAAAATTCAACTTAATTATGTTCAATTAATTATTCTCACAATTCAACTTAATTATTTTCAATCAATTATTTTCAAAATTCAACTTAACAATTTTTAAAATTCAAAGTTAAAATTCTAATTAATTTCAAAATCCTCAAAAATCATTTTAACTTTTAAACTAAGGTTTAATGTTTCAAAATTAACCTTTTTTTTAAAATTAAATATTTGTCTCACACAACCCATAAGGTTAACATGTTTGACCACGTAGAACTGGGTGAGACATCTAGGACCTAAAAGCATGATTCACTATCCTTTTAAATAAAAAAGTTTGCAAAAGTTATTCAAACTTACCTCTAATTTTTAATTTATTGTACCGTACCCTACTCTTTCATTCCTCACATTTTTTTAATTTCATGTCAAATATCACAATAAATAGAGTCTAGGGCTTGTTCTGATTTAGTCATTAACTTGGTCAAAATAGTCAACCCTAGTCCACATAGTCAAACCTGGTCAATACTGATATCCCTTAAGGAACTTAGATAAAAGTCAAACTGTATCGGATACAGGGGGAGTTCTTCTTAATCTTTTTCAAAAAATTTAGCTTTTTCAAAAACCTTATGCTCTAAAACTTATTATCATCTCAAAATAAGGTTTTCAAAAATTGGCTCAAAAACCTTGGTATATTACTTTGAAAAACCATTATCATTTCAAATTTTTTAAGGGCTTATGCTTTAAAAATTATCTTCATTTCAAGTTGTGGTTTTAAAAATTTATCTCCTTAAAAGTTATCATATCTAGAAGGTTATTCAAAATTATTCTTTCGATTTTAATAAACCCTAAAGACACAGAGGAACATAAAAGACTCCTAGGATGTGTCAAATTTAGAGAGAGTTTAAGTCAAAAGAAGAATTTCTGAAATGTTTTTTTGGTAATTATTTGTTTTGAAGTTATTAGATAATTCTTATAATCTAAATCAAACCCTAAAACTCAGAGGAAGATCGCTTGTAGTCAACAAGCTTCCTAGGACTGGGTCAAGCTTAGGGGGAGATTAAATTAAAAGAATTATTGAACATTTTTTAAAATTATATGTTTTCATGCACTGCAAGTTTAAAATCCTTTTGAAAACTTAAATAATTTTTGTTCCAAAATACTATTATTTTATTTTTCAAAACTCTTGTGGCTTATGAAATTATTTTTGAAATAATATTTACTTGGGTTGGAGAAATTTTCAGGACACTTAGGAAAATGTCCTTGTAGTCAACAAGGTTTCCCAGGATTGTGTCAGACTGGAAAAGAAACCTAGTCAAGTAAAATATTATGTTTTCAAAATGCATAATACTTTTCAAAAATTATTTATATTTTTCAAAAATAGTACTTAGACTTTCCAAAAATGCTCAATCTGTTTTTTTTCCAAAAGTACTTGCATATTTTTCAAAGATGCATATTTTTTTTAAAAAAATACTTATATTTTCAAAAAATACATAATATCCTTCAAAGTGACTTATATTTTTTAAAAGATACAGAGTACTTGCATCTCTCAAAAAGCTCAATATCTTTTAAAGTACTTGCAGTTTTTAAAATATTCAAAACAAGTAAGCTTATTGATTAAATATTTTTGTCATGCATGGACTCAATGAAAATATACACTTGACTCCAATTCTAATTTTTTGAGCATAATTCTTCATTCTTTCAAAATGTTGTTAATTAAAAATTATCATTTTTAACATTATTCTCTCACTCAAATATTTATGTTTACAAAACCCATGAGCTCTGATACACAAATTTTAAATATTTTTCAAAATATATTTTTCAAGTGTTCTTTATTGATATATGGCCAAGGGGGAGAGTAGAAAAAGTTCTTCCTTAAACTTTTTTCCTTTTTAAAGAAACTTCATTGAAAACTTCGAGTTGCTCTTAATTAAGAATTTCCTTTGTGATACTCAGAAGTTTTTCAAAATACCTTTTTTTTGAACTTAGAAATGGTCTAAAACATAAGACGAAGAATTTCACATTAAGGGGGAGAGAAAGAAAATTTTGTTTAATTTTTTTAAAGTGCTTCAAAAATTTCTAAGCATTTCTAAGTGTTTCAAAATTTTTTTAGTGCATGTTTTTTTCTTAAGTAAAATTCTTCTTAGTAAACAGAATTTGTCTGAGCAAAACTTTTTGAAAATTTTGGCAAATGTTTCTAAGTAGAGTTTTTTTGGTGAAAAACTTGTCTAGAAGTTTTACAAATTTTGTTTTTCAAAATACACAAAGTATTTCCAAGCAAATTCATCTAAGTGTGCAAATTATTTTAAAACAAATTTTTTCCCAAAGTTGACCTTTTTTTGGGGAAATTTGGCTTCAAAATTTTGCCTAAGTAAAATTCCTTTTTCCAAAGCCTTGTTAGTAAAAGTTTTTTAAACAAAATTTAGGTTTACAAAACTTTTCAAAATTGTCTAAATGAAAAAAGTTTTTTTTGCAAATGCTTTTTAAAAAAACAATTTGTCAAAAAACTTAGACGTTTCACACAAACTCAAAAACTCTCTATTAGAAATCTTATTCACCCATGTTTGTTTTTGATATATGTCAAAAGGGGAGGAAAGGTCAAAGTTAAGTTAAGTGTTTTATAACACAATTATTCAAGGGGAGTATGAGAATAAGTTAAGTGTTTTATAACACAATTATTCAAGGGGAGTATGAGAAAAAAGTTTTCAAAAAATTTTTTCTGTTCAAATTACATTGGTTTTAGACTGTTCAGAATTGCTATATTTCATTAGGTCTTAACCTTCGTTCTTAACTGTTATAAGTTTTTAACTTAACTTTAAATTGTGTTGCCATAAATCAAAAAGGGGGAGATTGTTGGTGCAGGAAGCACCATATCGAACCTTGTTTTGATATTGGCAAAGGATTCAAAGTTAAGTGTTATTTGTGTTCTAATAATGTTACTCAAGTGTGCAGGAAAAGTCCTAGCGAAGGGTTGCTAGACACCTAGCGAAAGACTGCTAGGCACCTAGCGAAGGAATGTCAGGATACAAAGACCTAGCGAAGGACTGCTAGGCACCAGGCGAAGGACAGCTTGGTACTGAAGACCTGGCGAAGGACAGCTAGGCACCTGGCGAAGGACAGCTGGGCAAAAGACCAACCAGAGGAGCCGGTTGGCATCAGGTACATTCTCCCGAGAGGAGTAGGTGAGGATGCGTTCCCCGTCGAGGGAACAGTAGGCGTCGGTTCGACCTAGGGCTCCATTTTGGAGGCCCAAAGTCAGAACCAAGACAGCTAAGGCTGTATAAACTAACATCTTACTGCTTTATGTTGTTTTGGACTAACCCTGGATGCAGGACCGAAGGAACGAGTGTCTGCAGCTCAGAGAGCCTCAAAGGAGTGAGGCAGCAGCTGACCAGGGCGCCCGGAGTGTCCCGGGCGCCCCCAAGGTGAACACAAAACACATAAAGCAAAGGCAGGCTTCGACAGCTCATGGGCGGGGCGCCCCCGTGCTCCCGGGCGCCCCCCCATGCTCCCGGGCGCCCCCAGCGTCCCGGGCGCACCCAGTGCAAGCAAGCGAAGCCAAGGGATAAGAGTTGACCCGGTCAACCCGGGCGCCCCCAGCGTCCCGGGCGCCCCCGTCAAGATCTGATCCCGAGTTTGAAGGGATCAGAGCTGATCGAGTGGAACTCGGATCGGCCGACACGTGGGGGGGCGCCCCCGACGTTCCGGGCACCCCCAGGGGCTATAAATAGGCCCTCGACCCCAAGGCTTCGAACAACAATTCTTTCAACGCTTCTACGCTCTTCTTCTCACGCGCTTTGTTCCGGAAACCTCCCAACTCGAGATACAAGCGCCGGCGACGTCCCTCCGCTCCGAAAATTCAATCTACACCGGACGTCAGTAACGAAGAGTTATTTTTAAGTTTACTATACTGCTTTTGTAATATCTCTCTGTAAACGATTTTGCGCAAATATAGAATTGCCCATAGTAAACGGTCAACGACCGTGGGCCTTGGAGTAGGAGCCGACCGCGACTCCGAACCAAGTAAAAAACTTGGTGTTTGCGTGTGTTTGATTTAAATTTTCGCTGCGTAATTGCTCTAACTTTAATCCGAACGTTTTACGATATTCACCCCCCTCTATCGTTTCTCTCGATCCAACAGAGAGGTGGGGGGGTGAATGTAGCCAGACACCGAAACTTAGAACTTTTCAGGTTTTCTGCACTTAAACGTTTAGTAGCACAGCGGAAGTAATAAAACAGAGTCTGCAGAATTTAAACCCTAAGCTAAGAACAACCACCAAACGCTAACAAAGAGGATTTACAAGGTTCGGGGATAACTTGCCCCTACTCTTTGGCGTGCCCGTAAGGTGGGCAATCCCTTGATCGTCGGCAGATCAAGCCCCGGAAAATTCGGATAAAATGCAACCTCCTTCTCGGTGGAGTAACCTCTCCACAGCGTTTCGAAATGAATCAAGTATAAAGCACAGGAAACACAAGAAGGATCTTACTTAGCACTTAGAACCACAAGAACACAAGCAAACTTCTCCCGAGCTCCACTCAGCGCAGATCTCACGCAAGAACTCCCTTCTTCGTGTCTTCTCGCTGATGGACTCAAGCTCCTTGTTTCTTCTTCCAAGTGCCTAAGTAACAGACGGTTGCCCAAGACAGTAGAGTAATCGCAAGTGTAGAGCAAAGCTTTCGATAATGGAGAACTGATAGCACAGTCAGCACTCTAGCAAGAAGTCTATTCCGCTCTTCTCCACTACCCAGCTTAACCAGCTTCCATCGCTAGGTCAACCGTTCCTCTGCAGCAGCACCCAGCTGCTCTCTTGCAACAGCCAGCTATCCCTGACCTCCTCTGAACTCACTGAATCCCTTCCAGTCGAGCCCCAGGTCATCAGCTCCTCAACCGTTGCAGCTCACGCCAGAGAACGTTGCAACCTGCTGAAGCAAACAGCCAAAACTGCTGTAGCGAAAACCTTCTTTTGACTTCCCTTGGATGATCCCTGAGTCACCTGCACACTTAGCAGCACATTAGGGCAGCAAATCAATAGAAGATCAAAGCATCAGAACATATCAGTGGAGTATCAGTGGTGATCAGAAGTGTTCAGAGCACGATCAGAATTCTGACAGTGCATTTTGAATTAAAGTGATCAGTCACCGGACCAATCAGGATGATCCCAGACCGATCAGGCTCCAGCCTGATCGGTCCCCAGTGAGAAACCTGGAATCACAAGCTTGTATTATCGGTCACCCTGACCGGTCACCAGATCGGTCACCAAACCGATCCAGAAATCTGCTTGCCACAATCCTGCCTAAAATACACGGTTGATCCGTCACCAGATCGATCAGGACACTCCCTGACCGATCAGGCTCCAGTCTGATCGGTCAGGGTGAGAAACCTCACGACCGTTGATCGTTCAGACTGATCGATCAAGGTTTCTCCCTGATCGGTCACCAGACCGATCAGGAGTCGAATAGTAGGTTTGCCAAAGTTACTGGAAGCTCCCTGATCGGTCACTAGACCGATCAGACATCACTGGATCGGTCACCAGACCGATCCGGGCAAGGCCAAACCCACTCTAAGTCATGAGAATTGGCTCCCAGCCTCCCCTGACTCGTGCTCAGTCCCTCGGACCAAGACTCCGTGTCCAATTTCACTCATCGGGACTTCAACCTGGCCCTCCAAGCTAGGACCTGGCTTCACTCACCAGGGTTTCGGTCACCCGGCTTCACTCACCGGGATTTCAACCTAGCTTCACTCACTAGGATTTCAATCACCTGGCTTCACTCACCAGGACCCGGCTTCACTCACTAGGATTTCCATCACCTGGCTTCACACACCAGGACCCGGCTTCACTCACAAGGATTTCAATCACCTAGCCCTCCAAGCTAGGATCTGACCCTCCAAGCCAGGACTTTTCACACCTATCCCTCCAAGCTAGGATTTTTCCCCACCTAACCCTCCAAGTTAGGATTTTTCCATGCCTAACCCTCCAAGTTAGGACATTTCACACCTAGCCCTCCAAGTTAGGATTTTTCCCACCTAACCCCCGACTAGGACTTAATCCCAATTCTCGCAACCAAACTTAAATCAAACTCAAATCATAACTTAAATTGGTGTCAACACCAAAACAACAATTGGGGTCAGACTGCATCAACACACCCGACCGATCAGGACCAAGCCAGACCAATCAGGCCACACCCTGATCGGTCTGGACACTCCCAGATCGAACGGTGATCCATTCGATCACATTAAATTACGGTTGGTGGACCGATCCACCAACCTATTAACTCCATCTAAACCTTACCATCCCAAGCCCTAGCGCCGAAACCCCTCATCCTCCCTCTTGCGCGTGCGATCTTCTTCCTAAGACTCTTCTCCCTGTGCATGTGACTTCTTTCTCCTGCGTGAAACCTTCTCCCATTCCCTATGAAGTCGCGGTTCCTCCATCTGCGAGTGCTGTTGGAGTTCCTCCCTTGCTCCCGAGATCTCTCCTGCTGCGATCAGATCCTCTCGTGCGCAAGCCTTCAGCAAATCTCACCCAAATGGAACCAAAGTGAGTGTTTTGCTTTCAATCTTTCCTTACTGCTTACTTCTTAAGATTTGTGATGTTTAGGCTAACCATTTTTTTTCTTGTGGTTTCTTTTTGTGTTGTGACCCTACTCTTGCCGTGACCTTTCATTACCATGACATGGATCTCATTGATTAAACCTAACTTCATTTGATTATTTTCTATTATGATCAATGTCTTAAACTTCAAATTCCTTTTCTTGTGTCGTGATTTGATCCATTCAATTTGGTGTCGTGACCTTACCATGACGTTACCCTACTGATTAAAACTAAACTTGACCTTATCTTCTTGTGATCATCATTATGATTAAATTGACCCAATGATTCCATCCTCTAGAAAATCCACTAAGGGCAAGGAAACCGCTGAAGGGTCCTCCAAGGGCAAAGGCCCTTCATCATCTGCCCCTTCTCGAAGGCCTCAGCCTTCTTCGAGTTCCCGATTCCCTAACGCTGCTTGTGAGTAAGCATTCCAGTCCCGAACTTTCAAGTTGTTTTCTTGCCGGTCCATTGATGGACCTTTCCTGTCTGAGCATT
The DNA here is from genome assembly GCA_024364735.1 of Boesenbergia rotunda. Taxonomy (NCBI): domain Eukaryota; kingdom Viridiplantae; phylum Streptophyta; class Magnoliopsida; order Zingiberales; family Zingiberaceae; genus Boesenbergia; species Boesenbergia rotunda. The sequence continues at coordinate 111,457 of JAGFNQ010000593.1, read as the reverse complement.
GTCCCTCCATTATGGAGGTGATTACCTTTTACAACCTCGACTTTCTCCTTTCCCTTGAGCGGACAATCAACTATGATCTCGTGTCCGAATTCTACAATAACTTACAACAAGGACCTCAAGGGGGATTTGATTTCACGACCCGTGTAGCCAAGAGGAATCTTGACTTCTCTTACGACATCTTGGCGGAGTACCTGGGCGGTCGTCGATCGTCTAATTTTTATTCTATCTATCCAGAGCTTCCTGACCCTTTATTGGCTCCATTTGCGGGCGTCACCCCCGATGACATATATCAGCACTTCTTTGGCCATCCTCGACCAGCTGGTCTTGATGAGTTAGGGCCTGACTTTTCGACATTTGCGGCCCTCCGTCTTTCCCCTACTGATTACATTCTGTTCAAGATAATCACCAACTGCATTTTGCCGATCACCTCAAAACCCTTAACTGAGATCCGACCTTATCACTGTCTGATGCTTTATGGCATGCATCGCCACCTTGACTTTGACATTATGGAGAGCATCTTTCAATCGATTATTTCCTATCGAGAGCCCAGTCGTCGCACTGTGTATATGTCGTTCGGTCACGTCATCACTGACTGGCTTATGTCAGTAGGTGTTGATGTAACCAAGGGCAGGACAGTGCCATGGTTAGACAGGATTGTCGACTTGGCAGGCGGGTGTTTGCCAAGTCTGGCATCATCATCAGGGATCAGGATCGGGCTCTTGTATGGAAGGACGGGAGGGTCTTGGAGAGCTACCTAGGGGCGCACACATTCAGGCACCGGCAGATGCTGCTGCTCATCAGGAGGCGCCCATACCAACAGCGGACTATGATTACGAGCCAGATCCAGACATCCCCTGGCAGGTTTCCGAGCTGGAGCTGACGATGTAACATGAGTGTCACATCTCCGAGCTCTGGCGCGAGGAGGTCCAGTCGGAGTTTCGATCCTTCGATCGCCGACTTCACACATTGGAGTCCGATGTCTCGGGGATCCGATCCCAGTAGCAGACATGGTATGACGAGTGGCGCCAGCACACATTTCATGGATCTGCGCCCTTTGGCAGTACTGCACCGAGGGTCCGTCATACCTGAT